>JAFIDM010000001.1:119135824-119149719 GCA_023159025.1 Thereuonema tuberculata | reverse complement strand
TTCGGCATTGGTTCCCTCCTTGGGTTCTTGCTATCTATGATGCCTGCCATGATGTCTATGATGATGAGTCCTGATACAAGTGGTAGGACCTTGGAAATGACCTCTGATGTTTCTACAGACGATGATTTATCTATTCAAACAAAACTCCAAAAAACCATCGCAGCTGGTGAAGATAAGCCTGAATGTAGACAGCGATTGTTTTGTCAGTTAATTCAACAGTTAATCACAGAAGATCAATTCAAAGGAAAACCTCAAATACTGAAAAGGTAATTATATTTTTTTAGCAATTTTAATTATTTTATTTTTAGTTTCGGAACTGATTTTTTTGAAAGATTTTGTTTATTGAAAGGAGTTAAAAATTAAGCAAAAAATACTATACTATACTATACTATACTATACTATAAAAGAGATTACATTATGAAAAATGATTCAACGCAAGAATGATGATCATTTGTAATCCTACGGATTGCTTATTAAATACTAAATTACTATTGATACGCCTTTGTAAACAGAATTGGGTATTTTGAATAACTTTCTTTTGTGTTTCATTTTTTTATTATTTTCTTCATTTTATCGTAATCCTTTAAGGAAATCAGATTAGATATGAATTAAGTCTCTTCAACGATGCGTTACATTGTTAAATATTTTCTTGTTCCCTGAAAGAAAATGACTGGCGTTTACAGAACGGTTAACAGATGATTTAAAAAAAAAATACTATAAACTCTGTAAATACTGGTAATACTGTGACAATTGAAATAACTAAAAAAAAAATATGATATATAGTTTAAAAAAACTCACTTAATGAATATCCTAAAATTTAACTCGAAATTTTGAGCCATAATGTATAAGTATTCTTACTTAAATAATAATTAAAACCCCTCCATCCATCTCCGGTATTATTTGGAACAGGTCGCCATCTGGAATTCATAGGAATTACTTGGATATGAGATGATTAGGACATTGTCCTAGAACCCAGTGAAAGCAAGTTCCTAGGCGTCTCTGAAACGAATTTTATTCAGCACAGGGATTGTTAACTATGTTGTTTCCAATCCTGAAGAGACACTTGAAGAATTACGTCTATATTTAATAACGATTCTTTTTGCAGTTTACTAAACTAAAAGATGAGCTATAATTGAAGTGAAACAAATGTCTGAGAAACAAGTGTCAATTAAAAATACCTCATTATGAAAATTAAAATTCTCAAGGCATCTTACTTTTCTATTATCTGTAAACTTGTTTTGCATTTTCTACTTTACCGTAGAATTCACAATAGTATTTTTACATTTGCTGTCCTTGTATTGGTTCATAATTTCCAACCGAGTATTCTTTCAGTGAGGATAAATAAACAATAAAAGATGTAACACGATGTGTATGTTTTAACTTTACTTTCTCAAACTACTATTTTTTTATTTTTTTTTAAGATTAGAACTGTTAGTTCTTAATAAACAATCATTAATATACTCAATGCAAAATGTTAAACATTTTCTTTTGTTTATTTTTACAGTTACTTACTAAGATGGGCTTCGGATCATTCCAAGGCACTTCTACCATTGTTACTCAATTCAGAAGAATATTTACAACCAAAGTATTCATGTGAAAGTGTTTCACCCGAGTGCTCATCAACTAAAGTTTCTAATTCCATTCGAAAACCCAAGATTTAGCATTTATCTCTCTTTACTTCAATCATTAATTAGAAATCTGCCATTATCTTTCATAAAACAGCCATTATACACTACACCTACACTGTGGTCCATGAGTGTCAGTGGTTCAAATCGAAAGAAACTACAAAAAAAAATCAAAGAAAAGAGAAAACTTTTAATATAATAGACTGAGATTATTTTACGCAAAACAAATACCTAATTCTTTTTGTCAAGAATTTCTTCGTAATGTCATCAAATTTTTCATCAAGTTACAGAGAGGACAATATATCTTTCATTTGCAATCTATTAGTTTATTCAAAATACGAAATAAAATGTTACATAAATAATAGTTTGTAGTAATTTATGTTTCATACCATAAAATTTATTTAAATAACTAATGCATCAATCATTTCTACATTTACATTACATTTATTACGTTCATAAAAATACTGACATAGAATAAAAAAATAGAATGAATCACTTAAAGGGAACATGGGAATTCTGTTTCAATATTACTCGTCCTCTGAGATAAAGGGAAAAACCGACATCAAACATCCGAATATAAAAGTATTCTTAATAAATTTTTATTTCTTTAAATCATTGAAACCTTAAATTTGATTCCAAAGGATTCATTAATGTTTAATAAGGGTAATCCAAAATTCAAATTAGATCACCGATAGTTCTTGCAAATGTATTATTTTAATGTGAAATTCAGGCAAAATGGTGACTATTACAATGATATCTAATAAAATATTGTGCTGATTGAAAGGATTATTTTAAATTATTCAATGTGTGAAAATGTAAAGAAATATAATTATATCTTTCATGATACAATTATTTACTACTATGGGAAATCGTTAGATGTAAATGCTATTTTATGGAATTTACCCATAATTTATCAAAAAAGATGTCGGCCTAATTGATGTAATTAATCCTACAATTTATGACAGTAATTTAATAAGGTTTGTATCTTTCTTGGTTCGGCTGTGCAAATCCATAGGCTTGATTCTAAAGTCGTCAAACTTGTCATGTTATATAACATGATCAGAAGGAAGTGCTTAGTCGATTTGTATTGGATGAAATGTGAAACTTGTATCCTATTGAATTACCTTAGTTAACAAAGCACTAAATGGATAATAATAAAGTGCCAACGTAAGACATTCTCTAAATGAATTTCATACTCGAAATTTCCCTACCTAAATCACGAAATACTATTGGATAATTTCAATAGTACATCTTTCCAGTACTGAGAATGATACAGAAACAATTTCAAAATAACTAAACAGCTTCAATGCTAAAGATGTAAACTTAAACTTGGAAAACTGAACATCATTGGATGATTTTCACGACATTCATATAAAAAAGTAGCAGAAAAATCTTTATTCTCTCCTAACAAATGACTCAGAAGCATATTTAACCCTCTGAAATATATTTTATAAAAACCGCTATTCTTGTAAAGAACATACAATAGACCAATATTATAATAATAAATATATCAAACAAAATAAACTGTTCATTCTCGATTTCTACATCTTTTCTCCTCAGCAAGAGATTTCCTTCTTTTCAATAAAATGAAAATAATTGTTTTTCGTTTAAAAACAAAAAGAAAATGAAAATAAAATTAAAAGAATAAAGCACTTAAGGGACATAATCGGTTTATTAATGATGGGACGTAGGATAGTTGTTTCGTCGCTCTTAGCATTAGGTAAAGTTAGAATGCTATATTTAAGAAACATTTATATGAGATCCCATCTTTAAATTCAATTCAGAAAATTAAACAAGGATCATACCTGAAATATAAGACAAAACCGCACAAGACTGAAAATTCACTGATCTATTTTTAGAAATTGTGATACCGGGAATCCAAGATAGCCTATTTCAGGTTGCCTGACCATCGTCAGTTGGATCCGCCCAGTATCTTACAGCTCAATGAACTCAGAAGCATATAAAGTAAACAAAAGTAGACAAAACAACGGCCCTTCATATTAAAACACATTAAAACATAAATAGACCTAAAGAATAAAAAGGATCATACCGTTAATAAAACTTTTGCTTAAATAAATCACGTTTGCTGTCTATTAGCTTTATTATGTTAATATAAACATTTATTAGTTGCCAAGTTTGTTGGATGGCAGGATATACACAATATGGCCAAAAGGATCCGGACACCCCTCTGGAGAAGTGGATGTGGCTGTTATCGCTTGCTATGAACTCGTAGAACGTAATAAAAGTAGTGACCGCAGCATCGGACGGGAGTTAGATAGACAATGAGTAAGTCAGCAGAGCTCAGTGATTTCGAACGTGACATGATAATTGGATGCCAAAGGTGCAACAAATAGGTTCGTGCTATATCGGCCTTGCTACAGGTGCCGCGATCAACTGTAAGTGATATCATTATAAAATAGAAACGACTGGGAATGACAACGGCAGGAAAACGCAGTGTAGGCCAAAGAAACTCACAGATCGCAGCCGTCAAACCCTGAAGAAGGTAGCGCTGAAGAATCGCAAGTTTCCGTTGGCAACGATCACTTGTGAGTTCCAAACAGCTTCAGGCGTCGTCGCTAGCACAAGACTGTTGGTCGGGAGCTGAAACACAGGTTTCCACGGTCTTGCGGCCCTTCACAAGCCAATCATAAGCAAGGTTATTGCTAAACTTCGGTTGCAGTAATGCAAAGCGCACCGCCATTGGACTGTGGAGCAGGCTGCTAGAGGTGGCACAACATCCTATTAATGTGTAGCCTACCACATGACTTTCTGAGTATACAACAGTTGGTGTCCGGATACTTTTGGCGATATAGTGTGTAATTTTGAAATATTAATGAAAAAATATAATTTTAATCACAAAATATTGTAGTTTCATAATTTTTAATTTAATGTAGTACAGAATTGAGATCATTAAAATTTAATATAATAACTCTGTCATTTCTAACTAAAAGTAATTTGCATTTCTGTACCAGTAATAAAAATATAATTTAACGTATTACAAATAATATACTAAAATATAACTTATTACTACTTACAAATGATTAACAATCTACATATAAGTAAATATTGACATGATTTAAAATTGTGAATCTAAAAAATAGTATGAAAGTCACTAACTTTAATAAAAATCCAACTACGAGTACATGGAAGGATTAAATATTAAGAAATAAATAAAAATAAATAAGATTTCCGTAATAAATAAATAGAAACAATAAATTTTAAGATTAGGAGATTTAAGAGACTTTGGTTGTTGCAAAACGATATATAGAGGATATATTTGAAGGAGGAAAAGTTTCCAAAGAATGGACTGACAGTGAATGGTCAATTTAGGCTAAAAGAAGAAACACTGTACCGATAAGAAGAAGACTAAAGAAGGCTTGTATCGAGCAATTGATGGAAAAAGTTATAATACAGTATAACTACTGTAATTCTTAAAAAATTAAATCTCACTGATTATGATTTCATGTAATCCCCTGTAACAGTTTTTGAAGGTTTTTTCTCCAAAGCGTAAATATTCACAGTTGTTTCAGTTTCGAATTCTGTAAAAGCGCTATTATATTTATACTTGTTACTTAAAGAAAAATGCAGAATTTTCAACTAGAAAATTAGTGATTTTTTTTTAATACTGGTGCGGAGATGTTTGACTTCATAAGCTTAAGACAAATTAAAAAAAAAAAAAGCATGAATATTTAATAACTTTGGAATCATGATCAAAACAAATTTGCATGCAGAATTGACATTTAAAAACATTATGAAATGCCTTCATTTTCATGCTGTATTTAAATATTAGTAAACTATACAGGATGATTCAAGACGTCATGAATGAGTCAAGATGTCATAACTTCGAATTGCATTTTTGGGGTCATTAAAATGAGGAAGTCCAAATCAACTTATGTCGATAATTGGTAAGTTAAAGGATTCGAACACATAAATTGAATTCATTAGACCGCCCTCAAAGTGAACAATCCTTACATTTTATAGACTGTTTCAAGATCACTGAAACTTAGAGGACAGGAGCTGTGGGAGTTTAAAGGAAACAGATACACTTTGAATGAAAGGCAAATACATGACAAAACGATCTAACCTAAGAAATAGAAAGATAATTAGTTGATGGGAATTGTCGTCCTTAGTCTCGATACAAGTCTCGACTCTCCGAATCTGATCTTGAAAAAGTCAACAAAATGTTCGATTGTTCATTTTGAGGGCAGATCTCTGAATTAAAAATGGAGTATTTTGAGTTGTTTAACTCACAATAGATCTCTGTTGATATGGGCTTTGTAACTTTAATAACCTCCATAATGCTATGTTGAAATTATGGCATCTCGTCCTAAATCATCTATACAAAAAAATAAATATTATCTATTTTATGGGTCACCTTGAACTTTTGAAATTTATACAATAAATAATTATGAAATGAAAGAAATTAGTCTGGAAGTGACTTTCAACTAATTACACCTCTAGATAAAGTATTAAAGAACGATTGCTTGCAGTTGGGAGACAAAGCCTTGCAGTCAGAGGGATGAGACGTAGAGTACTTTTCAAAATCTTGGAAGAACTGGAAATTGGAACTGAACTGAGTCAGAGCCCATCCGATGCCAAGACTGAAAGAAAAGAAAAACAGCATGTAAACCAATAATATTAAAGATAATTCTACATTGTGGGAAAGAAAAGGACTTTCTGAATGGTAACATCAGAAATAAATAAATAAGTCTAACTATATTGGATTGAATATTCTTACAAGTGTATGATGATAAATTGAAAAAGATTTAAAGGAAATTAATAAAAATAATAAAGGATTAACTAATAAAACTTGCTTCCCATCTTTACTAGAATTAAGATGATAATTTAATAATTTTCGTAATCAGTTGCTATAATAATTGTGAGTTATAAGAAAGTTTCTGGGGTTGGGGGCCATTTTAAGGACATTTAACTTGCGATGATCAATCTCTGTTTAATGGCTGCTCCTTTTTTTTTATTCAACTTATTCGCCAGGAACTGAACAGATTTCATTACAATTAAAGTTTCGTCTGTGAAGTTTTCTTACAGGTTCCATTTGTCGAACATTCATTTTTTTTTCCTAATTAACCTTTCAACCTTTCAATTAAATTACTGCTAATAAAACTTCGTACTGATAATGAACATACCTATCTTTCCTCCGATTTCCCAAGAAAACCGCAAGCTAACTAGTCTTTATTAGATAAAAACGAACTAATATCTCTTAGACAACGTTTTAATCATGATATTTCGTCTTTTCTATGCGAAAAGACTTCTTCAGATGTATGAGGATAGGGATAAAAATCTATCCTTTATCCTCCGAATTCATTTACAAAAAGAATTTTAATACAATAATAAATTTAACAAACTCAAACAATCTTTTAAGTTTAAATTAAGTTCGTGAAGTACAATAATTAAGTTAAAATAATAGGTTCGTGAAAAAATTAATAAAACAATCTGAAGTGTAAATAATAAAATCGTTAAAGATACAATAAGTACGTGAAATACAATAATTTTGTCTGTTTTTGTGAAAATTAATAAAACATACATCTGAAGAAGTCTTTTCGCATAGAAAAGCTGAAATATCATGATTAAAATATTGTCTAAGAGATATTAGTTATCGTTTTTATCAAATAAATGAAGATTTTGGAGTTTCTTGTAACTAGTCTTTAGATGTGTGCCAAATTTAGTGCAGGAAAGAATAAAATTTTTCATGAAACATTACTATTTGAATTCCCAAATCGTCACTTTTTCCTTTACATTTCAAGTATGAATTAAAACATTTTAATTTGGATAACAACTGATAAATTATATTTATGAAATAGTTTAGATAAAATAATAAAATATGATGAAATACGATAGTGCCGGGAATGAAAGAAATTTATTTAAAGATTTATATTAAAATTTAAGATCATTTCTAGGTAATCACGTAAATGACAGGTCTTATCATTCTTGTTTTAGATGCCAACATCTACTAATAAAAGCAAAATTTTTATTTATTTATTTATTTATTTATTTATTTATTTATTTATTTATTTATTTTTGCTCGTCCCATAATTATGAATATATAATATATAGTTTCAATTTGTTAAGTTCTATTTTTATCGAAGAAACAGTAGTTTCTGAAAACTTTTAAAAATAGTTAATTATTAAAAAAAAAATATTAAAAGTTTAAATTTTCTTCGTTTCTAGAACAAATTCACCCTTTCTCAGATTAATCCTTAAATTATTTAAGTTATTTTACCAATTTTTTCCTAAAACGTATTGAAATTATATTTCTAAATTATATATTACCTGCCAAACAAAGGAGCATCACTTGAATTCTGTGTCTGTGTAGCAGCTACCTCACAGATCCATCTTTCTGAACAGGTAGGATTCTTCCTGACTCTGTGGAATGCATCTGTCATAGCTACAGTCATGTTATTCAGGTCTGGATGAAGGAAATCAGAGAGAAAACCACTGCTACCCTTCCTATCTCGTGCATGGCCACTCCGAGCCGAGTTCACTGCCGGTGTCACGAGTGCCACTGTCAGAGGAATAGCTGATACTGCCATGGCGAGCAGGGCTCCCAAAGAGAAGGCTACCAGACCGCCAGGCAGAGAACAGGAGGGACAGTTACATGCTGACGTACCGGAGGAATACGATGGAGCAGCTGCTGCAGTATAATAAGCGGGGGCAGAGTAAGTATTACGACGAATGCGAGGATGTGCAGTCCAAGAGGAAGAACTGGTTGTGCTGCTGAATTCGTCCTGAAGTGGGTTTTCCAATGAAAAAGACATTAGAGATGAAAAGAAACAGAAGAACGAGAAAATAAAGAGAAACATTGGAGAAGAATTCATTCTGTAATGTATAGTGAAATCTGAAAAGAAAAAAAGAGACATTACATGTAAGGAAGCATCTCTCAAATAACGATAAAGTTTCTTGTATTTTAATCAAATATATCAAATTACAATCTTTGGTAAAAAAACATATCGTGTTAAATATAATAGGCCTATTTGACGTCCGCAAGATGATATGTGCAATTGTGCATTACAATTCTGTTAATGTAGTAATTGACGAAACGAGTTGAATGGACAGTAATTTTGAAGAAAAATAATGTAAAAACGGTGACTACAGAATGTAATCATAGAAATCAAAAGCTATTTTAAAGTAAAAATGTACAGACGTTTGCTCTCTTTGAATTTTAAAGTACGAAGCTTATCGAAATTTTAATGATAACATTTATAATTGCAGGGATATTCCACTCATTAGTGTTTGAAGTCTACGCTCTAGAATCTGTACCATTTTTTTCCTAAACTTTACGACAGATTGGTATATACTTACAACTTTTCATATTTAAACATTTAAAATTATATTTAAAACTAACTTAATTACAATGAAAAATTAATAAATAGGACTGGGAATTCAAAAGAATTTTTCCGAAAGTAAATAACATATTTAAAACAAAAACAAAAAAGTGTAGTTGGCATGACAACTTTCGTATTTTGCCTTCAGCGATGCATTCACACAAGTAGCATTGTTATATTTTATTTTTACTCAGACTCCTATTGACTGTGTCAGTTTACTTAAATCAATATAAGACCAGATTCATCTTTCAAAAGTATCATCTTTCACAAGTATCATCTTTTGTATTTTCAGCTTTAACTCCAATGTGAAATATTGTGTTTTGATTCTACAAGTCTACCTACAAGCGCAGTCCGATTCAGAATCGTAAGTAGCCTTCATTGGTTAACTAAAATAAGTAGTTGAAATTATCCTTAATAAAATGCGAAAAACATTAATCGACTTTTTTGCATTTAAAAATCATCTGGTTTTAACTCTCCCTTTATTTTTTTTCTTCAATGCAAATGAAGGTGTTACAAAAATTAGAACAAAAGCCTGGATATTACAAAACCAGCGCATTAATTAAAGATCTACAAAAATCAAATATCAAAACTCTAATGCCGTGATGTTCGTAAAATTAACCCCGATCGGCCAATAGATCACTCTAAGAATTTTAGTCGATCATTAACAATATTAAATATTTACTAATTATATCATAATATTAAAAAGGTATAAAAATTAAAACATTAAAAATACATTAAGAGCTCACTTAAATGAAACAGCGCATTTAAAACTGAGTATACAATGTGATTGTCTTTATTTCCAAAATTGCCCCAATATATAAATTTTTGAGACATAAAAAGTATTCTTTCAACTAATTTTCGATAAAAACAGAATGTGAATTAGCGTTTCAGACAAGACATAACCTCCTTAATTGACCTGTAATGGACCTAAATAATATTCTACTAATTGTGAGCATGCCATACTAGATTTCATCCAGAGATATTATCCTATCACTATTGAAATATGTAAGGAGTTCAAAAAATATTAACAAATAAATAAATAATTCTCTTCAAATATCCTAAAAAAAAATATGTAGTTCTACTTCTGATTGTGTAAAATGTTAATAAAAAAGTCATTATTGTGAAATCGTATTACTAATTAGAAGACTATGTGAATGGGACTTACTCTGTCTGCTCTTCTGTCAACATTTGCTAGCGTCGTGTGTCTTATATACCTGGATGTTGTCAATGTGCCCTGGGTGAGTTCTTTTGGTGACATCCGTTTTTGCAGCTGCTTCACGGGTCCTTGATCTCCGTAGGAAAGGTCATGTCTTCACCTTTCACTCATGCTTGTCTACGAAAGCAACGTTTCCTATAATTAGGTTCGTTTCTGCGTCTTCCTCCAGAAAAACGAAAGGAAATAAGAACAAATTGACTTTGAGATAATAACCAAATGACCCATTGCCCGTCACCCACAAGATAAAAGCAAAACTCAAGCAGAAACAGAAAGAAAGAAAAAAATAGATCATTCTGTTAACATAGATCTTTAAACTTTAAGAAGATTCTTTAAAAATCCAAATCTCAACCAAAATTCGCTCTTTTTAAATATTCATCATTATCAGCGAGTATTTTCATACTACAAGACATATAATTTTTATTAGATTAATTATTGTTTTGTTAAGGATTTGTTTGTTTTTCTTTTTTCTTTATTATAATAACTTATTTTTATTATAATTAGTAAAAAGAAAAAAAAATTCCCAGAAATTTGTAACCAATAGTCCCATAGATATAAACCAAAATTCGTTTTTGCAAGAAAACAGATACTTTATTTACAACGTGTATGTGTGTTTATATGATGGCTTGATATGTTTAGAAAGTCATTCATTTCTCCTTTGCCTCTTATAGACTATGTAAAGTAGGCAGTGTTTGCAAATACGCTTCTAAGCTTGGACTAATAAGTTTTTAAGGTTTTGGAACAAAGATTAAGTTTTTGGAACGTACAGCAGCAATGATTATAATAAGCTGAAGGTAATGGTGTTCCATTGCAGGTCCGTGAGGGCGCGGGAGATTTAGACTCTTAAGCTATCTTCGGCCAACGGGACTATGAAGGTAGGACGCCCATCCGCCTTGGGTCCCAGAGAAAGAAACCCGTTACCCATTTGACAGAGGGCTGGGTGAGCCCTAGGATCCGTCTGGAGAATTAACAGCAGTGGAAAAATTCCCAACCACAGCCGGGAATTGAACCCGGCTCTTCTAGTCCATTACAACAAGAATGTTAGAAATTAGGCGAATCAATCAATCGGCCAAGTTAATGAATCAAAAACGATTCACTCCAGGAGGCTGAAATTTTAATGACATATTTAGTTTGTCGAATATTAGTTTCATTCATGTCCTTTTACGGTTTTCTTTACGAAATTATCCCAAAACAACTATCTATCCCAGACGCTCAAATTTTAATAGTAATTATGGTCTAACCAACATAAGATCGCTGTTGATATTGATATAATTGGACCAATAAGTAGAGAGCCTAAATTACCATTTAAATTTTATTTTGCAATTCTTTGAAAGTTGATTCGTAGATCGTAATTTTTTGTTAACTAATTAACTTGAACATTATAGTGAAATGCTAGATTAAGCTTAATTAATAATGGCCATTAAGGTAGAAATAATTGTTTGCGATAAATCAATTTAATAAATAATAGTAATAATAATAATAAAGCAAAACAGGTAATTTATAGACTTTTCTTTTTCACTTTTAACTAATGATTTGGAAACTTGGGTAACTATCCCTTCGGAACTTGAATAGTAAAGTAATTAAACCAGGAATATGTGTTGAAATCATTAAAAAAAGCATTTAATGTAGTTTTTGTAATAGAAACAAGAACGGCTTTTGGATTTTACTAGTTTCCTTCCACATGCTAAATAATTTCAGATGGGTTCAGATGGGTTTGCTATTAACACTGACAAACTTTAAATAAAAAAAAAAACAAAAACAAAAAAAAAACACTTCCAAACCAAAACGATATTAGATTTCTCTTATCTACACTTTCCGGACACCTTGTACATGAGCATAGAAAGCAAGAATTATTATTAGACGAGCTGTGCCCCGCGGTGTCACCCGCGTTAAATTCGGCCCTTCTCGGTAATGTTCGGTTCTCGTCGTGTGGCCAAGCCGCCCCGTCGCCGTCGCCGCACCCGTTGGTTGACGTTTATGTTTACTCCGCTCCTATTGGTCGTAGCGTGATGTTATATAGCCTATAACCTTCCTCAATAAACGGTTTATCTAACGCAAAAGGAATTTTTCAAATCGGACTGATAGTTCCTGAGATTAGCGCGTTCAAACACACAAACTCTTCAGCTTTATATACTAACAAGTAAGTATAAGATTATCTATACTCTTCATTAAATAACTATTTAGTATTTAATCATTAATCACTAAATCATTTAGTATCTAATCATTAATAATAGTACTTAATCATTAATAATAGTATTTAATCATTATTTACTATTTTAATCATTAATAATAAAGATTCAATACAATCTTTAATCTATTTAAATCCCTTTCATACTAATTATATTCTCATTACTAATAATCCTTCTCATTTTAAACAAAAAAGAATTTCTTAGCTGCCAATGCAAAGAAAATTAACAAAAAAAAAAAACAATAAAAATAGCAAAAAAAATATATTTTTTGCATCTGTAAATGAAGTGTAAATTATAGTTTTTGTCAGCATTCACCCGCGTCTGATGTTATCTGTTCCGTTCATGGTCAATGGAATCTACGTGATTCTCCATCTTATTAAAAAGATCTTCTCGTAAGTGACGAGATCCCGTTTAGTTCCGTTTTTAGTGAAATGCTTCAATGAGTAACCAGCAATTACATACAATACTGTTTTTATGACATTAAGACAAATGTATCTCTGGAACTTTCTAAACATTACAGTAACGATATGAGTTAATTAGTTGCATTTATTACAGTATATTTACTTTATAGTATTGTAGTGTATAGATATCTAAAAACCTGTGAAAGTGATTTCTTTTTGCTCTAACTTACATTAGGGCACTTACTTGCCCTCAATGCATTAGGTTAGTTTTAGCTTATTATAATTATTTTTATAAATATAAGATAACTTACATATATTTTTAATTCTTGTAAGATTATGTACCGCAATTAAAAAATTATATTCATACAATGTAAGAATTTTATCCTTGATGCATTCAGAAAACCAAAGTTACGAAAATGAATTTATTTTGTAGTGTTGGGGAGAGTCAGCAGTTCGCTAATAGCAACAACCATTGAGCTCGATCCGTTGTTTGAGACTTATGGTCTGATGCTATTTTGGTTCACTTTATGATAAAAGTGGAATCAATGAAATAACAAATATGAAGCTTAATGAAACTCAGTGATTATAATTTCCTGATTCCCCGGATTGAACCTGACTTCTCCAGCCTGCAGTCAAGTGTTTTACCATTTGGCTATCGGGGCCACTTTATTATAAAATCTAAATCAAAACAACTGAAGTTAACACCTTAATGTTAACTTAAGTAGTTTCAAGTAATTCCCTTTTTCAAATATAGTTAGTTTTATTCTAAAGACTGAGTCTTCAAAACAAAATTTAAAACGGCACCATTCTAACTCCCTCGAGATTAAGAATGGGAAAAAAGTATCATCTTTTTTTATATATAATGAAAATCGTTTTTAACTTACATGGAGCTGTTAGTTATACTTAACTTAAATGCAAATATAATTGCATGCACAAATAGAAATTTATAATTCATTATTTATGATTAAAAAAATCAAAAATTACTTCACACAATTTATAGCGACCAACTTTTATCGTGTCCTAACATATTGTTTCTTAAAGCTTAAAAGTACAAGTAAGAAATTACATTCTGTAGGTTTTTATTATATTATATTATATTATATTATATTATATTATATTATATTATA
>JAFIDM010000001.1:119124152-119135814 GCA_023159025.1 Thereuonema tuberculata | reverse complement strand
TATTATATTATATTATATTATATTATATTATATTATATTATATTATATTATATATTTAAAAAAAGCCGTTCCTTTCAACGCCAAAGCAACTCCGTTTGGCGTCTAGTGGAAGTAGTTTTGATCATATCTCTTTTCTTGTTATTGATGTTACAGACATATAATACATATTAGGGTTATTATAATCTTATACACACATAAAACTTGCAAAATCCATCAGCTTCTCAATTTCCATCTTTTACAAAGATAAAGTCTCGACGGTGCCTCGTCGATACGGAGCCATGTGCTGGGGCACAATTCGCACCACCCTTACTGCCACCCTTTTTAAAAAGCTCTACAGCAAGAACTCAACTTCCAATGTATGGTTTGTTTGTGTTTGTTCTTTTAAGGGAAACCCGTTAGTCTAAAAAATTCACCTTCTTCAGTTTTCTAATTCGATATCATTTTAGGAAAATTATTATCTTAATATTATAAAAATATACTTTTATTACGTTAATATTGTTATACAAATCACATCTTTATTTAAATTGAACACAACTTTACAATATTTCTATTAGATTACTAAACAAACACTGAACGTGATATTAATAATCAAAGGACAAATAGTAGTTTGTAAAGATAGTTAAAAGCAAAAATGTTGCTTCAAAGTCAAATAACCAATTGTTGACCTTCTTTCGCGGAGTTCTATTGTTGGCTTTTGAGAATTCCACAAGGATCTTTTTATTTGAGTTTCAAACCGATTTGGAAAAAAAAATATTTATTTGTATGCAGAAATGTATTACGCAATCACTAGTTAATATGAAACTCCTGCAATATCAAATTCTCTTTTAATTGGTAAGTTTTCAAATATTTCTACATTCAACTTTAAACCAACAAATTTACAAAAATTACAAATTACAAATTTAGGCTTAAGTTGGTAGTTAAAATGTATTTAATCGATATAACTTAAATCGATTTAATCGATTTCAGTTATTGTATTAAGAAGTATGGAGATCATGAAATGAATATAATTTTTATATAGTTTTGTCAAGTTTTCTGGAAAAGCCAGTTTTTTGTTTTGTTTTTATTTATTTTGTTTTCTTTTGTTTTCTTTTTCCGTCGTAAATAGTTTTTTATAGCAATTGATCTATTCTCAATGGTAAAATTGAATTCGTATTTTATTTTTGTATTTTCAATTAAACTAAATAACATTTTATAATTTGATTGAAATATAGGAATATACAAATTACGGCTTAACCTTTCTGGACTTTTCGAATTTTATCTACGATTTTGATGCAGTTTTTCTATACAAATTTATATATATATATACTCGGCATCGACAGTGAGCAACTTCCTAATCGAACTGTAATGTATTAGAATTAAAAAAATATATAAATTATTATTGATAGTAGTAATAATACTGTATTTAAAAATACTTTAATTAATCTTAAGTAATTTTAAGTAGTAAAGTTGCTTACTTTATTCAAATTATTAATGATAAAACATAATTATACAAAAATAAATAAATAAAAGTTACAACTTAATGAGTAAAAAAGAAAATTACTAGAAAAACATCAAATAAAAGAGAAAACAAAGATTTAGAGATAGACTGATTTTTTTTCTTAAAATTTTGAAATGTAATCCAATTCATTTTAAAATTGAAATGGATTAGTTTATTTAATAATTAAAATGCATAAATTACTTAATGTAATGCTCTGTATTCATATCTTTTCAAAAAATTTAGAAAATATAAATTTTAAAAATCAATTTTAGTTATATGCAAAAAATTTCTCTAGCAAATATTCATTAATATTTTTTTTTCAAATTCTTTAATGAATTCTAATAAATAAAAAGTATTTATATAATTGACATTAATAGTGAATAAGAATATTGCATCTTCAAAAATTAAAATAAAACGATAAATAATACATTAAAAATAAAACTGGAAAATTCATGTAATGTCGGCCTCCGCCAGCCTAAAATGAATTTCCTTTTAGATATTAAAAAAACATAATAAGCCTAACATTGTCTAATCAACAGTAGTCCTCCAAATGAAAGTTTGAACTGCGCAGCCCTTCCGGTAGCTGATCAATTATGTTTTCCTGTCACAATGGACGCCGTCGTCTGTTTTCACTGAGAAAGACATGTTGATAACGCCAAATTAAAACTTCTCTCTACTATTTAGCGTTATTTCAATACCAGTTGCTAACAATAAGTATTTATATAAATAAATAAATATATATTTATAAATACAATGCTCTTTTGCAAAGTAACAAGCGATTACCGTAATGGCGGCGTCCTGTCATAAAATCAGACGGAAGTGCCTGACCAGACTAATCGATCATACATGCGCAGATCGCACAAAACAGGGCGGCCATCTCTCATTTGGAGGACAATAGTTGACACCAAGTTATTTAACTTTATTGTTATTTATTATTTATTAACTTCATTGGTGATCATCAGCTGAAAGTAGTCATCTGTAAATAACTTGGTCTCAACCACTGCTGTTAGACGATTTTAGACATGTTTTTTTAATGCCTAAAAGGAAATTCATTTGATCTCTTGTTAAAAATCTAAAATTAAAAATAATAAATAAACCGTATATCTTTGAAGCATTTCCAGTAGCCACACCGGGTAGATGGTTTCATATTCGCTCGGAGTAGTCGATTCTTCATAAACCCCATTTTGCCTAATTTCCTGATTTGATCAATGGCTACCAAAACTGAAAGTGGGCTGAACCGGAAGTAGGATTTTTTTTCCTAAACCTCGAGGCTATGAGAGTCCAACGAGATGTGATTCACGGGACTCCGATTCCCAGTTTGAAGTGTGAAGGGCGTTACAGACATCGTAAATCTAATAGTGCCTTCTAGTAATTTTATTTGTTGTTCATTAAATTGTAACTTTCATTAAAGAAAAAAAAAAAACAACTTTCTAGTTAAGTATGTTCTATCATTATTAAAATACTTAAGAATTGAGGCCTAATAGCACCTCAAAAAGAGAAAGTTTTTCAATAAATCTGCAATTTGAGATCAAATTGCAAAAAAAATCTTTGAAAAAGTTCTCTTTCTTCATAATAAAAGCCTAAAAAAACTACTATGTAGTTGTAAAATGATAATTAGCTATAAACTCATTTCTTGTATTTTGTGGGTGAGGCAGTTAAGATATTCGTGTATTCGTGTTACATGTGTATAATTATAGTGAATACAAGTTAATTATCTATTTTTTTCCTCTATTTCTACTTTTAAGTTACATTCAGCGCAACAAATATTCCAACTCAGACAATTTTAGAGAAATATTTGTTAATAAAGACACTGACAATGAATATACTAACAAGGGAAGGTGTTCATTGCTGGAACACAGATTATAATACGAATTGGTAGGGACAATCCCAACTGCTCCCAAGTGGACACTGGTCAAGGTCTATGTGTAATTAAAAATTTTAACGGAATTCAAATACAAAAATAGTACAAATACTTCGAACCGAATGTAAATGGTCGAGTGGTCTAAGGCGTGAGAATTCAATTAAAATTTTTAATTGCCCGTAGGCATTGACCAGTGTCCACTCAACACTTGGGACTTATGTCATCGTCTTTTCCAAATCGAAAACCACGTCCCTGACAATTTTTATTAAAATCCGTGTCCCAGCGATGAAACCCTTCCTTTGTACGTAATGTGTGTTCTAAATATACATCTTCAAAGTAACGAAGCTTAACATAATTTCTCATTCTTCTCATATTAAATCTGATTTAAGATTAGGTGAACAAGAGATGGAAGCGATATTTTTTAAATACATTTCAGCTTTTCAATCTTGACAATAAAGTAAAATTCCAGAATTTAACACCGTGTCTTTAAACATTAAATCTGGTTTGTTTCATTGTAAAAATAAGCCCACGAAACTCATACTAAATTTAATCCTTTGCATTCGGTTCAGTAAAAATGTCCTGACTTTGAAACTTCGCGTTTTCTTTTAAATTTTCAAAAATGATTATTAACAGTTATCTTGTAATCATAATACATTCCAAAAAAATAGGGCTTTGTTATTATTTGCATAGCCTATTTTACAATGGGTTCATCAAATCAATCAAGTCTGTGTGTGTGTATGCCCTCCCTCCCTTTAATAACTTTTGAAACGGTAGAAGGCTCTTCTTGAAACTTAGTATGAACATTCGAAGACTAGGAACTACCTAACTATTATATTTGAAATATTTTACAAATGGGTCCTTTTCGAGAAATTACCACGAGATGATGCAAAAAATTCCCATAGAAAAGCATTGGAATCTAAACAATGGCTTCTATCTTAATTCTATTAATATTTCACTATCTTCAACAATGAATGTTAAGTTCTTAATCCATTTCAGGTGATTTTAATACGATTTAAATTAATCCGATTTAGAGAATTCAAGTAAATAAAGTGGATATAATTCACTTTCTTTTTTCAGAAAATGGAAAATTGGTAGTTTTTGTATCAATAGATAAATTATAACTTATAATTTGCGTGTAGATGTACGTTTTTCGTTTTTGTCATTTTCAAAATATAATATAGTTTGGTTCTGAAGGAGGCGTGGGACATGATACTGTATAGATCCTTTTTTTTTTAGGGATTTTCCCACTCCGGGATGAGATATTTTCTCGATAATTCGGCCCGGTGCCTCGGGCCTTCTTCGGGAGAGATATATATATCAATTATATCAAGGTGGGTGCAAATCTAACAACTTCCGTTGTTTCTAACAAACTTATCCGAGAAACTAACAACGGATGTTTGATGTAGATTTGCGCCAACCTTGATGTAATTGGTATATATATATATATATATACATACATCTCCCGAAGAAGACCCGAGGCACGGGGCCGAAATATCCAGAAAATATCTCATCCCGGAGTGCGAAAATCCACCAAAAACAAAAAAAAAGGATCTATAAGAAATAATATTTTTTTAAAAAGTAGGGTTTAAGTTTTCTTTTGAACTTCTTTTAACTATCTCTCTCTTTATTATTATTAGGCTAATTTGTGTCCAGCAATGCCAGTTTTCTCGATGGACCTGTGGAGCCGGTTAAGGAATCCCTCCAATTACACCGCTTTCAAAGACTGTGGAGAGGATTTATCCGACACCAAATTCTCGTGGAACTTGTTTAAGATAAAACAAAAAAGCAAAGTTTTTTCTCGCCAGCATAAAACCATCAAGCACAAACGCTCTTTAACTTTCAGAGCTACGAAATACACATCTTTCCAGAATGATCTTTCGGATTCTATCTCCGCTGATTTGGCAAACGACGAAATCTTTGATCCACTGCTGGTGAATATTTACTGCGGAAACCAAAAGTTCATAGTTTCTAAACAAAGACTTCGCCAAGAAAGCCGTTACTTTGATGTCATGTTCAACGAAAGATACACGGAGGGACCGACGGAATCCATTACACTAAACTACGTAGAACCCTGGCAATTTCAATTTATTCTACGTCACTTACAGAAAGAGTCTGGCTCGGAATGCGAAACATTCGAGAACTTTACATTCCGACAAAAGATCGACCTTCTGTTAGTGTGTGATATGCTGTACTTCAAGTCCATTTACGACGCTTGCAAGAAGTCCATTCTCCGCAATACGAAATTCCTTACAAGGAGAGGATTCACCGAGCTTCGAGATGTGGCCGAGAGGATCTGGGAGCCCGACCTCTTAGAAGCTGTTGTCGACCATGGGGTTGAAGTGGAGATGAAGGAAGGTGCCTTGCCAAAATCCTTAGCTAATATGTCGTGGAATGACGTTACTTTGTGTTTCGTTCGCAAAAGGATTCAGGATAATGCGCTTCGGGATAACAAATCGTTCCTGTCTTATCGTCGAGTTGTGACTCCCGTGAATTTTCTGATAGCCTGGGTGAAATACGATCCCCATAACCGCCTCAACCACTTTGATGAGTTAGAAAATAAGATCCCTATGGAGGCAATACCCGGTATCTACGTGTTAAGCATGACGAACAGAGAATCGACTGCTTTTACCAACACTGTTTTCAACTTTCGGCGATTCCACAAGGGCCATTTGAGAAACATGCTCTTCCGTCATCGAAAAGCGTCTACCTATCTTCTAGGTTCGTTCTGCCTCGATGTCAAAACCTTTCGACAACCAACACCTGTCTACTTCGAATTTGGACGCAGAGCCAAGCTGTACGTTCTTCCCACTCGTGATTTTACGTCCAGTCCCGAGTTGCCCAACCACAGCATCTTTTGCTCGTTCGATCGCAGGGTTTTCATGATCTACAACAACAAACATGGATTGGTTATCGCGGAATTCGATTTCATTTATGGTCGGTGGAAAAGCATCGCTACGAAATGGGGAGAAAACAGCGGGCCTGTTTCCTGTGCGGTAAATAGTTCCCGCATTTTTGTGTTCGTGTTAAAGGGATTCAAAAGGATGAAAGACGCCATTTTTTCAAATGAAACATTTAAGCTCTTAGTATTCACGTTTGTTGACGGCACGTGGATAACTATTGAGAACATGTTCACGACCACTGCCAGGTTTAATGGTCGAATCCAGCTGATTGAAGTGGAAGACGAGGTCAGCGGCCTCGCTTTCAAGGAAGTGGAGGAGAGAGACGACGACGGAAATGTCTATGTAGTGAGTCAAGTGGCTTTCTTCACCATCGACTTGCAACAGAGGAAGTTGATTCGTCGATTCGAACGGCGCAATCGAGTCGAGGGCAGCAAGAATTCAAACACGTCTTTCCAAGCCGCGGCCTTCTGCAATAACGTGATTTTCAATCTTGGTGTCAACAGCCTCATATTGTGTGATTTCAATCACAAAATTACCTACAAAAACAACTTCGCCCATTCTTCGCACTGCTGGTTTAGTACTGCTCTATCTGTCTGTGGTGTTGGTCCAAATGTATGGTTTCTTTTTAATAAACATGATGGACTATTGGCCATGCGATTGCAGACGTCTGACCTGCCACGACTGTCCTGGTCAAAATCATTTTCAAAGAGCTTTAACAAAACACAGCAGTATTTCATTGAGCAAAACAAGGATCGCCTTGCATTGCTGTGTCTAGGAAGAGTCCCGTTTAAATTGTGCGGTCAAATATTGTAAATGTTTGTCCTGCTAGCATCGTCTTTGCTTTGTGATTCAGTCTCCCTCTCTATCTCTTCATTTATTGTCTGTATTTGGTTTTGTCTCTTTATGTTGTCTTAAAATGTTACTGAATCAAGAATTAAGAAAGAACTTTTTTTTATTATTTTTACTTTAAATTTCCAAAGCATAAAAAATGAAATATATTATGGAAAAGAATGAGAGCATTGGCTTATGTTAATAGAATAAGTTACCTTTGATTAGTTTTCAAATGTTAAAAGAAATTTCATTTAATAAAAAATAAATAAAAACAATTCTTTTTGTTTTACTTTGCACTATAAAGCCGAGTTGTTCAAAAATATTCTCAGTTCCAAACTATAATAAAACAGTTTAGTTTTCCCTAGATTTTCCTAAAAATTAAATAATAGTGGTATTTTTATTTTTGGTGAGAAACATGAATCTGACCGGTTTTTCAAAAATATTCCCAAGCTTCACGTACCAAGAACCTTATCAAGCAACCAAAAAACAAATATGTTCTGCTACTGCCAACGTCGATGAGCTGCAAACCATCCTTCAGAGAGTCATATAAATACATTCGAATATTAAGGTGTTTTTTTAATTGTTATACAATTAAAAAAAATGTTATACAATTTTAAAAAAATGCGGAGATTAATTGTCTATCAATTTCGATTTATTGAATATTATTGGATAATAAATTAAGAATACAGGCCTTGCAAACTATCACATACACAAAATTTAACAAACAAAATCAACAAACATAACAGTACTTTCAATCACAAGAAAACTCCCAATTTTATTTATACAACAAAATTGAAATTAGACTTACATCAGAAATTGGGAAATTACTTTAGAACATAAATTAATTGTTTTTATACTTTTATTATTCTTTTTATTATTTTTTTTAAACTTTTTTAACTTTATATAGTAAGGGAAAAAAAAATCAAGAAATTTAAAAAAATAAATGACAAGAGTAAGTTCCAAAGAAGAATTAACTTAAATGTTAAGAAATGATGATATATTATTCTATTTATCTGAATATTAACATAATAGTATTTACAAAAAACAGGGTACAATATCTGTACAGGTAATAGAGACCATTAGAATCTTGTATACGATTTAAATATTGGCACAGTTATATCTTTAAAAGTGTGATTCCTTGCTTGAAAAATGTATTAAAAATTCTATGGATATTTAAAAAGAAAATATTCTTTGAACATGATACTTGGACAGTAATGGTTCGTTAAAATACGTTTATCAATTTAAATTAAATTCAATTTAAAATTTTAGGTCTTTTTAGTATTTCTTTAAAAACAAATTTAATTGGAGAACCTGAATAAGATAATGGAAAAACTGATATATTGAAAAATAATGTATTATAAACGTTATTTTTTTAACGAGAGTACTGCACACAAAAAAATATAAAATAATAAAAATTTTTACTGTTTTAAAAAATTTTTAAAGCCATTAATGTCATTGGAATTAGAAATAATTTAAAGTCCTAATTTTGTTTAGAATGACGTAACAGATTCGAAATTGCTTGGTAAATTAAATATATATATATATATTTAATAATCCGGGAAGTCAGAAGCAGCCAAATCTTGGTGTAGCTGTTTCCTAAGAAGTCAAGAAATGGTTGGAATTTACTTCAGAAACAGGAAATTAGCACAGAATAAGGACAACCAAAAAGACATAGGAAACAATAATCGGGTATTGGAATGTTGTACTGATGGCCTGAAAGTAGTCATCTTATCTTAAAAGCTTCTCCAAATTGCTTTGAACTATTTCGACAATTTCGGTAACAGTAAGACCTCGAATAATGGAGATGCAAGATCGAAACAACTACGCTTGCTGACATAAGTTTTATTTCTAAGGAGATTTTACTCGTTTAATATAAGTTGGGGTATTCCTACTTTTTTAATAACCGAGAATAATAATCAAAAAACTTCTTTCCTTGCTTTTTTAACGTCGCGGAAGCTATTTTTTTTTTTTTTTTTTTTTTTTTTTTTATATAATTAACATTGAAAAAGTTAGAAAAAATTAAAAAGGTCCATTTAAAAAAAATAATAATACCTATTTTAAAATTAAGAATACAATACCAAAGATTGCAAAAAATAATGTGCTGTATAAATTGTAACTTACATTTTATTGCCAGACATTGATTTAATACACTGAAATATCAACTCAGTTCATTTTATCATTGAATAAACGTAAGAAAATTAATAAATTACTCGAGTGAAATTCTTTTAACTCATAGAGGGACCGAAATAGAACTGAATGTTGATGGAGTCAATTTTTCAATAAAGAACATCTTCAAACAAAAACTAAACTTTTATATTTTGCAACTTTTTCAACTTATTCAAGAATCTCCTTTTTTCCACGTCTTCGCTTTGTTTTATATTCAATTCATCTTTTCACAGTATTAATATGAATTTAAATCCATCTTCCAAAAACAAAACAAACAAAAAATTACTTCCAGTCACATATACATTGTCTATCCTAACTAGATAATCTGGCTTCCATTTTTGTTTCTGTTTACAGCTTAATATTATCTTTAGTATTTAAATAAATTCCAGCTTAAGTCATTTAAATCATAATTTCTTTCATGAAAATCTGACATCTGAAAAGTTTCAGATTTCTGGTAGGATAACGAAACATTGCTTCAGTAAAATGATATTAATTGTTGTTAATATTAATTCTTTAAATTAATTAGATAATTATTTATTAAGCCAATATGCAATATATAATTATTAATGGAAATATTTATTATACAGCAAAAATTTGTTAAATGCAAATGAATACTAAAATTTACAAAATTCTATAAATAAAGTATTTTTTCCAGTAGCTTAACAATCATCGTCTAGAAGGATGACTGGTTACTGATCGGGTTACACTCCTTCAGTGATCAAAAACCTAGAGAGACTATTTTTGAAATAGTGACTGATGACTGAGGAGTCATTTAATAGGTAGAAAGAAGTTCGTTATTATTCATTATGTAGACTTAATATTACACAGAAGCCTGCTACGAACTAAGCCGACAACTGTCAATTGGTACATTCTTGTCCAATACTTTAAACTGATTTTAATATCATATATATTAATGTCAGTGTGGCTGTCACTATATAAGTATCCATACAAATTTTAAGATTTTCGAAATGTTATAATAGTCAAGAGTACTACAGATATAAACGCAGTTAATTAAATACATATAATATAGTACACACTGAACAATATATAGATTTAAACTGTAATAATTTTTTTTTTTTTATAGTGTATTATAGCTATTTTAGTACATACAACTCGCATTTCAGTATTACATACATCTGCAGATGGTACACCATTTACACTTTAGGTTGTTGAAGTTTTGTAGTTATGAAGAAAAAGATTAGACCTACAATTTATTCCTACATCTTTTATCAGAAACCTGATCTGAACCATTTTAGATTACCACTGTATTATTGTATATACCCTAAATTACTATAATGTTGCGGGTGACTATATAATATAAACTCAAGTGGATGCCCTTTTTTGTTGACATTTCAACAGTACATTTGGGCTCCGAAGTAGCAAGTTCTTTTTGCGATTTCAGCTTCATTTGTGACATTCATAATTACTTTGTTTTACAGAAGGGTTGTATATTTTAACGATATCTTTCGTCTTAAGAAAGAGGTATTTTATCAAAAATCCTCGTTCTTCCGAAGTCATTTGGTTTATTTGTTGACAAAGGAAGTGCATTAAGATCCCATCCACCTACAAACAACGAACACAATAGCTTTAAAAAATTAAAAAGAAAGATCATTAATTGGATAAAAAAATGACAAATACAAAAGATAAAAAACAAGGATCTCTCAGAAAATATACTAAGAATAATAATAAGATTTCTACAAACAAAGAAAAGTAATCACAACTGAGATCATTCAGTCATTCACAAAAGGAATGATTTTAATTCCGTTACTTGTAGTGTCTCTTGATTGATCAGAATGTAAAGTTTTATTGGTGTTGTCTTGCGTTAAAAATATTCTAAAGATTCTGTTTTAATATTCATATCTGTCACGTGACTGACTTTGTAATCAGTTCCTATAAACATCTGAATCTTTAAGTTGATACAAATATGCCTTCAAATAGAATGTTCTTCAGACACACACACTGCACACATTACTAAATAATAAATATATTAACAAAGTCTTAATGTTGCTTCATGAAAAGGGAAGAGGGTAAATTTCTTAAATGTCTATGACTCGCTGCTTGTTTCTATCTGATACTCTGTTGTCTTTGGTAAAAGCGATCGGAATTGTGGATAACGAGTGCCCAGAAAGCCTTTCTTCTTCATTTCTTTACCGACGTCTTCAGTGATGATTTCGTACAGTCCAATGTCACGGTAATTGGGCATGCGCGATACAGCATTCGACCTCAAGGGTTCACACCTAAGGAAAAGAAAATCAAAGATAGTTTCAGACTAATAAATAAATTAGAGCAAAAGGTAATATTCAATTTCTGAAGTTAATTTTGTCTCTATAGTACTAGTATCTTTCTTTAGCTTTTTATTACTTACTTGCATGAAGCTGAATTGAAAAAAGCCCCTGTTGAACAGTCCCTGACATTTCGGCAGCTGCA
>JAFIDM010000001.1:119087896-119114152 GCA_023159025.1 Thereuonema tuberculata | reverse complement strand
CAAACACACAAAATTCACATCCTAAATAATAATAAACAATAAATGTTAGTAAAAAAAGTGAAAAGGATCTACATCAGCAAGAAAATTTAACCAATTAGACCGCCTTGGGCTTTCATTTAACTTACGATTAAATATAAGAATGTATTATTATAAAAAAATACTTAATTTGATAGCTTATTTCAACTTAAACTTTTTCCAAAATTCATTATATAAACAATTTTTTTAAGACAAATTTCTAAAAAAGTTAATTTTTATGTTTTTATGTTTATTTTTATGAACGAGACACATTCACTAGGATATATTAATTTTTTATTTTAAATTTCCTTTATTAATAGCAAATTAAATATATTTTTTACAAACTTTAGGTTCTCTTCAATTTACTGTCCTGATGACAATTGGAAAGTGGAAAAAATCCTTCATAGAGTCCATGTTTAGAGAGAGAAAATTAAAAAAAAAAAAAAAAAAAAATTCGCGGAAGAGGTTATAAGATTTGTTTTTCCATCTGAATTGGCTACAGTTAAAATGATTCTATCTTTCTAAGGAATTCAAATTAAAAAAGTTATCAATGAAAAACGTCACAATAACATGTTGCATAGAATTGAGGCCGGATTTCCTACATGGATCTTTATGTAACATTTTTTTTTTAAACATCGCAATTATCAACTATGCTAATAAAACGGTTATATTTATTTATTTTTTTTGTTCAATATTCAACACAAAATAAAACTAATATGCGTAAAAATTTTAAAACAAAAACATTTTTCCTACGCCTATCTTTAGGTAGCAAATCTTTCTAAATCTAAAAAAAAATCTTTTTTTTTTAAGCTGAATTTAAAAGAATTATCAGAAAACTTTTCGGCACATGAATATACATAAAAATGAGTTCTGATATTAGGAGACCTAAAGTTTGGATGTGAATAATGTAATTTTTCTTGTAAAGGTTGTTAAGTAATTATCTGATAGTAACTGTAATAATATATCACTTTTATATTATTCAGTGTGACATCCAGGTTGGTCGTGATTTTCACCCCAATTCACTGAAATCAAATCTCTGACAACAACAACAACAATAATAAATATTCACATTTTTTTCACCCAAACAAATTCCACAATGTAAATAGCGAAAAGTAAAGGGTGGCATAAACAGAAGGACTCTGTAAATTAGTACTCGAGACATATCTGGTAACGATAGGAGTGGATCCTAGTTACTTCCAAGTTTAACTGTAATAGAATTTATATAATATTAGATCGCATTCAGTCTGATTAGGTTTTTTTAGAAGGGCTTTCACTGAAATATATGTACCGGAAGTAAGGTATTTCAATTAATCCTAAAACTCGAAATTTCTATTATTCTTTGACTGATGAGTCACAGACCATCCTTACAAAGCAGAGAAAGGCAGGACCTGTAACAGATGAGATGGGACTTGGGCCACCTACAATTTTGGAGACCCACCTCACTTTGAAAGTCATAAAAACCTATGAATAACCTGAATGTGATCCGAAATAGTTCAAAACACTTCAGAAAAATATAAAATCTGTCTCTTAATGTAAGCTTAAGATAAAAATAAAACTAATTCCCTTGTAGTTGTAAGAAGGAACGAACATAAAGCTATTAATTTATTATCTATCATTTTTAACGTTTTAAAAAAAATCCCAAAAAAGTTTTATGCAGCTTACAAGTTATAGTTTACATATTTTGTATTTTATAAAATCCGTTAATACTAATTTGCCTGTTTATCTATTTTGCATTACTAGAAATAAATTGTAATTATCTTGGTCTTGTGTTCATTGATCCTTATGACTTAATTTGCAAATAAAACGTTTTTGATCAAATATAGGTCTCTTAATTTTGTATTATTAGGATGGGCATTGTTAGAATAACTATAGATCAAACTTCTATACATAGCTACCTATGCTTGTCAGTTAACTTATGTATCGCAAAACCTCTGGAACTCTTATAATTTCTTAATTAAACTTTACTATTATCACCATATCAATAAGACTCAATTTCCACAGCAGTAATAAATTAGTGATAAAAATATACAAATTATTAAACTAAAACACTACACAACCCTATCAGCCATAAGGAGACACTAGGTTTCAGCCTACTGAAGCATGTTTTTGGGTGGAGTTTTTTACAAAGTAGTATATTATTACTATCTTTTAACTATATTTTAAACCATGGATGTTTATTTTTTTTAAGTCTTTCTTTCAATTTAATCCTCATAACATTACGTCAGCATTAACTGTATCTAGTTTTATTATCTCCTAGCTTCAAACAAAATAGCGTCGGCTGAAGAAAACAATTAAACTCTAATAAAAAGGTATGGGATATGGGAACCAATCGAACTATAGCCTAGGGCTGCAAAAAGGTTATTCCAACCCTGAGCGTATCAGGATACCAAAGCTTTAATGAAAAAACAAAACAACAAAAAAACTTTCAAATCTAATTCAATCGAATGGCAAAGTTTCAATTATCAATAAAGCATTAAATTTAAAAAGCTCATATATCACATACGTATGCCAGTTGAGCCAGTCACATAAGTGGATATGAGCTATACGCTCAAGGCTATCGTGTACTGTTAAAGGAAATAATATTTAAAATTTTACAAGTGGATTATTATGTAATTTTCAATCATAACTGTTAATTCTTCATTTTGAATTTTAAAATAATTTTTTTTTTTTTTTTTTTTTTTTTAGCTTTCTTGATTCAGTCAAAATCCTCTTGATGTCTGACCTGAATGTGAATTACTATCATTAGTTTGTATTGTAAATTTAAGTCAGTCAATTTACAATCTGTGAAAATAAAAAAAAAAATCTTTTTGTTTCTTTACGATGACGTAACATTGCGCAATAGTAATTATGTCGCATTTTTTTGTATTACTTTTGCTGCACCTGCTGACGTCACGAGAAAGTTCAATAAATTCCACTTCATGTACAAAAGGAGGTCAGTGGCTTCTGTGTCTCCTCCTTCCTTTTAAAAGCGTTAACTTAAAACATTACGATGATTTACACAGTAGATATTTGTAAAATGCAAGGAATTTATAACTACTTGCAGAATTGGTGCTTCTGAATATGAATGGTTTGTTTGATAAAGAAAGATTGAAAATTAAAAAAAAAAAAAAAAACAACAAATTAGTGCAGTAATAGGTCAAAGAAATAAATGAAGAGTACTGCAAGAAAGTAAATAGAGGATAAAAAGAAAAAGAAAGCAAATGAAAGAGAATGGGGGATCAAAAACAAGACTGTCCAAGGACTCAATTTTATAACACAAAGAAAAATATTAAAGTCGCCATTTTATCAATTATAAATTATGTTAGTATATTTCACAAAAACATGCATACAATAAAGCTGAAATGAATTATACGCAAAACATGACTTAGATATAAATATTACTTTCTCCTATCTAAAGATAGATGTAGATAGATTAATCTATCTATCTAAATAAATTCAGCTACGAAAGAACGATCTTTGTAAATATACATTTCAGCTCGTATTCGATACGAATAAACGATGGAGAATTTATTTTAGTAGACGGTTTTGTATCAGGATATATTTCAATGAATTCCTCTTTGTTTAACTTAAAAGATGGATGCCAAAACAGGTAGGCCTATTCCTGAAAAGTTTCTACTATAGGCCTACTTGGCTTTCAGTTGAAGGTCAGTTAATTTTTCTTTTTCTGTTTTTAACTTCAATCAATTAAACAAAATAGACCTACGTTTTATTTATTGCTCAAACAATAAGCAATAAAGACAATATTTCACCGAAGACTTGGTTTCATATCGGATTTCTGCTACGAATAAAATCTTGATGATATACAGTTTAATCTCTTCAGATTAAATTAATATAAATTTAACTTTATAAATATATTATTAAACACAGTGTAACAATAATGTAGTCTCAGATTCTAGCTAAATATACAAGGATCCGAAAAGATGAAAAGCAAATGAAATTTGTGCACGGAATTGGACAGAATGCGATAGATCTCAAGACACTAATAAGAAGAATTGGGAAATAGTTCAGTTTCAATTGGAAACTTGCAGTGGGTCAAGGACGAAGTAAAATTCTATTTTCTTTTTCTTTAATGTCAAATGTACCAATGCTGAATTATTGTTTGTTTTATTTTTCCTCAATCACAAAAGACCAAGGAAATGATGCTCAAAATGGCAATTTACTAAGGTGGGGTAATTTTTTTGACATTATGGCCTTCAATTATTTTGTCATTTGTAAGGGATGAATTTAAGAATCATATTGAGCGGAAACAGGATGACTATTTTTTTTCTCATTTTTCCTTTTTTTTTTCTTTTTTTTAATATTGTACAATAATATCTGTAGTTCGCTTCAGGCCAAGGTTTTTCGTTTATTTTTTAATATATATATTTCTGATTTTTATCTCACTAGCACATTGATATTGCTGAGTCTTTTAGAATATTAAATTAAAGCTGTTTCGAAGATTATAGACATATCCCAACAGCATTCGATTCTATTTTAAAGAGTGGAAGAACAACAGGACAAGCATTAGAATAGTAAACCATTCGACTTTTTGTTTGATTGGCTCCGGAGGAATTTAGTTTTGTGAGTTATTCGGAAAGATCGCGTTGTCTTCTAGTTGCGAATTGTTTATTATGAATGGAAAGTGCTGATGAGAAATAATAATTTGGAAATAGCACTATTCTAAAGTCGCATGAAATAAAGAAATTGACTGACACGATTCTTATTTGCCTTTATTTATATTCTAAAGCAATGTTTCATATATAAATTAGATGAGTTTAAGTTTCTTAATATCTTATAGAATTTTGACAAAACGTCTTTATTCTATTTGTATTATCATCTCTATTCGATAATTATTATCTACTGAAACTGGCCGAAGACAGTTTTTAGATCTTGTAATTTTACCAAAAAAAAGAAATAAAGAAAAGAAACGTATCCTATACTGTCACGTGACAAACTGATCCCGGATATTTCGAACTTCCTGAACGCCACAGTGCGCTTCAAGGATGGAAAAAAAGTTCTCCACCGTCTCAACTTCATTTACATTCTCCTTCTCGTGTCTCTCGCCAATATGTAATTAGTGTACAATTATCCTGATATCCTTTCTTTTATGGTTTAATGTCAGGTTATTTTATGATTTACTGAAAACCTACGATGTACTCATTTCGTCATAACGTTTCTCGTTCTTCTCATAACTTTTTCTTTTTTTTTTTACAACGTTACAGGATTTTAGAGACGAGATTGAGCTACAATACTATCTAAATTTAGATCTTAACTGATCCTTTATCTACATATTTTAGCATAATAATGTACAATTTATATATATATGATTATGATAGATCTAAAAGTAGATATATTATAAATAGGATCTATTATAAGCATATATTTATTATGATAGATCCTATTTAACATATATCTAATCACAGTATTCGTGACTTCTTTTCCAATTTTATTTCTTTTTTTGCTGGAAAACAATGATGTCATAGCAATTGAATTTTATTTTATTTTTATTTATTTTTGGGGGGGATAGTTGGCCTGAGAATAATTTTTAAAGTTTTATATTTTTTTAATATAATAATTAAACTAATAATCACTTCAAAGAATCGATTGTCATTAGATAGATAGATAGATAGATAGATAGATAGATAGATAGATAGATAGATAGATAGATAGATAGATAGATAGATAGATCACTTAAATACAAGGTTGTATTGCTAGCAAAAAAATAACGTTATAATAGTGGTTATCCCAGGGAACCCTCAAATTCAATCTGTGGGTAGGAAAGATACTTTTTATTTCGAAAAAAGAAAATTTACACATAATTTACTTATAAAAGTTTAAATAAAAAGATAAAGTTAAAGTTAAATTACTGACTGTAGGGTGTATTTTAAGGAAGAATGGATTTTTTTTTTCCTATTAAAAAAAAAAAATCTAGCTCCGCAAGCAAAGTTAACATTTTGAGCCTTTCTATCTTCATTGTTTTAATCTTCGTAGTTCTTTAATACAACTCATAATACAGAACTGATAAAAATTTAGTCCGAAAATAATGGGAAAATGAAATTTCTTCATTCAGTATTTAGAAACTTTTTTATGATAAACTTAGTCTTTTAATCTTAAAGATTATAAGATTACATTGTCTTGTTCAGAAGTCCTAAGCAACTACAATAAAGCAAACACCCTCCCTCCAGTCAAGTTTTGTTTAGAAACATTTAAATATTATCTTGATTGGGTGAAGTTTAAGAACTAAATTTATAATAAGTATTTTAGAATAAGCAGGTTTTCGAGAGTTTCCAAAATATAACAAACTTTCAAACAAACAGTCCAAAAAAGAAAAGAATTTGCATCTCCATTCATTCATTTTATTTCGATTCGGTTCTAACGTACTCCTACTAGGAAGCAATAGTATAGTTTCCATTCAACAGGTGCTACACTCGAGTACTTACAATATTGATACAATTCAATTAATTAATTAATTAATTACGATTGATTAGAAATTAAATATTGATAAGAAAGTTATAATAAAAACATCAAAATTGTCCGCAATAAATTAATAATTTTTTAGAACCGAAAATTTCTGAACCTTGTAAGTTGAAAATAAACAGTTAATTTAGTAGACTATTTGAGTTTTGAAAGAGTTATAAGTTACAGTTTTTGCAAATCTATAAATAACATTGATATAAATAGATAGCATGAGAACAATTTTCGAAATAAATGTGGTGTATATAACTTATAAAATTACATAACATAACGATGTATATAATTTAGAATGCCTTTCATGTCCCATCGTTTCAAAAACACTAATTTAAAACAATATTATTTTAATTTTAAAATTAGCTAAAAAAAAATTGGCTCAATAGTAGAAAAGCTAATTTGATCACTAAACAATTATTTGATTAAGAAATTTATAATAAAATTTAAATGAAATTTAAAAGAAATATATTATCTATAAATTGAAACAACAAAAGTAAGAGTTGAACAAATGAAGATTTATTACTGAAAGCAAGATCTTAAATAACTCAGGAATTCTTTTAATTTCTTATCATTTTAACTTTTATCATTTAATATCACGGTTACAAATTCTTAATATTATTAATGATTCAACACCAATGACAATATAAAGGCTAAAATTGAAAATAATACCTGTTAAAGAAGATTAATTATTCTATTGTAGCTTTTCTGATTCATCCTAGATTGAATAACAAAATTTATTTATCTATTTTAGTGGCTTATTAAAGATAAATTAAAAATAACTGAACTTGCAGCAGCAGACAAAAAAGTAATGAAGATATTGAAAAAAGATATGCTGTAATTCTGAATTAAATATCTATATATCTGCTCAAATTTATGGAAACGTTGCATTACTTCAATTACAGAACCCTCTAGAAAATCTCGTAATCTGACACCTTTCAGAGTAGACCAGCATTATTATAAGACGCTAAGAATTCCTGTGGGGACATAAAAATTCTGTATCTAAGAGACCGCTAAGAAATGAGTATCTATTAAGTGCGTGATCTATGTAACTAAGTATCTGCCCAGTGCCCTTGAAATACAAACACCCTGTCCGAGCATTTGTCCTTAACGAGAAAGGCGTCTTCCTTTTGTTTACATCCGCAGATGTTCCGATCTTAAAAAAAACAACATGCTTGCATTCAAAGAAATCAGATTCTTGGCAATGTTCAGCCACAAAATTACATGTCGAGTCATGCTACCATTCCTTTGAAATTGAACGATATTCGAGGGGGCGTCACGTATCGCCTCCCGTAGCTTTGGCCATCAGCCCAAATTCTGTTTGTGTCTTTCAATTGGTGTCGGTGAAATCCTATAATTGAGGAGACGAATCACTTGTGTCATCCACCCTAGGAACAATTTCTTGAGTGCTGGTATCAATTTCCAAATTTCTTAAATATTTTATGCATTTTTAGCATAAATTTAAAGTTCTCGGAACGCAGCTTTCCTACCCCTCAATAATCATATGCAATTTGCTCTTCAAAAAAATTTACACAAGATAGATTTAACCTTGTCGGCGACTCAAATAAAAGCAGAACAACCAAATTACCAAGTAGGCTGTGCCTAACATAACCTCATACAAGAAAATCGACCAAATTTTAAGAAACCAAGATCTTTCTTACAAAAATGGATCTTGCCCTACAGAAATAACAGAAATTCCTTGTAGCTTTTAAACCTTTACGATTCTTGGGCTGAAAGTTGGTTGAAGAATGTTTTGGATAACTTGCCATAATTAACTCAAATAACTAAGAGATTTTTCTTCTTTTTTTTTTCTGGAAGCACATTTCTGATTTCCACGATCTGTAACCAACCTTTTCCTGATATTCTTATCCATTTTCGAAATACATTATCTTATATTTATCTATTTTTCCTAAATCTTTAGCTCTCATGATCCTGATTGAAAATTTCTCATAGACGGAAAACAGAAATTCCATTCCAAAAGAAATGAAAAGAAAACGACAATATCGAAATAATGGAATTATGAGCCATTAGCAATGATAGCCTATGGCAGCTTTTCGGTTCTTCTGCACATTCATCAACCAAGTTTATCCAATTTCCAATGGCTCAAAGATTCATTGTATATCTGTTCTTCGGCATTTTAAAGTTATTTTCTAACAACTCGTTACCTTTATCTTCGCATACAGAGCCTCTTGAGATTAGTAATAATGGTCGACGAGTCTAAACGAAACTGATTTCGTAGAAACCCATCAAGATTAGATTAGATTTTTGTGTATTTTGTAGACTTTTTCTTACTTTTTTTTTATTTAAATGACCTAAAACTATTTTTGTTCCTTTAGGAATGAAACAGTTACATTTTATATATACTTTTTAATCTTTTTTAATTTGATAATTTCCATTTCCAACTTCGTTAAAAATGCAGAATATCTCTTAAAGATTCATCCAAATCAAAGAAATATATCATTTTTATTTATTTTCTCAAGTTCGCAAATCTAAGAGAATCTGCCTTTAAAACATTTGTTTCCAAAACATTGAAAGTGAATTCATAACCTTCGATCTAACGGAGAACCGCTCTCAGTTCCTTCAATAAATTACTGATTCATGCAAAGCTATCCTATTAAAACCGCACCCATTTCCTTTCCAATCCCACGATCCAAATGGCCAAAATATATGATAAAAAAAAAATTAACAAAGATATGAATTCCTACATCTGTGACAGAAAGCTCTTTATACATTCTCATTCAAATTTTACAGTCTTTAACAGCAGCTCGACAACAGGTGAATGGAACATGTCCTACGCAGTTTCGTGTGACTGGCAGCAGTATTCTAACAAGCCTTCGTTCACATGACGAAGTCGGGGAAAGCCCAGATGGAGAAATGATGGAAATACAGCTGTAATTAAAGCATTGGAATGACAAGCTAAAAGCCAGATTTGCCTTAACAAAGAACACGAAATTGAACTAAGACATTTCATGTGCTGCAGTTTGGCAGCAATAAAAGATTTAAAGACTTAAAAAAGATATTATCTAGAAAATATTGAATTCGCTTGTGGCTAATTTTACTATTTTGCTCAGTTAAGAAACCACAAATAACATTTAGGAATTGAAGGTGTTTGGACGTAAAATGTGATAACTGAGATTTGAAATCATTCCCAATATTACTTAATTTAATTTAATTATTTAACTCTGAAATTTGAAGCAGAGTGCCAAACTGATCTTATGATAAGCCTATAAATTGCTTAACTTTAAAATCTGCTGAAAACTGCGGATATTACAATATGTATTACAGTTTATCAAATATGATAGGCCGCGTGGTTGGCGATGTCGCTGTGACACTGGTCTCTCCCCCCTGAGTCCCGGGTTCGGTTCTCATGTGGGTTTCGTTGATGGTGGCGATCTGCCCAGAGGTTTTCCCGGGGTTCTCCCGTTTCCCCTGCATTTCTCACACCATCCTTTCTTAGTCTTTCTCTCCGTCTGTCCTTCTTTCCGTGGGATAATACAAAAGATCTTTCAGGTCGACGTGCTCGGCAGTCATGCCACCCACTTTCAATTAATCTAATCAAATATGATTCAAATGCCAAATACCTTACTTTGCGCGCGAATCCCCAATTACCTCAATTCAGCCCAAAGAAATGGCCTTTATCCTAGAAAATATTTTTTGTGGATTCAATCAATTTTCTTTACAAATCTACTTTCCAATAGAAAGCAAAGCTCATGAGATCTGTATGTGTGTGTGTTTTTGTTCTCCTCTTGAACGTTGGATGGCTCTTGAAACTTGGTTTGAATATTGGTGGATAAGAGACGATTGAACTTTCATAAATTGAAATCTTTTCCAAATTAATCCGTGTCGATAAACCAGGTCGAAAAAGTGACAAAAACTCCCATGGAAAAATAACGGAATGTTAAAAATGAATTTTTATCCTATTTCTGCTAATATCTCATTTTCTTAAACAATGAATTTTAAATCCTTAATCCATTCCATTGATAGAATTTCATAGGATTAAAGTAAATTCGATTTAAACAATTTAGGCAATTAATACGGATTTAATTCTTTCTTCTTTTTATCTTTCAGAAAATGGAAAATGTGTACCGTTTGTATTCAGTGCATATTATAATTCGAATATTAAAGTAACCACCCCTCTTCCACTCAAATTTTCCTAGTGACTTTTGCAAATAACTTGTTCAACTTTGATAGATTACTTTGAGGCAAATTTGATGTGAATAGACTGTAAAGTTCGTCCTTGTAATTCAAGAAGGCATTCTTTGAATTACTCGATATCAACAAAGACAAAACATCAGTTACAAGTAAGTGAACTTAATTACAAGAAATCCATTCTACTACAAAGTAATCAGTCATGAGTTTTGTATCAGTTTTCTTAAATATTTATCGAACAAGCACGTTTACTGGGCGCATTAAACTCAAGGTTAGAAACAAGGAAATCATTAAAATAATTCGTTCAACAGATTCGACAAAACTTCCTTATGCAACTCTGAATGTAACTTATTAATAAAAATCGATTCATATTACAAATATTCCCTTTTGCATTAACTTTCAATGACAACAGGTGCAATATTACCAAAACTTCTTTCTTAATTTTCATTATTTATTTATTTTGAGTATAATTTTTTATTTTCAAAAAAAAATTAGTGTGTATAACAAATCTCTTAAAAATATTAATGGCTTTTATTTGATAGCGCGATTATGTATACAACATTTCCGATATCTGGTAATGCGAGAACCCATGAGAATTCGCAGAAAAACTTCTCTATCAAATACATACAAGGTTTATTTAAATACTAATCATTATGAAAATATCGTTGTTTTTTTTGTTTTACAGGAAACACGAGGAACACAAATTCTTCACCTAACATTACTGTATTTCGCAGAAAGTAGCTTTTTTTGCTTCTTCAGGCATAATTCGTACAAAGCAAATAGAACGAACATAGGATAATTTAAACAAATAAATATAGGCAACGCTTACAATCATTGAAAAGCTTAAATGCTTTTTAATTTTTCTAATAAAAAATGGACTTATCTTTTGTTTTTGGTTGGCTGGAGAGGTTCGCTAGTCAAAATAAATATTAGGAACCGCTGGTTTAGATGAAGCCAAAAATTAAACATTAGAAAAAGTAATGAATCATCATAAATAAATAATTAGAAACTAATTTGTACGCCTGAATGCGAAACAAATTGAAGATTCTTCAAATTATAAACCTAGTTATAGTTTACGACAACATAAAGAACAGTTAATGACTTTAACAAAATATTATACCGTTTATGATAAACGCAAAAGAAATGTAAATCTTATATCTACACAAAGAAAGTTAAATCAAAACTAATTCATTGAGATCAATTGAATAACAGAAATAATTCTCAGAGGGACTCTCAAAGATTCTCAAAGAACAGCTTTTTTGTGTTTATTTACACACAATAGATTAGTTTCCCGATATTCAATGGTTAAGATTTGGAAAACCTACTCAATTGATCTTTGGTTATCGTAGTAGCTGAAAATTTCTTCTGTAAGTTCTGAATTTCCATTTTGTTCTTTTAATTTACAAGTCATTGTGGGTTAATCTTTGAAATGATTCCTGAATTATTGAATAGTGGGATGACTGGATTCTGGAATATTGATATGGAATCAATTGATCCTAAAGTCCCATCGAAATAAACTTAATTTAAGGAGAAAAAACAACTATAAACAATTGGTGATTCAAAGATATGAAGCCCAATTTTAATATAAACTGATGTAAAAGACAATGTCTTGTGGAAACGCAAAAATAACAACTAAAGTAAGAGGATCATCCTGGAACCAGATGGAAAAGAATTGTGAATTGTGGTGCTTAGTGAGTCTTCATCTTAAATTACGAAAACAACTTCGCTATTTCTTGCTGAAATGATTACAGTCATCTACAGCACAAAATATTGTTACAATTCTACTAATAAGAATAATAGAGAAAGCAGTTAAATCCAGATACGTGTTTGTTTCTATTCTGTTTTAATAACTTATTTTTAATGAACTGAACTGAAATAAGTGATTAACATTCCCTTTTTATTAATTTAAGATCTTTTATGATTAAATGTTGTCTCGCTTAGGATTTCTAAAAATGTCACAACAGGTAGTTAGGATAATTCAGTCACAGGAAGGACTCACTGATAAAAAGTCCATTTTTTTTTTTTTATATTTTTAATGTAAAATGAAGTACTTTGGGCCATAACCTTTTACCTTGATAAATGTCATTGTTTTTCATCTATTTCTTTTAATATATATTTTATAAAGTTAAAAGTGATGGATAGTCTGAGATCATTGACCAACTCTCTTGTTCTTAACTTGACCTAATCCTAGTAACTTTGTTAAAAGTTAGTTCACTAGGTGAATCCTTCTCCTTAATGAATACTGATGTTTTTCCTCGTTAACAAACTCGTTAGGTGAGTGCTTTTAACCTGATTGGAAGGTGGAGAAATCCTGTTGTTATCTTACTACTAGACAGTACCACATCCGTCACAGCAAGTTATCGAGTCCCAGCTTCAAATTTATACTAGATATAATTTGAAATTAAAACTCTGCCACGCCAAAGACGGATTCTATCAAGTCACGACACTGCTAGGGGAGCTGTTTGTTGTTGTGATATTAAGTTACAACTTTAAACTTGAAGAACGTTATATAGTCTTCTTAGTAAATTAATGTAGTTTGGAAATAGGAAGGGTTCTGTACCAATTATTCTGGCCATTTCACTTAAAGTATAATTTTTAATTGATTTTACTTTTATTTATTTTTTTAATTAAAACTAGTTTGACCAGTTATTTTCTACTTTCGTTAAGTTTGATTTACTATCTTTACATTGCTTATTAAAGGAAAAAAGGAAAATTGATATATTTAGTATGCATTATCTGTCATTCTATACATCATTGTGTACATAAAGCTGCTGAAAATAACTCCTATTTTATTAATAATAATATTTATTTTAATATTTTAGATCTTAATCCAATGTTTCAAATAACTTCTTTTTTTATTGTATTTATTGCTTCAACGTGTTTTTAATTAGTTTCGTGTTCAATACGATTTTGTTGTATTTATTCCAAAGAATATTTTAATTTTTCTCTTGAAGAAGGGATGACGTTACAATTTCGTCGCAAAAATTCGCGTAGGCCTAGTATTTGAATAAAAAAATTAAAATACTAAGATATGGAGTGTTTGGAGTTTTAGTTTAAAGTAATAATATTAAAAGGAAGGAATTGATAGAGGAATACGAAACTTTTTTTTTTTTTTTTTTTTTTTTTTTCAAGATGTAAATATCTGTAAGGTGGAATTTTAATGTTTAAATCATTTTACCCCAAAAAGATATTTTAATTGTCAAAAACTAATTAATTTTATAATAAATAAATAAATAAATAAATAAATAAATAAATAAATAAATAAAAGCTGGAAGGCAGAAGGTGTCTGATTAATTTAAAACCCTAGCTATTTATTATTTTCAAGCTACACGCACTTTATTTAAATTATATAATATTTTAATATAGTTTTAATATATTCTTCATCTCTTTATAAATTCTATCAATTATTCTTACCTCATTAGTATCACCCGATTTTTCCATCGGCAGGTTCTCTGTCGTCGTTGACGGCTCGGGGAAGACAAACTTCGGCGGTTCTTCCGTCTCGTCGGGGAATCGCACGATGTCATACTTGGCTGCCTGTTCGGCGCTGGCCGACGAAATCATTTTGCCCGTGAGCCGAATACCTTGAGCCGCCGAAGCAACTACCGTAACGAGCAAAAGAACAGCCTGAATCGTGATCATGACGTTTTTTTGCGAACCAAAAAAAACTACAAAAAGTTTGCTTTGACAAAGTTACGGGCAAGTTGAACTGTGCAGCGCGTGCACAGGTCGTAGTACTAGAATGAAGGTAGCAGTCGCGCTCAGGGAATTAAATCTTCTGGGCGTGGGTGCATAAATAAAAAAGCCACACTATGCCGGAAGCCGCTCTCGGAAGTAGGTCTGTGTCGTTTCACTGGTCGAAGAGCAAGACGCCACCTGTAAAAAAGTAAGAATAGACACCTGGTTAGATAAGATTTAGAGGTAAATGGATTTCTTAGGAAAAAAACCGATCATAAAAACTTATCAGCTGTTTCAAACCATTACGTCGATACAAACGAATTAAAAAACTAAAACTTTATTCTGAGAAAAGATAAAATCTTTGATTTGGTAATCAAGTGTGTTGACGGTTTATAAATATTTATAAAACTATTAAAAGGATTCAGAATATAGAATATATCACATATTTTTAACAAAAACAACAGAAAAAAAAATCAGATAGAATAACTTAATTATGAACTTATTATCTTTTTGAATCCGTTTGAATTCATTTAAACAAATTTCTTTTTCAAACAAATATTATATTAAAAAAAAAAAATATCTATATCTATATATGTTATAGATAGATAGCTATATATAGATAGATAGATTACACTAAACATTATAGCATATATATATATACGTTGTAATGTACGTTGTAATGTATAGTGTTACTCGTATATATATATTAGATGTTATATTATATAGTGGCTGTAGTGTCTTATTATAAAAGCATATGCCATATAACCCAAAAACTTTAATGTTGTTTAATCATAACAATTAGTTTCAAAATTAAATTGAATCTAAGAAATTTAAGATAAAACGAAAGTTGGACTGGATTATAATCGTCACAGCTGAAAATTATGTATTCGTATCTTCAGTATTGCTACTCTTCAGTATTTCAGTAATTATTTTTTCTGCATTTCTTAAATATTTTCATCTAATAATATTAGAAAATTCATATTTAGAAAAAATGAATAATCACAATTGGATATATTGTATAACAGCGATTTCAAATTAAGAGCAAATAAGAAGTGATTAATATGCATAAATGGTCTTTTTCTATAAATTAACATTCATGGGTTTCACGTTATTTGTCAGCTCCGATTGTCCTCGCTTCTGTTACGGAATCCATATAAAATAAAGGATGGTCGGACCTTGCTCTACATTGGAAGAATGCACAGTTATGACACGACATTCAGAAATAAATTTAACATTCAACACAAGTAGTCAAGGAAGAGGAAAATAAGAAGTAGGAAATAAAAAGGAATTCAAATCGAAGAAAAGGAAATATTACTGTTATTATTTAACTCAGTTTGTTGTGATAAGAAAGCAATGAATAATAATTATTATTATAATGAATATATAAATAAAAAGTCAAAATTATTCTTTGTGTGAGGATTAAAATACTGCTGCTAATTAAAAAATAATAATATGATAAAGTTATATCATCCCCCACTTATCAAAATCAAGGGGTGTGTTGGTTTCTATGAAAAGCAGAGCAGTTCGTAATAATAGCTTTACGATGACAATTTTTACTCTTCACACACACATACACACACCAACCGCTATTATCTGAAATATAATAAAAAATATTTTATTGTCACTATTTTTTATTCATTTCACTTCTGAAAACTTGCTATTTATTATAATAAAGTAAAATATCTACCTCAAGATTCTAAAGAATTTCTTGTTTTGCAATCTATGTGTTAGACTGTGTATTAGCTAATACTTACAATTTTATGGAAACCATAACTAAAAGAGGAAAAGACAAGTGAATATAATTTTGTGCTAAAGCATAAATTTAAGGGTGACCCATAATAATAATAATAAAAATAATAATAATAATAAAAAAAGGAAGTACATTAACGAAAGTAAAAATTTAAAAAAAGTAGGAAAAAAATAAAAAGAACGTTAGGAAAACAAGAAAAACAAAAAACCCACGCGGACATTGAGAAAAAAAAAACGATCAAGAGAAGAAGGAAAAAATAAAAAAGTACATACACCGACAACATTCAGCATATAAGTCCGAGAACTTATCTATCACGCTATAGCTGACAACTGAAATGAGATGGTTACATTTCTGACGTTTAAGCTAACAGCGGATATCCAATGAAAACAATGTCAAATATCCGAACATGGGAGGGCGTTGGCCCCTGAAAATACCCTATTCCTACGTTGTTTGGGTCTCTGAATGAGATGGTGAAGTCGGTTGGTCTATCCAACCTTCCGTTCTGGAGTTGTTAAGACTGTACAATGACAATAACGCCAAATATCTCGGACATGAGGGGGCGTTGGCCCCTGAAAATACCCCATTCCTTCAGTGTTTGGGCCTCTGAACACGATGGTGAAATCCGTTTGCCGACCAACCTTCCGTTCTGAAGTTGTTAGGGCGGGGGAGGTGGGGGGACTGACACGGACGGAGAGGACAAACGCAATACCTACCGATTTGGTCGCTACCGCAATAACTCCCAAAAAAATGTATTGATTCACATTTTGGGTCGCTAAAAATGTATTGATTCACAGCAAACTTCATTTTTAAGAGTTTAGTCTCATTCTCTGCTTCCAAAACTATTTAAGGCTTCTTTACCTTGTGACTAAAACAATGCCCTTAAGTAATTTATTCGAATAATCTAAGTCAATCTACGTATTTAAGAATTGTCGTATTCTCTGAACACCGGATAAGATTTTTATCTTTTTATATATCTTCTTTTATATATATTCTTTGGCCCACTATATCTAAAGACCAACCAACTTGTCCTTTTGTAGCTCAATCAATAATGCACTGATGTACATTTTATTTCAAACATAAAGGGGATATATTTATACTTCGGATTCTCATAGTGGACATTAATGTTACATTCTTTACGGTCCTAAACATTGCAAGTGAAATAAATCAAACATCGCATAGGAAAAAGCTTTAAGTCTTGGAAGGGTTAACTCAAAAAAATAAATAAATACCCGGTAAATAAAAATCATATTTAAGCTTTTCCGGCATTATTTACCTTAGATAAGATTTTGAGATTTGTAGGGTGAATATAGATGAATATTTTACAGTATGATCCGAATTCGTTGCTTACAGTAACTCTAAGAATAAACCTACTGCACCAATCACCAAACATCATAGGTTAAGTTCTAATGTCTAATTTTTAGTAATATTTCGTTACTAACCCTAAACCTTTTGTAAGAGCTAGCCATTCTGCTCTTTTGAAGCTCAATGCAGTTCTGCGCAGTAAATTTCGTTTTTGAGATTATGGCTAAATTATAACGCTGGGATAAGATTTGCTGATATGTTAACGTCAAGGACTACTTTGTTTAGGAAGCAAAATTTTATAGACTAAAGAAATGAAAATAGTTACGTTCAGGAAGTCCTTAAAAATGCGTTACTAAGGAACACTTGTCTTGCAATAGTCGAGCTATTTCGCATTTAATTGGAGTTTTCGTACATTAACCAAAAAATTAATTTAATTTATGCAAATTAAAAAAAAAAATCTAATGATATATTTATCATGAATATACTGATTATAAATAATTTTTTACGATAATATAAGTATTATAGGTTAAGTATTTTACTTGTAGAAAGGAAAAAAATATGATTTTTGTAATGTCCATGAGTTTTGGTATGTCACCAATTCTACTGTTAACCTCCGTATTTCGTTTATAATTTTTATTGAAAATTGTGTCAAGATTCCAATGCTTTCTTCAAGGCCTTTGTCTTAATGAAACTGTTTTGTTTTTTCTTTCCATTCTGAAAAGCAATTTTCATTCTACGCTTTCCGAAACGATTTCATCTCCGTACTGTTAAACCAATTTCTAGAACAAACTACAACTTACCACTTTTTTAAATAAGAGCTTGAAAATTATGAATAAAAGAGACAATCTTTCTATCATATCTATTGGTTGACAGTTTCCTTCAAGGTTTTTTTTACAACCCTTATCAGAATTTTATTAATAAAATTTAAAAATTTGAACAGCTGTTTTCTTGAAACATTCTCGAAATTCATCCCTTTTTTTCTTTAAGTTATTGTTTTGGCTAGCTTCAAATTAAAGTGTATCAGAACCTTTTGCCAAAAAATTACCGCTATGCGAGAAACAGTATTGGTTCTACAATAAATTATGATTCATGAAAAGATAAAAACTTTTACTCTACAAGATTATGTACTTTATTTTCTCTTAATATTTAAAGATTTTAATATTTGCAAGTTGTCCTGTAATAAAACATTGAAAATTTCAGTGAATTATAGAAGTAGATATCAAAAAGATAAAACAAAAATTACTGCAGTTACGTCTAAACAACAGCTTTACCTTTAGATAATAAGAAACATTTCAAGGAAAAGTCTTAGAAGGTAAGGTTAATGAAGGAAAATAAAGTTTAAGATGGTCATTCATGATTAGGAAATTCCAAGGTAATGTAAAGTCCAGGTTTTGTTTTGTTTTGTTTTTTTGTAGCTGAATACACTAAGCTTATGTAACTGAAAGTATATGAAGGGATTGTCAATCTCTCGAAATTTGCAAACCGCTGATAGAGAATGGTTAATTTTGGGAATTGAATGAAACTTAATGGGATATAAATAGGGGGACCAACTGTCCCGATATGGCCGGGATTGTCCCGGTTTAGAACCGCAATTCCCGCGTCCCAATTTTTCAATGAATTGTCTCGCAATGTGATTGAGGTTTTTTTTTTTTTTTGGTTGAATATCTGAGAAGATGATTTTTTTTTTTGGTTGTATAGTTCCACATTGTAATTTTAAAAATATGGTCACCCTGGATGTAAAACGTATTTTACCATGTTCTGGAAAATGATTCGATCCTTCCCATAAAGTTATTTTTAAGCGAAATTTAATTTTAGGAAAAAAAAAGTTAAATTACTGAATAAATATATATGGATGAACTAATTAATTAAATTTAACAAATCAGTGAAGGATTAGATATTACAATTTATTTAATATTTAAGTTAAAACTGCATGAGTGAATTGGAACTGCATAATCAGTAGAAAACTGCATATTATTGAGAAATGTAGTAGAAGTACAGTAGTTTCAAATTTGAACTTCAGTAAAAGTCGAACCTAAACAAAACAGTCGAGTCTTTTAGTAGCAGAGAGCGTTTGTTCTCGTAACATTTCACGATTTAACCAGGCAGTCACAGTATTGGACACGTTTGAATCGAATTACACTCGAACGTCACACAATTCGACTTTGAGCAACACGCTCTGAGACCTTCGGGACTGACCTTGAAAAGCACAGGTAGATACAAAGCAGTTGTAATTACTGCTTATTAAGACAGAGGTCGCTATCATCGCCAGGCGGCAAGGTCAAGCATCAATTAATATTGTTTGCTTATACTTTAGGGGAGAATATTTTTTCATCGACATATGGAAAGAGAAAGTTATGTTTGCCTTCTTTCAACTATTATCTCACTATCAATAGCGCTACTGTTCCAACTCGTCAAAGAAGAATACGTGGAGGAAGTTAGTCAAGGAGATATATCTCAATTTTAGTCTATTTACATTTCGACCTTTTTATTTTTTTACATTTACCATTAAAAATTACTCTTCAAAAGAAAATTAAGGTATTGAAATTAAAATAAATTCTTATAATTATGTAAACACGAAAGTTATTTCTCAAAACAACCAAGTAATAAAATTCTGGGGGAAAAATTCTGGAATATTTTAAAATCTCAGCAAAAGAATGAAAGTCCTGAGTAATGATCGACCTCATAATATTTTTACACCCATAAAAAGAAGAAGGCACGCTGAGTCACGTGTACTCAGATGACCCTTCAAGTCCACCCACCAACAAATCCTCTAATTTAGGGACATTCCAGCAGTTGCCGACTGTGAGTCGAATACAGCAGACAGGGAAGATACGGTTTAAATTCAGCTCCTTTCAATTTCGAATGGTAAAATATTAGTAAATCTTCAGCTAATAAATAATGTTTTACTCGTTTTCTTTATAGCTGTAATAAAAATTAAGAAAATATAAAACGTAAACCCACCTTTGCATTTAATTTGCAATTTCTTTGATTTTTTTTTTTTATTCCTAACAGCTAGAAAATATCCCGCTTTCCGTATGAATTAACTACCATCTAAATAACAATGGAATCAACACAATCTATCATGCTGTCATTCATTAACTTAATAATCCACATAATGCACAGCATATCTTCTGAAATAACAAAGCTCGCAGTAATGCTAAGCACATGGCAATGTAATTACACCACTACGTGATGGTGATCGTGCATTAAATACTCCATTGCTGTTAATTCACAGTTTTGCTTTGTTTTGTTTTTTAAATAATGATTTTAAGGTTTTGGAAGTGAGTAAAATAGTTAGACGTTATAATTTCTCTCTGTTTTTCAAATATACACATTTTAAACATATTTTAGTATAGTCCGACCACGACAACGTGACGATTCAACGTCAGCACTAGCCTCTCTCAGAGGTTCCGAAGAATATTATGTTATAGCTATAAAACAAAACAGAAACAAAAATTTAGTTTTAATTTAATTCCTCCATTTTTTCAATTCCTTTCGGAAATAATCCAACCTGTAAAATAATTTTTCGAGCACTGCTCTGTAACTTGGGCGACATTTTGAGGGAAATTAATAGAGACCTATGCTTTGAGGCGCGCATGTTTGTGATTGGCTGAAAAATAGATACGTCATAATCACGTGGGGTTCCTGCCGATCGTCACATTATCGTGGTCGGACTACAGATAGAATATTCTACTCAAAAAATTATATACATGAAGAATTATACACATGAAAATGAATGAAAAAGTATGTACAGCAATACATAATACTACTATACAGTTTACAAGTCTGCCTGTACCGAATGTTTTTGTATATACACAAACTCGGATTAAAGAAAATAAAAATACAACTGATACTAAAACCTAATATTTATAATTTATAAATTTTGTTTATCTGCAGTTCAACATTATATTTCAAAATTACGAAAGTTACCAAATGAAAATAACTGCACAATAATATGTCAATAGTTTGATAAGAAAACCAATGTCTAAGCCCGATCTATTGCTTGAGACTTGAATTATAAGAGGTAGTTCCGGTTCGAGCTCTCCTGGAGCGCCGGAGGTAAACACTCCGATGTTTCAGAGGGACTTGTAGAGATTTATGACCAGTCCAATATTCTGCCGCCTTACCCTGAATAGAAACCCAGTCTTCATTTTACAAAGGGCTAGGTGAACCCCAGGGCCAGTCTGGAGACATGACCTGAGATAAAAATGCCTGATCCCCACCGGTGAATGAACCTGGCTTCTGTAGCCCTCTCAATACGTAAATAAGAAAAATTAACGAAACTTTTTGTATTAAACAAAGTTAATAAATTAGCTAAAGCCACATGTAATGACAGTACAACTTGTAGTGTAGCAAAAGTCTAATTTTTAGAAAAAACAAAAAAAGCAAAAAAAAAAAAGACCAAATTTACAAAGCGCTGATAAAGAATAAGGATAATAAAAGCATTAAATTCAAGTAAAGCATTTAAACATTATATGAATTGGGGAAACGTGGCAGACATACTGAAGAATGCTTTGATTCTAGATACGTCTTCTTTTATGCTAATATGTGTAATACATTTTTTCGTAAAATTTTTACTTTATTATTTTCGGCTAGAGTAAAACGTATTTAAATGGTAAAATTCTATTCGATTTATGCGATTTCGTTTTACGTAAGGATCATATGTGTATATAGGGGGAAGGGCCGACGGACGCTACATCTCGCGAAATCTCGAACTATACAGAGTAGACCCTATTTGCTTTCTTTTTTGTTTTGGTTGGATGGCTTTTGGAGGAGACTTTGGCTCCACCCTCCTCTCCCCATCCAAGATTTTGACGACTTTTTTTTTTTTGTTTGAGGTCGACCGTCTAACTTGACCCTCCACGAAGTAAAAGCCTATTGTACGTCCCTGATCTCGAGAACGTATATCTAGTAGATATATAGAACTGTAAAAGGATTTTCAGAGTTTTGAAAACCTTCCTAAATATTTCTTAAATGGAGATTTATTTCTAAATGATGAGAATCTTATTCTATCATATTTGAAAATAGAAAATAAGTCAAGGCTACTGAGCAATAAGGAGGCTGGTAGTGGCTGGGACTGGAAAAAAATAGTCCTGCTTGACCAGAATTTTAGTATAATTAGGTAAAAATAAAGTCAATGGAATATGAAAATTGTTAAAAAACTGATTAACAAATAAGTTTCAATTCAATAATGTTTTCAATATTTTCATGTTTTTCCTTGTTTTCTGAACTGAATTATCTTATTATCAGTTTGACACTTTACATCCGAAGTAGAAGAAAATTAATTTATTATTTATAAAAATTATTATTAATTAAGAAACAGTGATTAATTTATATACTTTAAAGTATAATTTACTTTAATGACCCTTCAGGTACTCTTTTTTTCTTTTCTATTTCTTTTTTACCTTTTATTCTCAATGTCCTTTGTGTTTGCTATTTGTGGAAGACGATACGAAGGATATCTCTGACTGATGAGAGTTTAAACAATCGAAACAGCTGTCTCAAGAGTCCCATTATTCATTGCAAAAGTTACTATTAATAACAAGTTAATTATAAAGCCAAAGTAAATCATTAACTGTCGCTTCTAATGATTTAAAAGTGTTATATAGTATTGTTTGAGTTACTTAATACTATGTTGTCGTGTGACAGGTCTTTGGAACAATTCAAGCACATTATAACATATATCAATTTTGTAGTGCAATGAGTAAAGAAAACATTAATCTCAAAGACTCTTAGTATTTAAATGGATTTTAACATACGATTTAATAGAAATAGTTTAATAATTTTGCTTTCTTATAGGAAAACTTTTCTTTATTTTAGTTCTGAGGTTTATTATTTGTGTGGAAGCGTCTGACAAAAGAATCCTCAACAACGAAGACGCAATTCTACGGATTAGAGTCAATAAAGATGAGTAAGAATATTGATTTACATCTGAAAAGGAATGGTTGATATCACTGATATTTTATGACCTCATGCATTACTTCTATCTGCGTAATAAGCGTCGTAAATTACCAAGCAGACAAAACCTTTGATCAGTGTTAAGTCAGAAAGACTTCAAGAAAATCGTAGGGAACATTAAATATTCCCTCCACAGAAGACGATTGTTTAATAAGTGTAAGGCAACTACAAGACTTATTTTTTTGTTTTAATTAAAGGGTAATAGCCTTAAGACTTAATTATAAGAAACAATGATTTTTCGTCCAAAATTAAAAATAAAGAAACTTAAAGCCTACTTTCTTGAAATGTTATTTCTTATAACTTCTCTATTTTTATTTATTTATTTTTTTGAAAGTTGGGAACATAAATAAAACGAAAAACCTGTAGATTTTTATATTCAAAACTTAAAATATCTGCTTAATTACAGATTAAAATTTTCCAGTTTCTCTATTATTATTTAATTTCTCATTATGTATTTAAATCACCTAAATCGGATTAATTTTAATCGTATGAAATTATGCGCAATGAATCAAGGATTTAATATTCATTATTTAAGACAATGAAATACAAGATAGAAATCCAATGTTTAGATCCAATTCTTTTCTATGGTAATTTTTATTCGCCTTCTCGTGCTAATTTCCCGACAAGGAACCATTGGAAAAGATTTCAAATGGAAAGTTACGTCGTCCCTCGATTGTGCATACCAAGTTACAAGAAGATCCATCCATCGGTACAAGAGTTATGAGAGGGAAGACACCCACATACACTGACTGATTTAATGAACCTCAGCTTTCCTATCAGAAACAAGGTAAATTAATGTTTTTAGACAGTGTCAAAAGCAAAGCATTTTATTATAAATAAAATGTATTCAGAAGGGTCGATATTGGGGGGACGTCTATCGCCATTTTTCTCTTTATCGGAGGCGACCACTTTTGACCCCACAACATCCGGTGAGGGAGTGGTCCTAGAGGTCTGATTTTTTTGGACGTGGTCACCTACTTTATGATGCTGAACACAATAGTGAAGGTTTCATTCTAATATCTCTAACCGTTTGGCCACTACAGACTGTGACATCCAGCAAGCATAAAAACAAGAGCGGTCCCCTATGTTTTACAGGCAAGCTGTACTTAGGGGCCGCTAAAAAAAGGAATAGGCTGGTAGATACATCAAGAATCACATTATATTAAATTTATAACTTAAATATTGAGTAACAACTTAGAATAGGAAGAGGAGGAGGATTTGCCAAAGACACCAGCCGATAAAAGTAAATTAAAAGTTAAACCAAACTAGAATTAGTTGACGCATAGGCCTAATTCAAAAAATAATACATGGGAAACTTTTTTACAGAAAAATATTCTTTCATAAATCCACTAAAAATAAAATCTTCTCCTTACCTTATTCTTGTCTGTTAGTTAGAAATTGGCTTTCGAATTCTAGTTCAGTTTTCATTTGTCAGAATCACAACAATGTGAAACAGAAAAGGAAATGAATGATTCACAGACAAGCTATTAAAACAGTTTTCCTTTTATTTATAGGCTTTCAATGCCACCATTTCAACACAACCGTTTAGAGACAATTAGAAGATATATCTCCTCGTGAAATTCAATCTATCCATTTAATACAGTTTCCTATTCAAACTGTAAAATTAATTCTACAATTCTATTTCTTGCCGTTTCCTTCTCCATATCTGATTTTTAAACCAACCCGCTTTTGACGTTCAACAAACTCCAGAAAAATCAGTATTATTATCATTAAGCGAACTGATTATAATGGAGTTGTTTGGAATCAATTCGCGAAGCACAAACGTACTAAAGTAGAAGGGAAGGTGGGGTTTTTTTCCCCTACATGAAAATTCCATTTATTAATGAGGATACAGAACGCATTTTTTTTAAACCTTCTGAATAGCAATATACCGCAGAGTATTATAGATATTATATAAAGTTTGTGCACCTATTAATATGAATATGAGATAATAAAAGGCTTACTGCAACGACACATTTTAAAATGCAGTTTTTATTGTAATTAAATTCATATCCTACGGCATATAATGACTCATAAATGGCAAATCCTAGAATTTTAAATTTAAGAAATAGGTTTCGGTGCTACAAGGAAGATCTCTTTTTTAATAATAGATAAGAAGGGGCAAAAAGAAAATCCCAAAATACGTTGTCGTGAAAGTACAATAATCATTAAATACGATTGAAATTGTAACGGAAGACAAATATTAGGCTACTAAATGTGATCTCCCTGTTATTTTGGTAGAAATTGCAACGATTGCGAAACTATTTACACACGAGTCACCGAAAAAGCGCAATTATCCTGTTTAAATAAATACAAATTATACAGAATTATAATTGACTTATCGCTTCATATTGACAGTCACTACAACTATTTTGGGATATTGCCATCGAAAGTTGAGTGCCAAATACGAGTGCGTCGTTGTGTTAGGCCTATTTCAAAATGTTCTTACTGAAAAAAGGCCAAGAATATGAATAGCTAGTAAAACAAAAATAATGTAAATTCATTCTAACATTCTACTAACTTCGTGAAATCGTTCGTATAATTTTAATTTGGACTCCCTTTCTTATAATTCACAGCATAGTATAATGGAATTCTTTATTGGCTCAGCATTCATTGTAATATTAAAGATTTGGTTTTTCAGCGAATTATTTCTTACTGATAAAACGAGAGATATGGGTTGATAAGAACAGACTTAATTTTGCAATTTTATATAGATTTTAAAACCACATCAGTTACCTTTGTTTGCTACCGATAATTGCAAGTAACGTACAGGAAGCAATTGAGAAATAAACAGGTGATTTATGCTACACAATAATATGACGTCATAAAGGAAATAAAAAAGAAATCATTACTCTTTAGAGATACTATAGCCAACTATAAAAAATTAGAAAAGCTAGTGAATTTCACATCCATTAGAATGAGAATGGAAATTAATTTTTATTTCTATTATTATTATTATA
>JAFIDM010000001.1:119062231-119082896 GCA_023159025.1 Thereuonema tuberculata | reverse complement strand
ACTTGACAAAGCGGAACGATAGTTTCCGCGAAATATCGTTGAAGAATTTTAAACAGATTGATGAAAATGGAAGGAATATATTTATGTTTTAATATTTAATTCTTAAAAAAAAAATCCCTTAAAATATTTTAATATTATAAAACTATTCGAGTTTTATAAATTTTGATTAATGTTCTGTCATCTCAGAAGAACTGACAAAAAATTATATTGTTTTAAATACAATCAAATTTGGTTTCTTTTCTTATTAATAATTGATAAAATTTTTCAGCAGATGACGTAAAAAAAAAGTTTGTTTTTCAGTTCATATCAGTTTTAACTTGAAAATATCCCATGCTACAAATATTATTTATTTATTTAATAAATTTATAAAGAATTCAAATATCAAAATTAAATGGTATCATTTGGACGAACTAAATTCTTGTTGGGAAATAAATTGACACTTTCAAACTACAAATATTCAAAGCTTTACACAATCAGACTATACACCAAAGTTCCAAAACAAAAGACGAAATAGTTAAGATTTTTGATCTGCTCACCTGTTGCGATTCAGCCTTCACACGTGTACTGACGGATGCTTCGTTTGCTTTTCAATGGTATTCCAGTAGCAGCAGCCACTTATGTTGTTCTCCCTCTGGTGGTGTGTTCCGGGAAGTACCTTTTTACCGTCATTCCCACAGGCAGTTTTTCCTAGGCGGAAATGACGTATTTCTCATCGCCACGCGGAAAAAGTAATCATTTGATCGAGGTTTCTTCACATACAGAAGTTCACTTTTATTATCAGTTGCGAAAAAAAGCTTTATAAATAAAACACAGGAAATAAAGGAATAGTTTTAAATTCTTCTTTGTTAAAAGGAAGTCTCTGTAATATCTTTCAGTAATGTTCCTGTAATCCTTTTGCTGAGGTGCCATTACGTTCCAACGACAATAACATAACAGTATGATCGAACTAACGGCACTTTAATGATTATAAATTTTGAGGTCAAGTTTTTTGGAAATACGATTTTCAATATCCTAAAAATTAAATATTATTATCATTTTTTTGATAATTATTAGTGCAGGATGGAAGGTTGGTTTTTTTTTTTTTTTTATTTTGTTTTTGTTTTGGATGGGTAGGGAAACTGAAAATTGCTAGTTTTAAACTAAAGGAGAACGGGAGGAGGGAGGATATAAATTAAATTTGTCTTCTGGTCATTAATAATAATAATAATAAAGTTTAAAAAATAATATTTTTCATTTGTCTTATTAATTTTTAACTGTATAAATGTTTTTTGTCAATCAGCTTGATAAATACAAAGTAAATATAAAACGTCGGAACAAAAGTGGAACCCGCAAAAATTAAAACAAACAATAAAAACTCGCCGAAAGGACAAATGGCGAGAAAATTCATGTGCCGCTACACGCGGCCTCTACGAATTTATTTAGCGCATAAAAATAAGAAAGCGCAGGTAAATATTAATAATAATAACAAAGGTGAGACCAAGTTGTATACATCCACTTTTGTTCCGACGTTTTATCATATAGGCCCCGTGTATCGAGACTTGGTTGTGTACTGATGACTGCTCCTGGCTGATGATCGCCATATTAGTGTGAAACAGCTGTACCAGGATGTCATTTTGTATATAACTTGGTCTCACCCTTGTTATTATACAAAGTAAATATGTTCCGAAATATTATTTATTCAATTTAAAGATAATGCTTTGAAAATTATTTTTTAAATAAAAATGCTAAAGACAAAAATTCTTTGATACGTAAGTTAATTTAATTCATCTAATTAATGTAATTATTGTATGCTTTGCTTGCATTTTATTACAATAATAATGTGAACATTTTTAACATGAAATTTATTCTGGTCATTTGTATTGCCTTTAGTAATACTCTACGAAATAATTGAATCAACTTGTATTTCTTCGAAGCAAAAAAAAAAGGCAAAAGTCAAGTGTCTCAACCTTCCAACCAAACAAAACAAGAGCAGGTCCTGTAGGTCAGGTAATTTCTGGGAACTAAAATTTGATCAGTTAGAGAGGGTATCAGGTAGTCACTAATTTTCTGATAGCAAGCTTCATTTTACATAGTCTGTCATCAAAAAGTTGTTTCATAGTTTATAATCAAGCTTAAAAACACCAATAGTACCGACTATAGATTTTAAAATGTATTTTTACTTTATATGAAACTTTAGGAAACAACAGGTCTCATTTATTTGCTGTGTTGAAATCTCTTATATAGTTTTGCAGATCTGTCTATGTCTAACGCACTTTCTCTATGTTTGAAAATTTCTTGTGATGATAGAAATAATTTCTACAATGAAACGTTCGAACTTGCAACCTTCTGATCTGAAGTCAGATATCTTTTCCATTAGGCCACGGGGACTATATTCTAATTATTGTTATCACTCCCTCTGTGTGTGTGTGACGCAATGAGAAAAGAGCCAGAGAAAAAAAAAAATCATTAATTTTAGCCTACTAGATTAAATTTTAAATTTCAAAGTTCATTTTTTAGCCTACTGTAAGCGCAGGCCAAATGAGCATTCGATGCAGAAGCTCGCCCTCGGCGAATCGAACTGACGAGTCGTTAGAGACATGTCTTGACATGAATGAAGAAATTAACAATAATATTTAAACTCTACTTAAAATACTCAACTAAAAGCCGTCACATTGTTCTCCTGCCATTATTGACTGGACGTATACTCTAGTAAGTCTAGTTCAATTATAACGTTCTATCACCAATTACATTGATTTGAGGAATGTTTAGTTTTGGAATAATCAGAGGCCATTGGGATTGAGAACATGAATAATCCGATTACAATCAGTAGATCATCGGTCCACCGGGATCTTCCTCGGTGTCCATTGCAATTCAATTACCCTGGAGATAATTATTTGTTATTTTAGTGGAATTTCCTTGTAGGAATATAGAAGTTATTGAAGTAATTGCAAAATGAAAAGTTAATTAGTGAATCCCAAAAACCCCCCAAACAAAAAGAAAAGAAAGAAATAAATAAAAATATATGATACATAAGCAGTATGGAAATAATGGTAGATACGCCGTACTAAAATTGCTTAATGTAAAAAAAAAAAAAAAAAGTAATAAATAGAAGGATGGAAAATATGCAAATTTTTTGCTGTTATTGATTGATTTTGCATAACATCGTGATTACTGAAAAAACTACAAATATAAATTTTAGAAATTTATAGAAAAGTAATAAACCTCTGTCAAAAATTCTAGTTTTTACTTTAAAATAATCTTATTTCAAATGAATTTGAAATGACCGAAGAATTCCTATATTAAGCTTCACTATATTTGTATCTTCTATTTTTGTATTCATAACATAGCTCTAACTAAAAAGTATTTGTTTCTCATCATAGTATTCAAAATACAGTAAAACCCCGTTATTACGCTCCCGCTTATAGCACTATCCCGTTCTTTACGCTCCTTTTATATGGTCCCGGGAATTTTCTATATATCTCTGTATACTTTTACCCTTCTATAACGCTTCAAATCCCGCTTGTAGCGCTTTTTTTATATCGGAAATTTTGTATCGAAAAGAAATGTAATCCTGTAAAGATACTTTTTTTTTTTCCCTGATAGGAGGGAATCTTTGAACTCTGTGAAGTGCGGGTCTGTGATACAGTAGTGCAAAATGTCGAAGCGGAACTCCCTTTCTGTAAGTGAAAAATTGCAAATTCTCCGTAAGTACGACGAGAATTCTACAGAAGTCAGAAGGATTTCGCAGAATCTCTAGGAATTCCCTCGTTCAGTCTGCGAACAATAATGAAAAACAGGGATGCAATTACCGATGCAGCGAAGGGTTGTTGCAAACGTAAAAAAGTAAAGTGTGCACCAAATGTGCTCCGAAAATATATTAGTATTGCTCCTAGTTGTATATCAATTGACGTTAATAGTTACCTGAACCGCATTGAAAATGTTATAATTTATAACAGTAGCACACAAAGACACGGCAAACCACAATCAAAGATTTTTTTTTTCAATAGGAAATAAGCTCATATTTGCACTATATCTACTGTAGAATCAAGTATGACACTTGTAAAAGGGTGTCCAAATCTTTCCCTATCACATAAATCATTTCCCGTCTATAGCGCTATCCTGCTTATTACGCTTGTAGGTCATGGTCCCTTGACGAGCGTAATAACGGGGTTTTACTGTATATGCAAATACAAAAAAAAAAAAAAAAAAAACCTAAAAATGTCCAACAATTTGATTTTCTAAAACTGATATATAAAATAGGACAATAATCATAATATATATCTGTCCGATTTTAACGAAAATTCACTTTGTCTTGTCTTTAGGATGAATTTTAGACTGTTCATGAGGGATATCTCTATACCGTATTGTGGGTATATGGAGGGGAGACTAGGTCTGTCATTAAGAATCTTGTGGGCACGATAACTCCAAAAATAATTAACCGATTTAAAACTTTAAATGATTGAATACAGCATTTGATGTTCTAAAACTGCTTAGTGTCTTAGTACGAGGAAGTCTTGCAATGAATCCAGTGCTATTTTTAGCGACACATTTGGTAGCAATTTATGATAGCGACCAAAATCGGTAGCTATTGCTATTGTTTCCCGTATTGTATACCCCTAACAACTCCCGAACGGAAGGTCGGATCGACAAACGGATTTCACCATCGTGTTCAGAGGCCCAATAAAAAAAAAATGATTTTTTTTTTAGTTTCTATGTATAGGTTTAAAGGTTAAAAGTAAAAGTGCCCTGCTACAGGGCTTAAGGGCTAAACGCACTACTCCATCTTCCGTTATGTTTCTGAAGCGCCTTCGTAACGTTCTGTTAAGTCTTCGTTGACATCTCCACGCACTTTACAGTCTAAGTTACGTCAAGCGGAAACGGAAATTCTTCCACTTTGTACTTTCATCTTTTTTAATTGAGGTTAAAATCGTGTTTCGGCAACGCAATTTCCGTAGAATTTGAAATGACTTTTAACCAGTTGTCAATCTGTTCTAAACTAATTGTATTTTGTATTTTAGCATCTCTACTATATAAGCGGAAGCGGAGTGAATTTCGATTCGAAAAGCGACAATCCCACAATCCTCTGCGAGCGTGATAAGCTTCAATTAAAAATGAAAAATCTATTTAAAAAGTTGACATCTGCACATTCTGACGCGTAGAATTAATTTATTTCAGTAAATATATTGTTTATTTTTGAAAGATAATCTCCTCACTTTGATACTTAATTTATAATAGCCTTGGATTCAATCGAAGCGGTGGCCAAAATGGCGCCGGCCGAACTTGGTATCCATTTTGAAAATCCTAAGAATATGTCAATGCTCTCTGATTGGCTGTTGCTTCACACACACACGGTCCGATTGGCTGGCGTTGTGTTTCCAAGACTGGCGTTACGTTTCTTCGTTTCTTTGAAGATCTCCGTTACATTTTACGAGACTCAATTCCGGTGACCCTGAAGACGTAACTATGTCACTAAATTTAATTAACTTGCGGAAACATAATGGAAGACGGAGTAGTGCGTTTAGCCCTTTAGAGGCTCCCTTGGGGTTGCGGGAGATAAGGCTGACGACATTTATTGATCAAAGAGACTAAGTTAAGGTCAAGTGGTCAGCCCGCCATTAACTTCCGGTAAAGGAACCGTGTATCTGTTTTATAGAGGGGTGAGTGGACCCTAGGATCCGTCTGGATAAGACTACGAATTGACATTAAATATAAAACATGAAATTTTAAACTTTTTGGTTAATGTGCAGATTCTTTTTTTAAGGCAAATCCTCAGAAGCACAAATTAAGAAGAGAACGACGAACCTTTTTCTTATTTTCATTAAATCTTCATGTTATTGATATTTTTCATTTCAATTTTTGAAGACTGTTCTAATTGTCCCATTTTTTAAAAACATATTCTTAATTTTATGGAGAAATGGAACTAAGCATTCATTGTCCTTTCTCTGTTTTCCTGCAATTATATCTTAGATTTAATGAAAGTTATCTACTCCAAGAACCAAAGGGAACAGGAATCATTAATAAGTTAAAATTCAATTTCACAATAAAGATTCCAAAGTCGATTCCTTTACTTCAAGAGCATCTACTTCAGAGATAAGATTTATTTATTATTGAGATAAAATAAATTTGTTAAATTAAAACGCATTGATGTTTTTAATTGTAATTATTTCGAGATAAAACCGTTCTTTTTAGAATAAGGCAGTGGGGCTCATGAAATCATTCAGGCTGTACGTATGTGTCCCGTAATAACTCAATACAGACAAAAGACGAAGTAATTTTTATATTTGAATTTTTTCTTCTGCAAATGTACTTGCCGAGAAATCACTGCGTGAAATTGACGTAAATTCTGGTAGAACAGCATTAGAAACAAAAGCGATATCTAGCAATTAGTATTAATCCTTTTCGTTAATCCACTTATTTCGAAGTGGATTAAAATTAATTCGGGATTAAGGAACTTAAACAAGTGTTGAGGATTGCAGTAATTTGAGAATACATGATGGAGCCTTTTGAGTCTTGCACTGGCTGATTAGCTCTGGCTGTGGAGAGCCCAACAAGCTCGAAACGGCCGTCCCAGAGTATCAGCTCGACTCAAAAAGGCTGTCTTATTTGTATTAATTGCAGTAATTTGTTTTCTGAAAAATTTGTAATTTTGTTTTCAAGAGACATTATAATTTAAAAACAATGTGGATTTTCCTTTTTTTGTAATTTTTACGACTTTTAAAATAAAAAAAATTATCAAGGACAAACTTTTTAAAGAAAGTTGCTTTAAATTCTTTGAAGAACTTTATTGAAATGGTTTTCTCCATCTACTTTTCCTCTACACCAGTAAACATGAGTGAAGATGTCGTACAGTAAATTTGGCAAAACTTCCCTTCAAACATTAAAAATAAATCTTCAGAAGCACAATTAAGAAGAGAAAGGGAAACGTTTTTCATTTTTTTGTCAAATATCTGACGTCTTTGCTTCATATAATTCCCTTATTACTCGGAAGTTCCTTTTCGTATTGTTTATTTTTCTTAACTACTGTCAAGTGAAAATCTATATCCTGAAATTGCATTACTATCAGGTACTTTTTGAAATTCCAAAATCTGATGAAACACAGGATATCAAATAGCTTAGGATAAGGAAGGAAGCCTAGCCCTGACCACAAATAAAAGATTTGCTCATTGGAAAATGTCAATGAAGTCTTTTGCAAAGTCATTGATTTCATTTGACTGAATGGGAAATGAAAGGAAATTAACCAGAGGAAGTTTAAAATCAGTAGGATTAGTTGATGTGTTGTTATTTTTCTTTGTTATTTGTTGTGAACTCAGCCCCGCCCTGTTCTTCAGCAAGAAATTATTAGCTTCAGTTTACATAATTTATTGGATTGGCCAAAAAGTTCTTTCGGTTTTTAAGTAAAATTGGAAGACACATTTTTCATTGTCACCAATAATTTTATTGAATAACGTTTTCAACGGTTTGTTCCATTACCTTCTGCCATCTTTCAGGCAACTCATAATTCCATCTTCGCAAAACTTTTTATCTTTTTCAGCAAACGTATGTTCCAGGTGCCTTTGGTGTCTTCCAGGGAATCGAATTTTTTCCATTAAGAGAATTTTGTAAAGACCGAAATAAATGGAAATCCGAAGGTGCAATGTCTGGTGATTACAGCGGATGAATCAGAACTTCCCAGCCAAGCTGTAACAGTTCTTGTCTGGTCATCAAAGAAAAATAAGGTCTTGCGTGCTTATTTTTTTTCCATCTTCAATATTAAATTGGCGACCCAAAATTCACCAATTTTGATCAGTTTTTGTTTTAAATGCACGCTGATATGACAGCTGTCACAATACAATCTAACAAAATGGTGTCGAATGACGGTAAAGACAACTAAGCGCTACTAGAGTCAACGTATGTAAAAAACAAAACAAAAAAAAACCGAACGAACTTTTTGGCCAACCTAATACATTCAACAATTCCAAAACACAGATGAGGATTAATGAAGATGAAATCGCAGTCAATGTAGTACATGTCTGTCTCTAAAAGCGATATTTTATCTTAAAACAATACTTTATAGTCTGATAACGTGACTAACTATATCCAGCAAAAGTAGAAAGAAAGCAAGCCAATTGTCTTAAGGAAGCCTTAGTTGCTCCATGAAACATTGATTTTGGATGAAAAATGAAGTTATATTATGAAGATCTTTCTATTTACTACACATATTTATAGCAAGAAAGAAAACTGTAATAATTGTGTGGGGGGGGGTGGAAAAAATTATGAGTTAAGTTGAAAAATAGATTGGCTTAGGTAAGGAAAATGAAGTCTTAATACTCGTAGTTCTGGTTCAGTGAATTTGAAAACTATGATAAGAACATTTAGAATTGAAAATTTAAAAGATATTGTGCGTTATTATATTAATTGCCCAGATGCTGAATGTTAGTCATCGATTTCACTTGGCTTACACATTTAATTGTCAGTTTTCAGATTAAAAGAGAAAGATACTCGTCTTCTTACGCGTAATATAGCGGTTATGTGGTATTGGCGGCGCTATTCTTTGTACAGACTTCAAATCTTCCAGCCCAAGTCACTGCTAGATTAATAGAGGAAGATACATTTAAATATTTCACTGGTCAATCTTTGGTGACTTTTTTCTGGTTTACGTTGAACACTAAAGATCTTGTTAGTGATTCTGCGATCACGACACTTACAAATATTCTTTATGTATTGATGCTGTTGAAAATTGCACAATCGAACTTTGGTTTTAATTAACCATTACTTTTTATTTGTTCCATTGGAATAAAATGAAGGGCATAAAAATAATGTGATTATCAACTTTTTAGGACTTATTTTGGTGTGCATTATTTTCTAAAATCTTGACAGGTGAAACATTGCAGGACTTCAAGATTTATTCATACAAAGGTGCTCTATTTATCTAAATTGGAATGAAGCAATGGAATTATGCCTTGCAGCAACCATGAGAAACTAAAAGTACAGTGCAGTTACTACAGTTACTACAATTGCAGTCTATTCCTCGTATAAAAATGATTGGGGTATTAGCATTGTTTAGTCGTCTGTGATTTATTAATTCGACTGTGGGCATAGATTTAAATTTAATATATATCAAAGGTTTATCTCTCATTTCCCCTGTCCGAAAGCTGAGAAAATAACTGAATTCTACAACTCCAATCCTTTTCTGATAGAATATGCGAAGCCTCGGTAGTATCTTCCCAGTCAGAGAAAAAGTATGGTGGTCCTCTACGACTTTAGAATTCAAAGAAGACTGTTAGAAATTATTAATAAATTTCAAAACCAATTCTCTATTTTAATTATAAATAAAGTGACCCAAAACCCAATTATATCCTGAACTACAGGACGTATCTCCTTTCTTTCAAAGAGTGTTCCCTTCACATATCTCATAATGAAACTCCTTCAATAAGATTAAACAGACAGATTTCACCAAACACACTTAACTAAAAGAATAAATAGCATTAAAACGTTAAAAGTTAATAGGTTTTCGATCTCCTTTACGGAGGTCTTCCTCAGACTCTGTGTAAAGGAGGTAGAAAACCGGTTAACTTTTAAAGTTTTGATGCTATTCATTCTTTCAATTAAGTGTGTTTAGTAAAATCTTTCTGTTTAATGTTAATCTGACACACGCTAAATTGTTGGTTTTTACTCCTTCAAGAAGAATTGCATGACGTTCTATTGATAGAATGGTAGGCGCTACGAAAGTGGGAAGTACAGTGACAATAATACATTAGATTGAGAAATCAGTCGGCGTGTGTTTAGTCACGTTATAACCATTTGATATTAAGCACCCAAGTGTATCAGTGGAAAAGCTGCTGTAACACGGGGAAAATTGGATTTACAACCCTGAACAGGAAACGAAACTCTTATCTTCCTTTTTTTAACTCCGTTTATTATCTTTCCTCTTCCTAACACATTTAAACAGAACCAAATTAGGAAAAACTGAATGTCTCTGAACTCACTAGATAGATGGTCGAAAACTTATACAATTAAATATTCAAATTACATAATTAAGCAAGACTCAGCCTTGGATTAACCATTCAGCAGTATAAGCTTATGAAAGAATATCCCTACCCCTATCCAATTTTAAATAATTTCAGATTAATAAAAAGGACCTAGCGGAATACTGTAAGAGCAGAAAAATTTTATTATTTGTGCTTTATTTTATTACATCGAGCCCAGCTTTAGGCTCTATGTGCTCTTCACAATGTCGTCTAATATCTGAGATAACTTTCTGACAATCTTTGTCTCAACATACACCTAGAGTGAAGCATATTTGGCTGTCTTACTATTTTTTTCATGCTTGAATTTCGGTGTTTTTTTTTATAATGTTATCAATATATGTGAACTATATTCTTTTGTAAGCATTCAAAATAGAGGAACATGATTTATAGTGGGAGCTGATAAATTGACGATTCGAGAAATTCCAGAGCCCCGAGACGCCAGCATCTCTCTCAGAGGTTCCGAAGAATATAGCTAAAAAAAACAAAACAAAAAATAGTTTTAATGATAAACACATAAATAAATTCCTGAAACTCCTACACTGTAGACATTTTCCAATATTTCGTTTTAATCTCTTAAAACTTTTTCAAGGTTTTTGTAAACAAAAATAAAAATTTAACATAAATTTAAAGAGAGAATTCCTCTCTCTTTAAAAACGATAAAAAAAAAATAATTAAAAAACAATAATTAAAAAACATGAGTAAACAAAAAGAATTGGACAAGAAATGGTGACTATTGTTAAGCAATAGATGACTTATTTGAAAGACAAAAATTCTTTAACTCTCATAATAATACGAAGAACAATATGAGAGTTAAAGAAGAGAGTTATTTAAAGAGAGTTATTTTTGTCTTTCAAATAAGTCATTTCTTGTCCAATTCTTTTTGTTTACTCATGTTTTTTAATTATTGTATTTTTCTATCGTTTTTAAAGAGAGAGGAATTCTCTTTTTTTAAATTTATATTAAATTTTTATTTTTGTTTAAAAAAACCTTGAAAAAGTTTTAAGAGATTAAAACGAAATATTGGAAATTGTCTACAGTGTAGGAGTTTCAGGAATTTATTTATATGTTTATCTTATTTAAAGAAGACGAAGGATATTGATGTACGTATTTTTAAACTTTAGTTTTAATGATGTTTAGAGGAAACATATCGTGATCCTTTCAATGTTATACTACTAGTTATTGGTTGAAAGCTTTCAATATAAGATTTAACATTTATGTCACTACTCTGTGAGGTAAATAATTAAAGAGAGCCCTGTGCTTTGAGGCGCGCTTGTTGGTGATTGGCTGAAAAATAGATACGTCATAATCACATGGGAATCCTTCCGATCGTAAAGTTATCGTTGTCCCACTATAGTTAAATGGCACCACGATTGTTAATATTGATGAATGCATACTGTAATACACAGGCTTCAATTCAGAGGATGGAAGGATTGATCAAAATGATCGCGTTGAGTCCGAATATGATGCCATTTTTCAATAATTATGAGAGGGGAAAACAATATCGAAAATATAGAATGCTGTTCGGCGAAATCTGTTTCTCACAGCAGTCAAGCTCCCATGATCCTTTGCGAAAATGCTATGCTTTTCATGAAATGTGAAGAATTTTTTCAAAAAAGTGAATGGTGGTAAGTTCTGATGCTAGAATAAATTTCTTTTAGTAAAATTATAGTTTATTTTCGAAAGATAAATTTCTGGAAGTGTCTGCTATTTTTTTTTTTTTTATGGCTTTCTGTTTAGTTGATGCGATATAATAAAAATGGCGACCGTTGCACTCTTCGAGTCTCTTCTCTTTACACCACGTCATAGCCCAAGAACGCGTGATTGTCCAAAGCTCTTCGAAATACACTTGAAAGCCGTATGAGAACTCCTTTCAAAAATCGAAAACTTTCGAATTGAAATGTACTTGAGAATCGTCTCACAGGATCACAATTCTCCTTTCAAGCCAAAAGCCTTTCACTCGTGTATCTTTCCCTGGGCCGTCTGACTGGGGTAGTATTGTCCTGCCCGCTCAGGAATGACCGAGGGAACATCATTCTTGGGCTGTGCTTAGGGCATCAACTGACCTTAATCCGGCCCTGGTGAGAATTTAGTTTGTCGATGTTCGTACATTTGGATAATTTCATTCCTTTCTTGTTCATTTCGACTCAGAATCACTGTTTTAAAGTAATTCTTTACTTTATATTAATTGTTTACGATTTTTGATCGATTACTAATAGTACCGGTACAGGATATTTACATTAAATGCAATGTAACATCCCCGATTTTTCAATTGTATACAATTGTGTAACACCGGAATTTAGTACGAATCTGAATTCAGTTTGTCGGTTCATTGCAGGTCGAAGGCAAACATGAATGGTCAACACAAAATATTGGGAAGTTTTGGAATGCCAGTGATTTGTCAGGGGATCTACCTACCTCAACAATATCTCTTCTTATTGGTCATCTTAAAGGATATCCTTAAGGAAACACAAGGAATTCCCAAAGGAAGTATCCAGGGGAATTTAAATTAGGGCTGTTTTGGAAGCCAGGTTTGTCAAATGGAAAACGAGTAGGAAATCGATATGAATCTCAAGTAAGTCTAAAGTGTTTTGCAGAAAACTTAGAATAGCATTTGCTATGTATGGCTTGGCTTCGTCTTGTGTGAACCAATGGAAAAGATTTTTCTGAAACACATTGGTGATCACATGAACTTATGATTCATAGAGGATAAATTTCATGAAATTGTCTCTTTTTTTGTGGCTAAAAAACTCTTAACCTCTAATGACTAGACAGAGAAACTGAATCATAGTTCAATTTTATTTTTTATATGTAGTTTTAACTTCAAATATACGTTCTTCTCTTATCAGTAGTTTTTCCTCTTCACGTCGCCGCAACTAGGTTTTTTCACCTGATAGGTAAACTAATCTCCAGTTACCTAAAAATCCCTGACTTTCGAATATAGGTAGGATCGCAACTTCATAGAAACATACATAGAAACATACGTAACTTGATGCAAGGGTAGTAATGTACATGTACAGTATAGTGTTTACAGTACATTACTGTATATGCAATAATAATAATAATAATAATAATAATAATAATAATAATAATAATAATAATAATAGCATATTCGTTCGGCATAATTCCATGGACAAATACCGAACTCGAAGCACTACATTGCACTACATTCACGATGCATGCACCACCCAAGTCCGCTACGGAAAGGATGACTCTTCCCCGCAAGGAGGGAGGCCGAGGACTCATCAACCTCATCACCCTACATGAAAAACAAGTACACACACTTAGGGAACACTTCCACCAAAGAGCAGAACACTCCTCACTCCACTCAGCCATTGTTAAGGCTGACACACACCTCACGCCCCTGGACCTCGAAAATATTTATCCAACACTCATCACCCCCGACACCCACACTCAGCAGCTACGTGAATCATGGCCTCGTAAGAACTCCATGGCAGACATCGCCGCGAACTCAGCCAACCTCATGTCGACATGGAAGCGTCGAACAGATGGCTGACGAGTGGTGAGCTGTTTGGGGAGACCGAAGGGTTCATGATCGCGACAGGACCAAGTCATCCCCACACGCAACTACAAGAAACATATTTACACGATGCAAACACGCATGACGATACATGCAGGAAAGGCCAAACTACGAATGAGACGATCAACCACATAATATCAAGCTGTCCCCTTCTCTCCCAAACAGCTACCTCCACCGACACAATCAGGTAGAGTCTATCGTTCATCAACAACTAGCACACAAACATTCACTTATTAAGAACAACAACTATTAAGAACTACAGTACATACCACAAAGCGTATTAGAGTCAACCTTATATAAACTGTGCTGGGACCGCCCCATTCACACAGACAAAACCATACATCACAACAGACCTGACATCACACTTGTTGATAAGGTCAACAAACAGACCTATCAGCAAGAACATGCAGAAAACTCACGCAGACAAGATCAGTAAATACACTGATCTAGCACATAAGCTCCAGAAGCAGTGGAGGCAGGATCGAGTACGTGTTGTACCCATCGTTTTGTCTGCCACTGGTCTGGTGCCTCACACATTGCACCACAGTCTCAGCACACGTCTTTACACTTGGCAATATGTGCTTTGGTCCTTGACCCGCCATATTGTTTTTGCTGGGGAAACCCAAGGTTTGAAACACACAAACATAATAATAATAATAATAATAATAATAATAATAATAATAAAATACCTGTTCATTCAATAAAAAATATTGTATTTGTACTCATTTAAAAACGTAACTGGAGCTTGAGAATCGTCTATAAATGGAAGACCAACCCCTTGATTGTAGATAGAAATTTCAATGTTTATTGATACTATATTGTAGTTACAGTATTTTCAAAAGTTGATGATCTTAAATATTCTTTAGTCTTAAATAAAATCCGGAGCAACATTAAGTCGACACCCTTTTTTATTCGTGCTAGAAAATAATTCCTTCATCTTTCTTTTGTCCCAGACATTTTTGTTCAGCTTGCAACCTTTTGCTTATCATGAGCACAATTTGGATCATGAAAGATAAAAATGCAGAGATATTACTTTTTAATAACAATACTATACTGTTAAAAAATCGAAGAGTCCCAAAGTATTCAGTAAATGTTAAAAATTGCCATAGCAATTGTCTTTTGTGACTAAAACATAATAGAGTTAAACTGACAGGTGTTTTATTTAAAAGAAGGATTTCTGATTGTGGAAAAAAAATAAGCGAAAGTTAGAAAGAGAGAGAATATAAGTTACGAATAGATAGATAAGAAAAATAAATAAAATAAAATAAAATAAAACAACTCTAAGAAAATTGCCAAATCCGGTTCTGACTCTATCAATTCAGGCGACTGCAAACCTTTTATACATTTATACATTTATTTATTTTCTTTTATATATTTCTTTTACCAATGCACCTAAAATTCTGAAAATTTAAATATGAACTTATTAAGCATGTGGAATTATATTTTCTTGTTTTTAATTTTCAAAGTAGTCTGTAATTAATTAAATTAACATTAAAACGTTGTTAATTCTATTAACATCTATTTCGATAAAAAAATGCTTCAAACAAATTTATTTTTGGAAACGAACAGCATGAAATGAATTTGCATGATATTTAGAAAACCTTTAATGAAAGCGATTTTTATTGTAATTATTTGATAGCACGTAAAAAAAATATTATATTCTTAAACAATTTTAAAAAATACAATTTTTATTTTTTTCAAAATTAACTGTTGCGCTAATAATAAATATTTTAAATACAAATCATTACTTTACGAATTTTTCATCAATTCAAGTTTTCGTCAAGTTTTTTAAGTTGAAAATACCAAGTAATATCTCGAAAAATCCCCAAAAAAATTGACTGATTTTTTTTTATTTTAATTTAATTAATTACAGAATATTTTGAAAATTAAAAACAAGAAAATAGAAATCCCAGATGCTTCACAAGTTCATATTTAAATTTTCAGAATTTTAGGTGCATTGGTAAAATAAATATATACCGGTAAGTGAAATAAAAGGTTTGCAGTCGCCTGAATTGCTTGAGTCAGGGACCTTAATATTCAAGTTTTTGAATACTTACTTCCTTATTAAAATTCAAGTTTCTTTGGAAAACTGAAATCTTAGTATAGCTTTCAAACAATTTAATTAGTAATAGTATTTTATTTACATGAGCAGAAGCAAATGACAAAACTCACGTAATCTATTAATACCCACTACTATACTTCTTTTAATATTATTCATTGCTAGAAGAAACATTATGACATGCAGGATGAAGTTCAGAGACAGTTTTTATTATTACTTCTAATTTTAACTTAGAAGAAACTTGCATCATTTAACGTCAGTTTTCGGAGAAAAAGGTTCTTGAGAAACACTTCGAGAATTCCTGATTATAAAGAATTTCTTGATAAAGGCGTTCATTTATGTTCCCCTCGAATCACAGATTGGAATTAGATCAAGAAATCAAAAAACACTAAATAAAAACTAATACAAAGATCATCCAAACAAATAATTCAGTAAATCAGATATTTTCTTGAAAAAAAATTAAACAATTTTAATTATTCCAATAAAGATGTATTTTTCAAAGTCAATCAAAAATTGCCAAAAAGTCATTCTAGTTTGTTTTGCCTTGTTTTTTAATAAATTCAGAAGCTATTGTTTAAACACGTTCTCTTGAGTCTCCTTTAACATTGTTGGTGGCAGCTAAAGGTAATGGGAGTTATTTACAATCTTGCTTCAGCAAGGTCTAAACAAAATTTCCAGCTAATTCTAAATGAATAAAGTATGACAAGAATATTTGATGTTTCGTTTAAATTCGGATTAACATGGCATTTCCGGTTGCTAGAAGATAAATTATCTAACGCTCCTTTAAAGAAACACTGAAGGAATGCTCTGTGTGGAATATAATGTATTTATTCTTCTGATTTGCATAATTTTAACTAAAGTTTCGACTGACGGTAAGTTTAATTCTTACATTTTTAGAACAATTTATTTTATTTATTTTTATCTTAAACTTTCATAAATTAGAAGGTTATGAAACATTTATTTTACTTACAATTTTTGTTACATTGCTCAATCCGGAAAAGGGTTATCTGGAAAGAAAAAACAAATCCCCATTTTTGTATTATAATTATTTCATTGTTGATAATGTGGTAAATGTCGTTACGACGAGCAAACGGCCTCAGTGTTGCAATTATTTATTGTTTCTGGGAAGTCAGAAATCAATTGCATGGAAATTTCAACACTTACCTTTTGTATCTATAGAAGGAAATAGCCACCTATATTTTATCAACATTACATAAATTTATTTTAACATTATGTTGACAGTAATATCAAATTAAGTAATGGACAAAAACGTATCATGTTTAAGGGTTTTTTTCCAGTTTCTACATATTACAAAATAATTTACTTAAGAGTTCAGGGTGTTATTCAAAGAATCCATCGAGGGAAATTTAGAAGTCAACTTAATAAACGCCAGAATCATTATAATCAAATGATCTAATCTGTGACTCGTGGTCCAGTGGTATAGCCAGGATTGCGTGCTCGAGGAGCCTGGTTCAATCCACGGCGGGGATCGTGGAATTTTACTCAGGATATTTCTTCTCCTAGGGCTCACACAACCCTCTGTAGAATGGGTATCAGGATTCTTTTGTGAGGCTATTTTTCGAGTTGTCAATGCGATTCCCCTTCGATTTATATATATATGTGTGTGTGTGGGTGTCTTTGCAAAATAAGTCTATATTTTCCTTATAAATCTAATTCTGTAATAAAAAGTATCGAGAAAAGCGTCACATTATAAATGGGCTCGTGTTATTACTGAAATTCAAGGAACTAATACTAACAAAAGTTCATCTGTTTCTTTGTTCTTTCAGTGCAACCAATATGATTTATAACTATCTAATCAACGTAATTTTCTTTAAATGAGATCCATGAGAATCATGACGTCCATAGAAGTCTCTTTTCAGGTTTCAAGAAATGTAAAACTGGCACTTCTATAAAATTATTGAGTAAATCGATTCTACAATTTTTTACTTGATAGTATTCCAGTTTTACCCTAAGTATATAATTATTATGTGATATTGGTCTTTATAAATTCTGCTGTCTTTTAATTAGATACATATAAGGGGGGGTGGACATAATATTAACACCCATACGAAAACGGGCCATCATTCATTTACGTAGCAGAGCAACGCCATCTACACTAGACGTCTGCCATCTTAGGATCAGCAGCACTCGTACGGGTTGCATGTGACAATTTGCTAGCAGTGAAACGCCGTTATGTCCGACCTCTCAGACTTCGAAAGAATCACGATCATTGGAGCGCGCCTCGCAGGAGCTTCAGTGATGAAAACAGCCAATCTTGTTCAGCCGTGCAAGAAGCACTGTAAACGGTTACAACAGCCTACACAAAACTTGATAAGACGTCAACTGCAAAACAGAACAGTGGGCGAAAGCCAAAACTCACCGATAGGGATAGGCGGGTGTTAAAGCTGATAGTGACCCAACAGCACAAGATAGCGGTGTCCCAGATAACCTCCAAGATGAACACCTATCTCCAGCACACCGCATCAACCAAAACTATCCAACGGGAATTGCATGCTGCGAACATTCAGCGGCTATTCCAAAACCATTGGTGACACCGCGGAATGGTGACGGCAATGGTGCCGCGAGCACAGACACTGACACAACAGCAGAGGGAGCACGTCATTTGGTCTGATGAATCTGCATTTGCAATATTTCAAACCACTGGACGTGTTTAAGTGTTGAGAACTCCCTCAGAAGCCTTCCATGTTGACTGCGTCCTTCCTACTGTTAAGGTGAACTACAAACCTCTCTTCACCAGGAATGGCTGCGTATTCCCTTGAATATGCGTATTCTCTGTATTTGTCCATCCCATGTCGGAAGAAGCTGTAATTCAGGCGAAGGGTGGGCCAACACCCTACTAATAAAGATTTTATGTCGTTTCACAGGTGTTCATATTATTTTGTCCCCCCCTGTATGTAAACTATTTACATTTCCCTTCTTATTTATTTATATTTAAAGCTAACTAATGCAAGTATAATATGTACATTAATAACATAAGGCTTAAATGAAAAAGCTGTTTAATTTTTTAACTTCCTTTTCATGGCAAGGAGCAATTTCTGTTAACTTAAATACGTTTTTGACTTAATTTTTATGATTTTGTGTCTTGAGCGCTATTTTCTTCTCATTGGATGAAAATTCGTTCCCATAATGTCTCGCGAATCTCGTTTAAAGATGATATTCATTAAATTCGTTTATTAAATAACTGGACGAACTCTTACGAAATTTGATAGCCATCCCTGAATTAAAGTTATAACAATAATGGACTGTGGCCAATTATCTAAAGAAAATGATCTCTGTTTTCGTAGAAAATTTTAATTTAATGCGAAAGTTCAATTTAAGTACACTTCAAAAACAAAAATTGAGTGATTACATAAAGATTTCACTTTACATAAACGTATTCGAAGCAAAAGTGATTGTAGTAACTTCCAACAATGGTCTAATTTCATGAATCCCACTCATTCCAATAAAATATGAATTTACTATTCAGTTTCAAAGAAAAACCAGTTTCTTGTATGATTGGTTTTACAATGACCGTCAATAATAGCAAAACCTAAACAACTATGCTTATTAAAATAAGCCTTTAGTTGTTTATTATTTTCTCAGTTATTTATGGTTGTCTATTAAAAGTCAAGACGGATTCATTACGAATGGAATTCGAAAAGAATCCAAAAATAGCTATCTTTAATTTACAAAGAAATGTCAAGAAGATAAGAACAGCTAGAAGATATATTAGATTAAATGTATTTTAAAATTGAACTGCGGAAAGGGATGGAAATGGCTCTCAAGACTTATTAGGAAGCACCTACCTATGTACTTTTATGCATTTAATTGTAATCTCTGTCTAGCATCCGATAGCCCTTTGGCAAAAGGCTGGGTATACCTTTGGGCTAATCTGTAAAAGTAATAATCAATGAAAAATCCCGACCTCCGCCGGGAATCGAACCTACTCCTGTAGCTTATAGACAAGCGTTTATACCTAGTTGAATTTCTGGGCCCGTATTTAATCAATTCAAATAGTAAAGCGAAAGTTAAATTTAGATGACTAATGTTTTAGTTTCATAGCAGAACATTAATTTCTAAAATTCATATGAAAATATCCTAAAAAATATCAAATATGAATTAAAATTAGTGCGGAGTGAACTAATCGAGAAAAAGAATGAACACGCACAAATTACACAACAAGAAAAGGATTCGCACCCTGGGCTGTCACCGGGAAGAGACTGGGACGGACCGTTTCGTCCTTTTTAGGACTCCCATCATCCAGCCAAACTCCACCGATGGCGGGCTCAGAAGGTGCGAGAAGTTACGATCCCGGTTCGATTTCTTTGACCTCCCCCCCAAAGAAATCCTAACCAAAAATTAATAAAATTAAAAAATACAACAGTTCCTTGGCCTGCAACTCGCAAGGCACAAAAGGAATTTAATAACGGTATTAAATAAGAACTAAGCCGTACGTTCGAAATTAGTGATTCTTGTTACGTTATTTGTGCATGTTCATTGTTTTTCTCGATTAGTTCACTCCGCACGTTAAAGAACGTTCACTAATTTCGAACATACGGCTTTAGTTCTTATTTAATGCCTCCATTAAATTCCTTTTGTGCCTTGTGAGTTGCAGGCCAAGGAACTGTTACATTTTTTAATTTTGTTAGTTTTTGGTTAGGATTTGTTTGGGGGGAGGTCCCGCTCTTGGGAACGAGAACCGGGATCGTAACCTCTCGCATCTTTTGGCCTGTCATCGGTGGAGTTTGGCTGGCTGATGAGGCCTAAAAAGGACGAAATGGTCCGTCCCACTCTCTTCCCGGTGACAGCTTAGGGTGCGAATCCTTTTCTTGTTGAATAATTTGTGCGTGTTCATTGTTTTTCTCGATGAATTAAAATTCTTGAATTCATATATCGTTAAAAAAAAAATCATTAAAAAAATGACATTAAATTAAAACATTAAAAAGACAGTTTCGGCCTGTCCAACAACAAGATCATCTTCAGCTGAGGTTGAAATGTCATAAAAGGAATGTCAATACAAATGGTCAACAGTTTGACAATAGTCAAGAGGAGATTCTGATTGAGTAAACCCAAGTAAACAAA
>JAFIDM010000001.1:119005997-119047097 GCA_023159025.1 Thereuonema tuberculata | reverse complement strand
ACTTTATAAATAAATAAAAGTAAAGTAAACTTTATAAATAAATAAAATAAAAAAAAATTATAAAGAATTTAGCCAATGTTCAAACATGCATTCCTCCCCATCCGTGTTCGACTTATGTAATCTAAATGGTCAAGAAAGATAAACATGAAAAGGAAGAGATGTCCACGGAAGAGTCAGTTTTGTGTGCATTACAGCATGGCTACAGGCTGATTGATACCGCTGAATTCTTTGGTAATGAAGCGAAGGTGTGCCGAGCTATCGCCAAGAGTGGAGTTCCACGAGAAGATATTTACCTCGTTACTAAACTCTGGACTAAAGGATACGAAGAATGTAAAAAGGCATTTAATCTAAATTGTATTAGATTACTAATTTAGTAAAATAGCGAAAGGAAATCATTACAGTCTTGAAGCACATAAGAATGTATTTGTTGATGTAACAACGATATTAGTATATTGGTCGAAATTAAAGAAGGAAAAGCAGAAAAACATTTTATACTTAGTTTTAGTATAGTATAGTATAGTATAGTATAGTATAGTATAGTATAGTATAGTATAGTAAACTCCCGATTATCCGCGGGCGGATTATCTGCTTTGCGGATTATCCGCGGACCTCTCCGGTTTCCATTTTTTTTAATGTATAATAAATTACGGAATTAACAAAAAATCTTTAAAACTAGAATAAGGTAAACAATAAAAGAGGCACATTTAGCGACATCCAAGTAGGAGTTTTCGTGTTTCGACACGAAAAAACAAAGACAATTAACCAATATTTTTTTGTTAAAAAGTAAGAAATTAAAGTAAGTTAAAATAAAGTAATTGTTTATAATGAATGTACTACCACTTTAATGTAACTAATACATGATTATCCAACTCCGCGGATAATCGGGAGTCTACTGTATATATATATATATATAGTGTAGTGTGTGTGTGTGTGTGTATACTACCGCGTGTTGTTAATAAACGGAGATTGGTTCCTCGTATTCCACCTCCTATATCTTGAAGAATAAAATCGCCCACTTGCTTGACTTACAAAACTTCGGAAATTTGACCGTATAGTAGTAAGTTACAATTTTTTTTTTTATTTTGATATTACGTTATTGTATACTTTCATCATTAAAGCATATGGTTAGGAGAATATTTTAGTGAATGAAATTTATCTAAAGATGTTCATTTGATATCCAAATTTAAATTAAAAGCAAAAATATTCTCATTTGGGTTTTGGCTATAAATGCAAGTAAGGATATCGGCTGACACATCCAGCCGATGTACAAACATCTTCACATGTTCCGTAAACAGGTTGCGAAATTTCATGAAAGTTGTCGTGTTCTTAATCGGCTGTTCGATGAATTAATGGAGTCTTAAGCCAGACATCACTAAAAGTTCACTGAAAGTTATATATATATATATATATATATATATAAAGCGCGCTTTTTTGAGGGTACAAAGTACACTCTGTCTATCAAACTTCTTTTCTTTCAACGTTTCTTGGAAACCTGTTCTTCCAAATTTAAATTTCCTTCCATGTCATTTTTGTAGGAAATTCATTTTATAAGGAAAGGATTTCTTCACTTTCTCGTTTCAAAGGAACTATTGAACTTTTTCCCCTTGACGAAAGTTTTAAGAACAAGGTGAAGGCGATAACTTATTTTTCATTGAAACAAATACGACCCTAAATCATTGAGCTATAATATATTGATAACCTTTTTGACACTCGCTGATCAACTTTCTTGTTCTTAAAATATCACTTGCACTTGTCAGATAATAACTAAATGAGGCTGAGGATTTCGGTCTGTTTCAAACGATTCTCATTATCAGCAAAAGATGTCTGAATGTATATCAACAGTCATTAACAGCCTAAATATTATCGAAACTAAATAATTCCATTCGAAGTATACTGATAGCTTGATTATGAGTAAGTAAAATGTGATGCAGTTTCTAAGGACTGTATTCATTTTTTTGTCTCCCCCGGTATCTCAATAATTGATAATAATTTGAGGAATTTTTTTATTATTATTTTTTTACTCTATGACTCATATCACTATAAAAAAGTCATATCACAAAAAAGGAAGCTATTCTTAAAAAAAAAGGAAATTCTATTAAGTATTACAGGGTCATTTTAATCGATATTGACCTAAATGCATATTTTTTTTTTCCTTTTTCTTTTTTAAAAGCTTAAAAAGTCTGTCCTTCCACGAAAAGTCATTCATTTTAGCCGAAAATGTTGTTCCTTAAGTAGAGGGTCTACAGTGGTCTGGGGACTGCTGGTCTGTCTATTCGGAGACACGGGCGTCAATTCGATTCCTGGGTAAGATTTGGCTGTATATTTCTACTTGGGTCCGTCATGCTTATAGAGATCACAATGGACTCTGTAACAGTCATAGGACGTTGAGATTTAGCCTGCATTCTATTTTTATTGTTTTGGGGTTTTGTTTTTTTTAAGTACGATTTTAATAGAATTGAAAGTTACTTAATATTCTGCAGTTTTAGTTAATTCTATATCCATAAAAGATATAATGAAAACAGTGGTTCAGAATCAGTATAGAATCAAAAAGTCTGCATTATACAGGGTTATTCCAAAAGATGGACCCAATTTAATTAATTTGTATTTAATGAAGTATAAATTGGACATGAACAATCTACATACGAATAAAAAGAGGAAGTTTCCGAGGATTTTTAAATCAATCCCTTCTTCATGGATGGATTGCTCGCATGGGAAATCAAGACCTAGCTCTACACTTCTGGTCACCGAAATCTCCTGGTCTCACGCCATGTGACTTTTTCTTGTGCGGCTATGTTAAAGAGGCTGTTTATGTCCCACCTCTACCAAAAACTCTGGCCGACCTGCGGAACCGTGTCACTGCTGTGGTGAACTCAGTAACACAAGACATGCTTATTCGCGTGTGGGACGAGTTTGGCTACCGCTTAGATGTTTGCCGTGCAGCATTGAACATTTATAACTTGTGTTACAAAACTTTGAAACTTCCTCTTTTATTAGTATGTAGATTGTTCATGTCCAATTTATACGTCATTAAATACAAATTAATTAAATTGGGTCCATCTTTTAGAATAACCCTGTATTTTTAAGTTTTGCTTTTTTTGTTTTTTTGTTTTTTCTGTTCTTATGTAGATTATTTAAAAGTAACGAAATGCATTTATTAAAATACCGTTGTCCCCTGCTATCTTATCACACTTTTCGGTGAACGGATTTGAAATTTGGAAGAGAACTTAAAAGATTCAGTTCTTATCAGTTAGTAACAGACTGCTAGATTAATTGATACCTGAACGAAATCTTATCTCTCAGGATTCAGCAATTCTAATCACATTCGGATAAATAAAGCTTGGATAATTTTTTACTATGATAAATATTTTTATTCGTATTATCTTAGCTCAGTACGCTTTTTCCTAAGAACATAAGTCGAATTTGATAGGGTAGAAAGTTGGCCAATGGTGAAACAAAGGCCACATGCAGTCCACCATAAGCTATTTCGAAAATCAGAAACTCGTATATTTGTGCTTAATGACATGTAAATATGTATATAGTACGTATGGAGCGCTCATAAATTTTTCCAAGAAGGGATGGGAAAATATATTACGCAAAGAATTATTGCATAAACCTATAAAGCTGGTGGCCAGAAAAAAACTTCACTTAAAATTTAATAACTTCAACTATTCAAATCTTATACAATTGAGATTTGGCACACATTAAAAGATGAATATAATCTATAATTGCTGCAAGTTTCAAATACCATAAGTTCTATAGTTTTGTTACAGCTAAAGAATTAAAAATATATAATTAAACAACTAAAAATAGCATCCCGGAGAAAATGAGCTTGAAGTTAACATATTTAACTTAAACAAAAAGTCAATGTTACCACCTCCCTGTTGGCAAACTGTCCTCAATCGTTTCTTCCACAAGGAGATGCACTTCCGAACCTCATCTAAGGTGATATCCCCCCACGCTCTACTGATTTTTTTTTCCTTAAGTTCATTTTCGGTGAATTTGTCTTTCTGGCCGCCGTAAACCTTCTATGTGAGGGAATCCCATATTGAATAGTCCTTCGGATTATAGTCGGCAGACTGAGGCGGCCATTCATCCTTTTTGATAAAACTAGGGGTCTCTTGCTCTCGATGATTCTGGGTCACTAGAATATACCCAGCAGTCCTCTTCAGGGTTCAGATGACGATAATCAGTGAATAACCCATTATCTAACAGGTTAATGTAACCCTCAAGAGTTAACTTTAAAAAAAATGACATAATTTTGTTTATTTTTAAGATTGACTTATGTTTCGTAAATTTATTGCAAATATTGTTGCATATCATGTCAAGCAATCATTATGTTTAGAATTAATTTCAAAATATTCTCGGGATGCTATTATAGATTTATCCTTTCAAAATTTTAGCTGTAGCAAAACTATAGAATCTATGTATTTGAAATTTGCAAGAATTGTTAATTATATCCATCTTTTAATATATGCCAAACCTCAATCCCATAAGATTTGAATTTATTTATTTATTTATTTATTTATTTATTTATTTATTTATTTATTTATTTATTTGTGAAAGTTATTAAACTTTGAATTAAGTAAAGTTTTTTTTTTTCCCTGGTATTTGTTTATCATCTTTAGAGTAAGAAATTATATGAAATTAAAATTAAAAATTTCAGAAGAAAGACACATGATCCCCGATCTTATCTTTGCCTGTACGTGCAAGTGCCCATTATTCTGTGCATTTTCTATTATATGCCAAAAGCTGAGTATATAAATCAACAGCTGCTGAAATAAAAATCTCAATACAGTAAAACCCCGTTATTACGCTCCCGCTTATAGCACTATCCCGTTCTTAACGCTCCTTTTGTACGGTCCCTGGAATTTTCTATATAACTCTCTATACTTTTACCCTCTTATAACGCTTCAAATCCCGCTTGTAGCGCTTTTTTATATCGGAAATTTTGTATCGAAAAGAAATGTAACACTGTAACGATTCTTTTCTTTCCCTGGTAGGAGGGAATCTTCGAACTCTTTGAAGCGGAAATCCCTTTCTATAAGTGAAAAATTGCAAATTCTTCGTAAGTACGACGAGAATTCTACACTAAATCAGAAGGTTTTCGCAGAATCTAAGAATTCCCTGATCCAGTCTGAGAACAATAATAAAAAACAAGAATGGAATTATCAATTCAGCGAAGGATGGTTGCAAACGTAAAAAAGTAGTGTGGAAAATGTGAAGATGCCGAGGAAATTCTAATTGAATGGATTCATCAGTGCCATTAAATGACCCAATCATTCAAGAAAAGGCGCGTGAAATAGCGGGCAGTGCACTAAAACTGCTCCGAAAATATATTTGTATTGCTCCTAGTGGAGTATCAATTGATGTTAATAGTTTCTTGAACCGCATTGAAAATGTCGTAATTTATAACAGTAGCATACACACACGGCAAACCACAATCAAAGATTTTTTTAATAGGAAATAAGCTCACATTTGCACTATATCTATTTCAGAATCAAGTATCTTTCCTGTAAAATGGTGTCTAAATGTTTCCCCATCATATAAATCATTCCCCGTTTATAGCGCTATCCCGCTTATTACGCTTGTAGGTCACGGTCCCTTGACGAGCGTAATAACGGGGTTTTACTGTATATTCTTTTTCTAAACGTTTTGGAGATTCGTGAGTCACGATTTGCAAAAAGAATTGTTGATTTATCCATTATGCATCAGAATACAAAGCCTATTCTGACAGGATAGTTAATTAATTTATCAGGTTAATTTCGTTTGTACCAATAACATAAGATTTCTAGATATCGATATAATCAAAAGATGACTGTAATCCGGCTGTGTAGTCTTTCGATTTGAAGGATTTTAGAATTTGAAGTTACAAGGCGGCATCGAAAAAATTGAAAGGGTGTCCTGCATCATGCCAGCTTAATTCCTTCATCGCTTTAACTGGTTTAAATTAGCCAGTAATGTTCTATAGAATTAAACAACGAAATTTAAACTTGTGTAGAAAGTATATATAAATAATAAGAAGAAGTAGAAGAAGAAGAACAATGATAATAATAACAAAATTTAATATATAAATAATAATATTTAGTATAACAGATTCCCTTTATTTTTATTGATCATAAAATGTATGTATTCCCTCAAGATCTCAATATATTTAGCCTTGGCTCTCACGACAGAGAAGTTTGGCCATCACTGATATAGAGTGTAACTTATCGAAGCCTAATAAATACCTGGCAACAGTAATATTTCGTTTAGTATCACTGTTTCTTCTTTAATAAATATTTCTGAATTTTAAATTGCCTTTAGCCTAATTTTATATCATATTGAAACCTCAAATTCCTAGCAATCTTTTTTTAGACAAAAATATAGAAAAAAGAATAAACAACTGGGGGGGGGGGGGAATAGGAAGAACCAAAAGTGACCCAATATAGTTAAGTATTTGTTATACATCAATTTACAAGAAGAAATGAAGAGTGAAAATCATCTTGAATGTCATACAATAATATTTATGTATTAATAATCTATTGAGCTGAAGAAAAGAACGGACATTAATGCAAAATATACGATTTAATCATCATTTCCTTTTTATTTCATTTTTTCTTATTATTAATAATACTTTCATATCCTATTTAATTTGGTAATGAAATCAATCATTTCTTATAACTAACTGTAAGAAAAAGTTATTATAATGAAGTTAAAATTAAGTTTTATAAATTTAGAACGCACAAAAAAAATCCTCTATTAAAGAAATTCAAACTTAGAAATATAACTTTTTGACTTTTATTTATTAAGTAAATAAAAATGAGTTACAAACAAAGTAATTCCTGATTTTTTATTTAGCTCAGGCTTTATGACTACATTATTTTATTTTATTGAATTTAAAAATGAATAAAAAAAATGTAATGATATATATTTGTTACTAATTTAGTAGCACTTATTGACAAAGAATTTTAAAAATTCCCGTCTATGATTCAGATTATAAAAAAAAATGCAACAAATAAACAATAAAGAAAAAAAAATGATAAATATTCTTCTACATTTCAGTGAAAAATGATTTTATTAATAGACCGTGGATTAACAGCTTTTATTATTTATAGTAGATTATTAATTTATATAGATTTGATTGTGAATGCTTTAAAGAATAATTATAGTTTTTTGAATTTAGTAAGTTAACATTAGTAATAGTTTTAAATATGCAACATTTTCTAGCATTTTGATTGGCTACTAGTTCTTCGTTTTATTTAAAATAAGCTTCTTTTTTAAACGGTTTACAATATTCAAAATTTTCGAAATATTTTTATATGATAAACAAGCTGTTTTCAATTAATAAATATTCTTAATTAATTTATTATTTTCACTGAAATTTATATTATTTCACTGCAGCGTTGTATGAAGAATGGGAAAGTCAGGTGTTTAGATTTCAGGAGCTTAACGAGAACGACGATTCAATTTCATAATTTTTATTGTCTTTATATTATAAATTCGTAATAGTTACATTATGATGTTACATAGTTTGACTTCACGCGATATATTAAAATCGCTGATAAAGCCATATTTAGACCGTATGATGTCGTTTTTGAGTAAAGCTCTAAATTTATGGTTGCCAGGTTAGTAGTTGATGATTAATTGTGTCTCTTGACTATGAACTTGATGCTAATGTAGTCGTCGTTACGAAATGAGGAGGTTTTATCAGTATATGATAACGGCAGTGATATTTCCCCTTGTATGTCCGCGTGCGCTCAGATTGAACGTTAGCCATGTATGCGATGGAGCTGTGTCACCGATGTCTCTATTTCAATTTTCCTTTTTCTTTAGAATCCTGCGAAGAAGGATTGGATCACTTCACCGAACAGGAATCGGCCGAGAAATGCTCACCCCCTCATCCTAGAACGAGAACGCGGCCGCTGAGAAACAGATTCCACCCGGAGCTCACCATTGTACTCAGTAAGACGACTTGCTTAGAGCGAGGATACGAAACCGAATGCGAATCACCACAGGTATATTTCTTTTAGATTACTATTTGCCCTCATGTTAAAGTAATGAATGTAAAAATTAAAAAATAGAGTAAAATGAACAGTGATGTAGGGGGAGTAGTATATTGTCTAGATGAAAAACCTTTCAGAACCGGCTCTTAGAGTATGAAGAAATGAAGGCATTTAGTAAAGAATCCATGGATTTAGTCATCGTAATGCCTTATTACAATGTGCCCCATACGTTTATTAGGGGAAAATACACACTTCTGATTGAGTGAATACACGAAATCCTACTAGTCAACTTTAACATTTCTTGCCTGTTTATGTACATATCATGCAAAAAACTTCTAGACTGATTTTGTTAATAGTTGGCATGATAGTTATTTGTAGGCCAAGTTAAATTAGGATTGATTATTTTGGTCTTGAATGATGTTGATTTGAGGCGGTTTGTCATTTACTAAAAAAGAAAAAAAAAAAAAAATTCTGCAAATTTTCGAACGCTTTTGCTAAGGTCGCCGCAAATTCAGTCATTACACGAAGAACACAACAACAATGCACTTAAAAGAGAAGTGTTTTGTGAATTCGTTTGATTTTATTTTATTTTTTAATCAGAGTGTATCTTTTTATATTAACAAGCTATTTAAACGAAAAAAAGATTCCTTTTTCTCATTATTTTTAAGAAATTTTCTAGTACATATCGCTATTGATACCTTGAGGCTGTTGTAGGGTGGTTATCCTTCGTGAGTCAAATTATCCAAATGAGTTAATAATCGGGATCAAGTGAAGCAAAAGACTAAATCAAATAAAAAAACAAAACAAACAATTGATTCCCCGAAATGTGTAAAGCAGAAATTATTGTTGTTATACTTTGATGTTTGTTTCATATGCTTAGAAATATGGGTTTAATTATGTTAAGTATTTTATATGAAATTTTTCTAATTAAAACAGCAAAAACATTGCAACATATAATTAAAAAAAAAGTGAAAGGATTACAGTCAGCACCAAATTACTGAAACATGTCTGTCTACTTAAAATTATTTAACCTTACATTAATCTTGCCCCCCCCCCCCCCGAAAATATATTCTGTATTCGCCACTGCTGGAACCATTGGCTACCGTTTTAATCCCCTCTCCCCACTAATCCGAAAATGTTAAAAATCGAAGATCTGTTTTCTTGGTTGGAAAGTTTGTCGATTTGTTTGAAAACATTTCACCCATTCGGAAAACGACTTTATTATGTTTTGCTTTTTGATCATTATAACCCTTCACATTCCAAATCCCATCACTCGGTGGTGGATTTTGTAAGGAAAATACCGGTTCACAGAAAAATCGAAAGACGAAATAGCAAGCAATAAAAATACATTTTTTTTTTTTTTAGATAATAACTTTGTATCCTGCAATAATCATAAAAGATTAAGTTTCAATGAAATTTGGCCTTATCTATTTAAGAACGTGTCCGACGGTTATCTCAAGTTCCTCTCGCCAGCAGGAACACTTTTAAACCTTCTGCATCCTTCCGTTGTCGTCTTGAAACACCAGAATATGTTCTTTTAATAATGTATAAAAGTAAAAACTGATCGTATAGTTTTTTTCATAGTCTTCTTAGTTTAAATTGATTTCCTCAACAAATAGGAATAATACATGACTGGTACAGCATCCAAAATGATCTAAAATCTATCTAGGTATAGTTCTTGGGACAGTCCAGACTGTAGATTTTGTTACTCGTGTGATGTTTCTCCGCCCTCCCCACACTCATCCTCAACATATGTCTGGAATTGGATGTTTGTCTTTTCCTTGTTTCCATGACTTATTCTCTAGTTCCTGGCTCGATCTGCTGTGTTTCTGTATCATACTGTAACATCAAACAAACTCAGAACTCTGTTTCGTAAGTTATGTTTAAACATATCAATGAAATATGATTTACAAAGCATTAGTCCATATGAATACATCATAGTTAATGTTTAAAATAAAAAAAATATTAAATGCATTAGAATAATTATTTTATCATAAAAAAGTAATAAAAATATTTTATCTCGGAACTTATCTTCGAAATAAAACGTTGAAGCAGTTGTAAAGAAAACAAAAAATATTGTACAAAATTTAAGCACACAAATATTGTTTATGGTTGGTAATAATTTTTAATTTTCATCGTTCAAGCAGCTACAATAAATGGTTGCATCTGTACTTTCCAGTCAATGTTTTTAAAACTACTGATTTCATAAAGCAGATATTTGGTCACCATTATCTTGTTTTGCAGAGCTAGTAATAAATAAATGTCATTACAGATAAGCACGACCTCTTTACCTCTTAGTTAAGTCGGAGCAGTTTGAAATGTGATTAACTGTTTATTCAATTGAGTTTATTACAACCACACTTTGAAAGATTAGATAGCACTGACTTGTAAATACCAATGCGATAAGTGACATTTGGATTAGTTATTATTTATTCTCCTCCAACTTGTTGGAATGTCACCAAAAAGGACGAGATAAGGAACGTCTATTAGCATCCTCTTCTATTTACTTTTGAAATTTAATTTAGATGGTGATATTGTAGCTCCTAATTGGAATTTTTGAGATACGATAATATTTGGAATGTTGGCGATAATTTTAAATACTGTAGCAATTTTTTATTTATTGATAGTAGGTCCCAAAAGACTGACATTGCTGGTTTCTTACAATAATGGATTTCTAATTACAACAATATATTCTACGTTTCAGATTATGTAATATATAGTGGATTTTAGCACTGTGATAATGGGTGCCCTGACTTGCCCCCATCCCTACATCCTGGAATTTTCAAAATTAATGGAATTTATATCATTTGTTTCAGGTCAGAGGATTAACAGATTATTTTAAAAACGAAAAATTTTATTTAAGTTATTTTTTTCTTTTACTTCAATTATTTATAGGATTTTGTAGTATAAAATATTTGCCCTTTCCTTCTTTGGAAAACCTTCTACTGACGTCCATGACTATGATATATAGTAGATTTAGAGTCGAACAATTCGTCATGGTAGATAAAATTTAAAAAAAAAACTGTATTTGAATATTCAGTTATAAGTGTCGAAAGTTAAATTGACGTTTGCTACTGAAGAAAATGTGTGTCTGCGATTCGTCAACAAATCTTTCTGAGTTCCTTAGAAATAAATCTACAGGCTGTTCTTCTTTCAAGCCTTTGGTTCTAAAGATGCTACTGATCTCTTTCCGTCATTAATCTTCTCGTGATCGCACTGCTTATATCTGTCCTAATTATTGTTGTTCTGTTTTGCGTCTGGCATCTCCGTCCGTGTTCATTCAGGGGACTCCTGATCAATGGCGCACCCACGGAGGAAGCTAAAGGGGCTAATCCCCCCCCCCCCATATACAGATACAAAAAAAAAAAAAAAGAAAAGAAACTTATTACTCCTTATTAAAACACAAAGATGATCGTGAGGATACAGCTTTAAATGCTGCCCTGTGGCACTTTTTATATGTAAATCCTTTCCTCAAGTACAGTTTCAAATAAGCCCCTCGCCCTCCTCCACACACACACAACACAACCCCTCTATCCTGAATGCGCCAGTGCTCCTGATTACTAAATAGATTAATCTACATTACTAAAATCTTTTATTTCTATGTCTGTCTGTCCGGCGCCATTGTTGTGATTTGTGAAAATAGAAATAATTTCTACAAGTTCGCTACTAGAATCGAACCTGCAACCTTCTGATCCGAAATGGTACGTCTTATCCATTAGGCCACGGGATTACATTCTAATCTCTAAAACATAAAAATATGTCATAGACGCACTCGCTGGTTCTAAAAGCAGTCGTGGGTTGAAAGAATCCACTTTTCCCGGGTTGCTAGTTTTAACATAAAAAGGTCTTTAGTATGTTAGCTTTCCAGCATATCTTTAAAGACTCGTCAAAGAAGTTGCAAAAGCCGCAGATATTGTTTAATCTCGGAAAACATTAGTCGATTCATTTAAGCGGAATATTGTTCAATAACATACCTACATATACAAACACTCCTACATTTGACCCCAAAACAACAAAAGTTGTGGAAACGAACGAAGCATCTATTTTTTTATTATACATATAGATAAGATATTTATTGTTAATTTACAAGTGCTTAAATATTCGAGTCGGAGTCGAAAACAAGTTTTCAACTTCAGAATTATGGAGTTCGGAGATGGATGCTGAGTCAATATTTTTTTTTATATTTTTGGGGGAGTTCCTAAGAAATTACTGGAGTCGGAGTTAAATTCCATGTTTTTTTTTCCTCATTCAACAGCTTTGATTACCAAACTGTTAAACTCTAAGAAGACATTGAATAACAATAAGAATTTCTAAAAACAGGAAAAAGGAAGTGCGAAGGGAGAGAGAAACCAACACTTAATGGTACTGATTTGTCTGCTCATTATTTAAGTGTACTCAAAAATTTTGTCTCTGCACTATTCCTATAATTTTCAAGGAAGAGAATCGTCATTTTAAATTGAAAATACAATTTGTAATGTATCCAATTGTAGTAACTGGCACTTACAGATCATGTATTTCTTTTTATGTTGGGTATACATCAGTGTTTTTCAATCTGTGGGTCGCGACCCCCAGGGGGATCCCGAAGTCTTGCTCGGAGGGTCGCGGTCGCAAGCCAGGTAAAACTAAAGGCCTGTTTATTCTTTAATATTTTTCTAATCTTGGTTCTAAACGTCTCCATTTATTGCTGGCTCGGAGCAAAGCGCAAAGACAATTTTTAATCACGTCCGTACTCGCTGGCGTACTCCGACAAGTACCTTCGATCAGTAATTGTTCGCCAGAATTTTTTTACTTAAAAAGGGGTCGCGTATAATAATTATTCTTTTTAATGTAAATTTTCTGTCGAACGTTTTATATTATCGGAAACTGCTTTAATTTTTCTCTCTTAAATTCTCATTTCATTAGCCAATGGACAGAAACAGTTTTTTACAAATTCAAATATATAAATAAAAACGACTCCCAAAAATATTAGAGAAAAACGGTTTTTATATTTCGGGTGTGACAGATGCTGCTGCATATAAGAACTGCAGTTGCTTTGTGGCTGACGAAGAGATGCGTTGCTTTACTGAAGGCAGGAGAAAGAAGACATATCTGGTTGTGTAATCTGGAATATATCGAGAATCATTTTTTAAATACATTATTATTGATTAAAGAATTCTTCTCGGATTTTCAGCCATATAAGAATTTGGGAGTGGTCCAAGATTTCGGATCACTTATTATTGGTTGTAAGAAATATTAAATTTAGATAGGGGAAAAAAATATAGATATAAACGTAGATAGATATAAACGTGAGACTACGGATTCCACACAAAGACAGAAAAAATTGGTTCATGACTAAACTGTCTGAAATTCTCCACTTATAGTCCGGAATCAGTTGATGAGGTTCATATTAAAATGTTCATTTCTTTGTATACAAACGAAACTGGAATATAAGTTACAATAACAAAAAATAATGAGTCCCTTTTAAGGGAAAGGGAGGGGGGTGAAAAACATTTTTTTTTAAATTTTAGATGTTATAATTAGTAGGGTTGGGATTTAATGCGTTATTAGTAACTCAGTTACTAGTAATAATTACTTTTTTAATTGAGTAACTGTAATTCAGATTTTTATTTTTAACGGGTAATAATGTAAACAAACGCGTTACATTTTCGTCCATTTTTTTTTTGGTTTACTTTTACACCAAGCTCTTGGGAGGTTTGGCAAGAGCTGTTTCAAAACGCGGTATCAGTTATCGGGACTCTAGTGTTGCTCAAGATCTTTTCTAAGCAGATTATCTTAGAAACTAAATCCAAATCTCACCTGTAGTCTTATTCCAGTCATTCTGGGATAATCGTCGACGAAGAAACACCGATTTTTACAAGTCTCTTGTGTGGTTTACTTCAAAATTCAGGTGGTTATTGAGCACAGTACTAGCATTTAGCGTTGTAAATTTGAACTTTCATTTGAACAAAGATATCTGGTAAGAAGTAATGTTGTATGAAACTTAAAAAAAAAATCAACTTTATATAATATATATATATATATTAAAAAAAAAATATTCCTTTGTTTGCGGTGACGTCATTGTAATCAACCTCTTCATACCTTGGTACTTGCTTCCAAGTCAAAAGTTTTCAAAGTAAATTATTATTAAAAGTTAAGTTTTAAATTTAAATATGAAATTTCGTATTACATTTATGGCTAAGAAGCGATCTATTCATTGAAAATTTCGGTAACCCTGCTTCTTAGCGTGACTAAACCGATGTTTCACATTGAATAAATCGAATTTGATATAAATATTGCTTGCTAATAAGAAAACTGCTTGTTTACTTATTTTTTAATACTTTTTGATAAATAAAGAATTATGTATCCGAACGTCTGTAAGCGAAGAAAGATTTCTTTCCATTCCTTGATTTGTATAAAGAACAAAATTTGACGTCAAAATTTAGAGAGAAAAACATGCTCTCTACTTTTCCAAGTTGCCTTCACAGGAATCAATCTATTTCAATTGTGATAAGAAAAATGACTAAATAATTTCACTTTAAAATGCCCACAATTTTTTTTTAGAATAAATAGAAAAATTTTAAACTTTAATATCAGTAAACGGGAAGAGGAAGGACTGGAAAACCATATGTTGTGTTTTAAAGGAGAAACAAAACCAAAAACTTCCTCCTGCACACTGCAGACTCTAAAAACTCTATTCTCTTCTGTCTCGATAGTTTTCGGGAACCCTTTTTATTTTTACATTTTTGAACTTTTTTTTTTCATGTTCTTTCAGAAAATATACATACAGGGTGTTGCAAAATTCAAACCACGTGTAGGGGCATGGCTAAGGATCAATATATTCCTAATGAACCCATGTCCGGAAACTCCCCATTAAGGCACTAGATGGTCCTAAAGTGAGCATTTCCTAGAGAACATATTCTTTGCGACATAATCCGAAATGTTTTGCAGGCGAGCTATTTTTGTTTGTTTTAATTGTTTCAACAAAAATAGCTCACCTGCAAAAACATTTCAGATGGTATCGCAAAGAATGTTCTCTAGGAAACGCTCACTTTAAGACCACCTAGCGCCTTAATGGGGCGTTTCCGGACATGGGTTCATTAGGAATATATTGATCCTTAGCCATGCCCTTACATGTGGTTTGAATATTACACATGAATTTTGCAACACCCTGTATATATTAAAAATATTTGGTTTGTAGTAAAAAAAAAAAAAAAAAAAAAAAAACTGTTCTTCATATCCTACACTCCTAAAGTTAGATTAAAAAACTGCATCTTTTGATATATTCATTCTTTTATTAATGGTGATATTTCGCGGAAATATTATCTTTCTGCTTTTTCAAACCTTTTTTGGAACTGTTCTTATTGGACACTAGAAAAATTAGTTTCAATAAGCATAAATATAGCTGTCCTTCAGAAATGCTGAAAAGGTTTGGTATGGGTAAAAGTTCTTGTTATGCAGTACAATTCTTTTGCAACATAAACGATTTCATAATGCATTGAAAGGGTGTAAGCATCTTTTTTATATTATTGATGTATATTAAACTTCTATAGTTATTTTTATTAAAATACCTATGATCCTCTTTTTTATTTTTAGTCAGACCAAGAAGAATATCTATGTGATACAATGTCGGACATTAAGGAACAATATGACAGCAATGACAAAGATTGGCATCCCCTCTCTCGCAATCCTGATGACACTGATAGTGATGGAGAAAATAAAAATTCTTATTCTCGGTCTCGGCATACAAAGCATAAGCTTCGTAAGAAAAGAAGCAATAGTGAACCAAGAGCTCAGTTCAGGAAAGCAGATGAAACAAAAGTCCCTTATCCGGGCTTTATTCCCATTCACACCTTCTACTTTAGTGAGCCTCTTCAGAATCTAAGCAATAAAAAACAATATTATAACAATACAAAACAGAAAGACTCTGAACCAAAAATAATCAAATCGTCTGTCTGTCTTCAAATTCCAAATAATGTGCAGGAAAACAGCAGAGTGGAAATATCACCTGGCCGCATTCGTTCCTCACCTGGTAAATCTAAGTGGGCTGAAATGATCAGCATTCACAATGATATTCGGTTGAAAGCAGGATGGTCACCAATGTTTCCCAATTCTCTCCTTACGAAACGTTGGCTGCAAAGAGAGGACACAAAGTTTTCTTCTAAAGAGACACATTTTGATGGGTTTTTGACAAGTAGAAGAGGCAGATGGGAAAGCAAAGTCATTCATGACTCTGTGCTGTACAATGGTGTAATGGTGGAATTGACAACAGTAGAAAACACTTCAACGGCAGGGCAAGACTCGAACGATGCTGCAGCTTCCCTTTTAAAAACAGCTGAACTCCAGCCAACAGATCGGACCTGTTTAAAATCTCCTCCAAATGGGTCAATTCTTAAAAGAGGGGATGAAGGGAAACACAAGAAGAAAGTTCACTGGGCATCCAAACTGAGAAATGTCAGATACTTCAAATCAACTGATGCTTGCAGTAGTAAGTTTTAATTTAAAGACGATGGTGGTAAAAAGGAATGAATCTCCAAGACTTTTATTTACCTTTTTAAAACTAAAGTCGCACCAAAATTGCAAGTACAGTTTCAAAAATTAATTTTCATTGTATTCCTAAAAGAATAAAGCTTTCTGACAAAAGATGCTATATTATATATGAAATAGTGTCTAAATTGTAAATATGTTTTTTTTATTATTATTATTCTGTTCAGTAATTTATCTGTTTTTCTTTTTTAATAAAATACGAAACAAAAAGATCTGTAATTGCTTGTTTTTGTTTTTTTTTTTTATGTTTTTCTTTGAATTTAAAATTGACTGTTGCAAATTAGGTTATACAATTCATTAATTGTGCCCTTCTAATAATTTTGACAAATGCAGTTATCATAAATATATATGACCTGAAGTGGAATTAAGCAAGGAAGATTTAATACAAATACTGTATTAATGATGTTTTTTTTTAATGGTGAAATACTGTAAACTACAGTTATTTGATAGATTTTCGCCAAATATTTGGTATATTTAGACTTTGGAGGGAATTGACCAAGAAATTTTAACGTGCCTCTTATAAATAAATCAATAAACCAAATTTTTCTTTTGTTTTATTGGAATCCCACAGGTGGGTGCGTCGGTGGATTTCATTACTTGGTTTCGCGATCTGAGCTTTCAACAGAGGGTTTGTGTGGCTGATCTAGTCCATAAAGAGGAAGAAACGGTCGTCCCACACTCCCACTGTTGATAGCTCAGAGGTGAAATCTTTTGTTTACTTTGGTGCCTTTTTGGCTTATTGATTTAAATAAATAACTGTTTTTGAATGTTTTAGTGGTCTTCAAAATCAAATTACAATTTAATTTCTTTGATCAAAGGAATTGAGGCTGGCTGAAATATTTCAAGACATGGATAAGTCATATAGATATGTTTTTGTAAGTTTTCAAACGTGACATAGTGATGATAAAAATATCAGTTCATATGAAATGCATTTGGTATAGGAGACGAGCTTAAACTCTTTTCATTGATAAAAATATCTGAATGCTCGTGGAGAGTTAAACCAAAAAAAAATAAAAACTATACTAAGTATATTTCTTTTGAATCCCTTTGTTCAACAATACAATTAAAGATTGTTGTTCATTACACGTAAAGGGTCTGAGGTATACTGCGATAAAATATAATGGGCAATAGAATTTTATGCTATCTCATATGTAGAGTTTATCTGGTTCAACCCAGTTATGGTAATTCAAGAATTCATCTTCTCACAACAACACTAGGTAATAATTTCTTCAAAAGTTTTTCAATTCAAAAGTAGATTTTTTTTTTCCTATAAAGTTTCTAAGAATACCGTAGCAAAACTTTAACTACAAAGAAAGAGCACAATCTACAGCACAGCTCTTAACAAAATCACTGAAATTTTAGAAATGGAATGCAATTTATAAACAATATTTCAAAAAAAGAAAAGGCTAATGTGATGTTTCCCCATAAAGTAAAAAGAAAAAAAAAATCAAGCTATAATTTCAAATTAGTCTTTCATCTTAATCAGAGACGAATAACTTTTAGTTTGAAGCATCACAGAATTTAGATATGTTTCATATAAATTTTTCAACCAGAAAAATCAATTTAGAATGAATAGCAAGAGTTTTTATCAAGAAACTATCTTATTAAATATATATCAGCTCCAAGAATTACTTCATTATTCCTTATTGATATTTTTTCCTTAAATAAATTATATTTAAAGTTGAACGGAAAAAAAATAAAAACTTACAAAATTTAAGCTATATTTAATGGCAAAAATTACTAAACAAAATTGATTTCATTGATTCTTATTATATGCCTAATGTTTTGGATATCCATAATTACAATAATAATTATAAAAACAGTTAAGAGGAAATGTAATTAACCTTGCAGTACTGATGAGATCTATTCAATTAATAAAATTTTGTGACAATAAGTGATAGATATCTGTATTTAAGACTTTTGCCTTGAATCTCTAGGATATTTTTTCTTAATTTCTATATAAAAACAAATGTAAAATGCCTTACTTGAGCTTTTCTAGAAGACTTTCACAATGGTACAGTTTACAACCACTCAAAGATAATATTGTTAACCAAGAAACCACTTGGTTAAGGAATACTTTAATGTAATTGTTGCTCCTTTTTTCTTTAAATATTATCCATATATAAATAAAACTAATAATTTATTACTATTAACATTTAATAAATTACTTCCCCCTCCTCCAAAATGACAGCACAGAAACATTATGTAAGATTCTAATGGCTTTTTATTGAACTTAGAACAGACACTGAAAAACTCAATTTCAGAATTAACTGTATGTTAAGGGAAGCATTTTTTTCTCCATCAAATCACATTAGCAATTTGCTTAACGGCATATCTTAAAAGAGCTACTCAAACGAGCCTTCCACATCTACTTGTACTTTAAAGGCATTCTTGCTTTCTATCTTTATCCACATGTATTTATGAACTTAATAAATACAGGCTAACATTTGTATTTGCTTATTTACAAAAATTAAAAACAAATGACATCAATATTTTCTTTCCAAAAGGAACTCGTGTTGTGTTTAAGTTGTCTCCATTTCACTCACATCTTCATTTTGAGCCTTAAAATCCTTTACAGATGCCTAAAAGAAAATTAAAACAATTTTTACTATACACTGTAAAACTGAAAGAAAGAAAGAAATTCACAATTATTTAACTCTAAATTATGCTTTATACAAAATACAAATCTTAAAAAAAAATTCTAGGAATAGCTTACAACTTTTTGTTTTTCATCTAGAAGGCAAACAACGTAACCCAAAATATCTTTTCTATATACATTACATAAAATCTTCTTTCCGAGTAATGAAACTCTTGCTTTTCCATCTCAGCACAGAAGGATGATTAAAAACCATCTGCATGGTATCTTGGCTAACAGTTACTTGGGTCTACCTTTAAATCCCACTTAGGCCTAACTATTTCTTCTTAGTATTTATCCGATTCCGTTTGAGGGCAGAAATTGCTACTGGTTTTCCAAAGGAGAATCCTCTGGCAGCTTAAACTTTGCAATAATTACGAATGGCGTTTTAACGTGTGTTCAGTAAAATTAAAATCAGGAAAAAATTACACACAAGTAGATCAAATGTTACAGTTTAAAATTATAAAGACAAGAAACGCTACTAGTTTCGTCTGCAGTTGCAGACATCTTAAGGCAATAAAACACTGGTTTTCACATGGGAAGTGAGGAGAGTAACAATTTGAAATGATTGGAGGGATGCAGTCATGTGCTGCCAACAATGAGGGAAATTTCCATTCGATAGAGGTGAATGGGATAGTGAGAAGAGATGGACAGAATGCTGGAAGAATGGAATTAAGGATAAGAATGAAAGTAAAAATTATAATCAGTTATTATAATCCTCTCTACATTATAATTTTTACTTTCATTTATAATTGAGTAAAAATTAACAATCAGTTATTACATTACTCTCTACATTGTTAATTTTTCCTATCATTCTTATCCTTAATTCCATTCTTTTAGCATTCTGTCCATCCCTTCTCACTACCTCATTCACCTCTATAGAATGGAAATTTCCCTCATTGTTGGCAGCACATGACTACATCCCTCCAATCATTTCAAATTGTTACTCTCCTCGCTTCCCCATGTAAAAACCAGTGTTTTACTGCCTTAAGATGTCTGCAACTGCAGACGAAACTAGTAGCGTTTCTTCTATTTATAATTTTAAACTGTAACATTTGATCTATTTGTGTGTAATTTTTTCCTGATTTGCAATAATTAGTTTCATCACTGAAATATGTGGATGATCCAGCTGCTGGTTTCATTATGCTATTAAACATTTGTTAGTTTATGATTTGCATCACACACTTCTGGGTGTTCAATTGATTTATTCGTAAAGAAAATTGTAGGATGATGACGATGTGGAATTTCTAGTAAAAAAAAAAATCTAAGGAATAAACACTCATTAACTAGGAAGTACGCAAAAATTGATGTAAATAATTAAAACCATAAATGAAATGATACAAAAAAGCAAACCAGGATGCTTGGTTAAACACACCGACTTGTAATCAATAGGACAAGAAAACAAACATGGCAGAAATTCAAAACTGTAATCCTGGGTTTGAGAAAAGGCCAGAAATATCAACAATAGCAAATCAAAAACCTTTTTCAATTCAACCAGAATTAAAAAATAAAGTAAAAACTAGAAAGACTTAGGGTTCCATTTCCATCTGCACAGTCAGGTAACTTTATTATCTAAAATATATAATGGGATAATTTAATATATGTAATGCAATTTATTTATATTAGAATGAAATCTATTTATTACCTCAAATGTATCTAAAACATGTTCACACACATTGTAGAGGTCGTTTAGGCCTTTTTCTAAAACATCTATAGGAGGAACACCTACAAAAAAAATATTCATTTTAATTAGCAAAATTCATGCAAAATACATTTAAAATACATGGAAAGAATAACCAAAGTTTTTATGTAATTTTTTACCATGAAGTGAAGACATAATCAAAATTAATCCCCAATAATAATGTGCTGAAAGTTTAATTTGCCATTAATTTAAAATCAACAATTAAAAATATGAGAGGATGATACAGTTATTGCAAATATACAGTAAAAACCCAAAAATTTCAAAATGACAAACATTTTTCCATAGCATAAGACACTAAAATAGAAGACAAGATCAAAAGATAACTGGAAAGTGAATGATTGTCAAAAAGGCCCAAAATGTAATTTAATGTAAATACAAATATGCATTTTAACAATAAATGCACTTTCCATTTCAATTATAATTTATATTTCATCTTTTAATTTCCATTTTTCTTAATATTTTCCAAAGCGAAAAATAAAATGGTGGAAAGGACAGCAATAATTACTGTACTAAGGAAAATGGTTCTTCAAAGCAACCACTTGCCAATAACATTGATACATTACATAAAACGTCACCTATGTACTGTTTTAATGCATAAAACATAAAAAAAAATCAAATGGAAGTTCATTTTGATGCACATTAAGAAATAAAGAAACATAAAATAAAATTATCCTGGACTCAAACTGATATTTAAAGTAAAGGAACTTTCATCCCAAACTTCTCTGAATTAATTGTAAAATTAGAATCATTATTAATTTCAAGAACAGAGTTTTTGTGCAATGTCAACAGGATTTGGAGAACAATTCTCCTTTCATCTCCTTCAGACTTATATCAAATGAAGTTAATTAGAAGATATGATTTAGATTTTTTAATTAAAATAACTATACCAAAAGATGTTTTCAGATTAAAAAAAAAAAATTTCTCTCTCTCATAAATGAAAAACAGTTGAAGGCAAAAAATTTAGAAGATAAATATATCATTTCCAATATAAATCTTCTTCATTCTTTTACTAACATATACACTTAAATCAAAAAATTTCTATTACTTGAAAAACATCTTTTTCTTCAATATTTTGTCTTTTTTGAGCAAAGACTTCTTCAGGATTACAAGTTGGGGAAAAGATGTCTGTCTTCCTCCTCAAAAACGTTAAGATTTTCCAAGGCCAAACCATTTTTATGCAATTGAAGTATCCATGATATCTGGCCATACCATAAAGAAACAGTTGCTATGGCAAAAACTAATAACCATTTTTCTGTGTTTTTTTTTTAAATAGAGATAATTTAAAAAAAAAATTATTACAAGAAAAAAGTAAATCGTTACTGTAATTTACAGGATAGATCTGGTAACCAAGTGGTAAGGCACTTCACTGCAGACTGGTGAGAATGGGTTCAATCCCCAATGAAGGTTAGCGATTATTCTAGATAACTCTCTTCCAAACAGGTCCTAGGTTGCACCCAGCCCTTTGTAGTAGGTGTAGCGGTTTCCTCCCCAGGGGTAAGCGTACTGCCTGGCCTCATCTCATTACAAGGAAACAATGGGAGTCTACCTCAGAGCTCTCATGACCCTTCATGAGATATATATCATATCTTAATTTATAGAAACATGAGTGGACTATAGCTTATACAGAAGACACTAAAAGAGCTGCTGCTATTCCACATCAGCCTTAAATTCAGACCTTATGACAGCATTTTGGACCTGGGAAATTTCTTGGTCATGATGGTTCAAAGTTTGAACCAGTTACATTTCTTATAGAATGGAAAGACTTCTTTCTTAATACATCAATTGCCCTAAGTAACTTTACTCAATAAACAATGAACTAGTATCAGTGGTTCTTCATTTACATGCCATCCAAGAATAAAAATTAGATACATAGTAATGTGTAGAAGCCTTTACAAAAATCATTACAGTAGAACCCCGGTAATCCGAGGTAATTGGGGCTGATGGTACCTCAGATTACAAAAAACTCGGATTACACGAAAAAAAGAAAACAAACTAGGATTTTTCAACTAAAACGAATCAAATTTAATTTATAATAGATATTAAAGTTACAGATACATTAACAATGTTACCTGGTTACATGAAAAGACTCTTTATAAGCTATCACAAAACTTTATTAAAACTCCAAAATACTGCACCACAGACCAATATTTCGTCTTATTTTTCAAAGACTTCCTCAAGGTTTTTTTGGTAAACAAATAAATAAAATAAAAAATAAAGATCAAAATGGAAAGAGAAATAACCTTCTCAAACCTTTACAAATCAATAAATAAATTCTATGGCAATAAGTACATCAAATAATACTATTGTCATATAACAATAAAAACAATTGTTTACCAAAAAACCTTGAGGAAGTCTTTGAAAAATAAGACGAAATATTGGTCTGTGTGCAGTATTTTGGAGCTTTAATAAAGTTTTGTGATATCTTATAGAAGATCTACGATTTGACTCTTTATAAGCATTTACAACTTTAAAAAACTGCCGAATGAACCAATCACAATAGCAAACAGACTGATACTGATTGGCCGCCCTGCGTGACCTTGGACTCAGCCTCACCTCGGATTACACGGAATCTCGGATTACCAGGGTTCTACTGTACCTTAAGACTAGCACATATCACTAACTATATCAGATGTGACACAACTTCCTTTTGAATTTTTAACTTAATCAGTTTTTTTGCAGCAAACAGATTCTCAATATTCTTGGTTTATTAAAACTCCAGAATTAGGACGATCCTCCATGAATGAGACTTGATTTAGCATCTTCCATAATTGAAGAAAACAAAAGCATTTGCAGATTATAACATAAATAATAAGTTAAAAATTATAGTGAACTGAAAGTCCTAATAAAAATTCTTACTATAGGTTTGTATCCGGAGATGAATTCTGCCAGATGAAGGATGTGGTTCCGTATAGCCACACATCTGCACATCAGGACTACAATGGAATAAAGAAAGGATATAAGAATAAGATATAATTAATATTGAGATTTCATTCATTTAAGTTGTATATAATTCAAGAAAAAAAAAAGTTAAAAAAGAGAAAAGGTCCATTACTTTTTCATGATCATATATCTGAGAGCATTCCCTAGTGTATGGTCCTCTCCTTGAATGACATATGTTTGGCAAGTCTCACTGCTTGTTGCGTCACCATCAGTTTTCAACTACAAGACAATATAGTAATAGGTTTTGTATTAACAATCCCATATTATTGTAATTAATACATTAATCTCCAAATCCACGTCAGCAAAATATTAACAACAAAAATTAGCAAACATTTTATTTTTATTTCATTGACCAATATTAAATTATAATATACTTGTGAAAATAAATTGCTAAACCACAATTAGCTGAAACCTGTTTGTAAAATGAAAACATGTAAAAAAAAATTAACTTCCGTTTTGTACTTTAAATTTTTATTGATTCCAGAAGTAAAAAATTCTCCCCAATATGCAAAGTCCACCTTAGTTTAACACAGAATGCCAACTAATTATTGAAAAAGAATTACAATGATGCTTGTAGATAGTAAGATATTATGACTATCTGAGAAGCTTCGTATTCCTATCCACCAGACAGTGCTAGGTTGGCAAGAGAAAGAAACTCAAAGAAATGAAGTCTCCAAACTAAATGATTAGTTTTAATATATTAAAAAGCAAAAAAAAAAAAACAACCAAAAAAAGCAATCGTAACTAAAAACCTATAAAATAGCGTAAATCTGAGGACTTTCGTTTTACATTCTAAGGAGTTGACAATGTCAATCAGACTGAATTTTCTCTTTGATTGGATAAAAATCGAAATTGAGAAAATAGATGTTAAATTACAATCACTAATATTCTACGTATTTAAAAAATCGAATTATTATAATGTCCATAATTATGTTAATCCAAAGATCAACCTCCCATCATGCGTCAAGTTAAAGTGTTCTGTCCTTCTTTAAGAGCGAATTCTCTTTAAGGAGAAAGAGATGATAAGAATAAAAAATACTTCCTTACAACCAATCTCACCATGGTGTTTCAGATTTTAACCTCAATGTCAAAGCACCATATTGATAACTAAAGAAATATAAATTTGTGAACGATATAACGAATGCTTCAAAGAGCGCTAAAGGAGAACTAATGCTATTGGCATATGAGAAGCAAATAAATAGGACAATTTCAGAGGAAATAAATAACACCTTATAATGGTAACGGAAACTTAGGGGAAAAATTATAATTTTTTTTTTTTTTTTTTAAATTTATGAAAAGTCCTCCATGCCCCTCCCCCTTTTTTGAGTTGATAATGGCTCCGATGAGATTTATTATTTAGGTTTATCGTAGGATATATGTGCTTAGATGGATCCTTGACACTAGCACCGTATTACTAAAATGTACCGAGACCAAAATTTAATAAGAACAGGATCTCATCTTCTTCCTTTCGAGTAATTGATCTGTTATCCATCTCTTCCAAATCGCAGAGGAAAAAATCTCCAAATTTATATGGAAAAATAATTACATAGGCAGATGCAATCTCATACTATTAGAAAAAACCAAGGCAAATTTTAAATCGGATGCTGTAAAAAAAATAGTTTGTAAACGAAAGAAGTTATGCAGTTTCTATTGTATTAATTAGATGACAGCATCAATGTCACTCTCATGTTAGAATGAATAAAAAACAGCATCTCAACGAAAATAAAATAAGCTACAGCCGTTAATTCTCTTTCACTAATTCATTTGATCAGCACAAATCAACATCAATTTCAAAAATACGAGGGAAAAGAGATAAATGTAAACGTCTGTAATTAGTATCCATACCACTTGAATCTTCCCTTTCGGTGCCTCGGCAGCCATGTTTCCTCTTTACCGGAAATTCAATACAACGGAAGTTGGCAGCGGAAATGAGCAAAAAAAATTACATTAAGTCCTATTGGATGAAATTCCCTATTCTCTACCAATCACATCCTCTGTTTCAAAGTCAATTGAAAAGAAAATCATGTGCAGGTGACGTAGGAATCAACATAAGCCATAGTCGTATTATTTTGGTGGATAGTTCTTTGCAAGTGTTATAATAAATTACAGAATTTATTAAATTATTTTTTAAAAAAATCATCGACTTACAGATAAATGAAAGTGTATTTTAGGTAAGTCTGCTCTGGATATTTATAATTTCTAACGAAAGATGTAAATTTAAAAGTAAATATTATCTTCATTGACTCCCTTAAGATATAATGAAATTGAATGATAATGAAAAGAATTCATTTAGATTTTTAATTGATATTGATTTTATCAGTTTTATTGGCTTTTAATGTCTCTGCAATTTGGAATTAAGAATTTGATTCGTTGTAACACCTACGCTAAATGCCTCGTAATTTATCTTCATCAAGTAGCAAGAGAGTTTAGTTTTCAGTCAACGGCTGTAATTAAGCCAGTGTTTAATGTATAGAAACAAAAATGCAGGAGGAAACGTTAATTTATCTTTAAAAAAAAAATAACATACAATTTTTTTCTTATTTTGGGGCAAAATTGAATGAAATAACAAAGATTTAAAAACTTGGGAAATTCTCAATTTTTTTTTTATTTAAAACGGAATCCCCATTTGCAAAACTTTGCTTTCGGTTTCTTTATTAACAATGCGATAAAACCAAGTTAAAATCTTTGAAATATATAATCCTGCGATGTTGATCAAAATGATGAGTTCTGAAACGCCAGTCAAAAGATATCGCCATTTGAAAACAGATGTTTGAGTAAACTATGACACAATCTTGGGTTTAGTAAGCTGAGTCATTCTTTTATTGCGTTTTCAGTATTTATGTTACCATAATTTTGCTTATAGAATTATATAAATAGTTTACATACCAATTTGAAATATTTAATATTAAATGATTATAAATAAATAAGAATTATAGTGTTTTATTTAATTAGTAAAATGTAAATCATTATAATCGTAAGGGAAATAACAATTTAATATTTAGTTATTCAAATTACCTTATTTTTAATATCAACAAAATTTTAAAATATCGCGCTTTAGAAAATATCATGTGATACTTTCAAATTTTGATGTATTATAAATTCAATTTAAAATTGATTTCATATATTTTAAACATACTTCATTAAAATAACCAGAATCAGATTAAAAAGTCTATCATATCTCAAAAAATAATGAACAAAAGCAGATGTTATCTTCATTTTACACAGCAAAGAAAGAATGAATAACAAATCTATTTACTTTATTGTTTATCAGGCTTTATTGTTTTTCTTTCTTTATTAAAGAATAAAAATATAGCAAAATTATCAATGATTTGAAAATGTTTAACCTCTCACCCCTCCTTCTAGGAGGAAAAAAAAGTAAATTGTATCTTTCCCGGAACTCTGTAAGAATGTGGGGTAGTGAAAATACCCCACATTCTTAAAGAGTTCCGAGAAAGATACAATAACAATTTTTTTTTTTTAATCTTAATAAAATAAGCAAGTTAAAATTTACTCTATTGTAAGAAGAAATAGTGTTAAGTTCATAATCTGTTTTATATGTCATTAATCTTTGTTTTTTATTGTTATTGTATTTTTTTTTATATTCTTCAATGACAGTTTAATGTACTAAATATTCATTGGTGTTTGCTTATTCAGCATCATTAAGCAAATTCTTCTCTAGAGAGAATCAAAAATACAACTGTTATTCTATGCAAATTTGGATAAATTAAATTACCATTGTTAAAATTGAATTGTAATAACTGCGATGTTTAATGTGCAGGAGATAACGAAGATTATAAACATAGACTTTCTCAAATCTACATTTGAGAAAGAGAACCAAACATGGTTCTTGAAACATGTAAGGATATTTTATTAAATGTTATATTGTGCAGAATTGGTCTACATTTATAGAATTGAAATAAATTTATATCTAAAACAAATTTTTTTTTTAATGCAACTACTGACGTATATTGTAAGGAAGTGTCACAAAGCTTTTCTATTTATAAGTATTGGGATTTCTTAAGTTACGTTTTGAAGAATTCATGGTACCAAAAGTTATTTAAAAGGAAACTACCAACTTTATCTATGTAAAAACTCCTATGTAAAAATCTTATTCTTCTTTAATCCTTTGTCCAAATCTTTGTTAAGATTTTTAAGGTTAGCAGAAAATTATTAAATAATTAACAAACTAAATTCATCCAGTATAATTTGGTCTATTTCTTTTCCTGAAACCTTTATAAGCATGTCAGGGTAGTTACTCTTGGTTTGGTATTTATTGACTTAAATTTAAAAGTTTGAAATCTCCCAAAAATTTGAATGAATGAACCATAAATAGTGGGATCTTAATCTTGAGAGGATATTTTCTTAATGCAATTAATTTTATAATGAAATAACTATTGATAGGAAAAGTATCATTTATAATATGAAAAAATTAAATTGTTAGATAATTATATACTATTTATTTACAATATAAAAGACATCACTTGGTTTGGACTTTGAGTTCATTTGATCCAGTGATTAGCATTTCATTGTTTGTTCTTAATGTGAATTCTGCTTATTTAAAATAACTTACAACATTGCTTGATTCTAAAGTTTACAGTGCTTTCTTCTCGTATTTATATCATTGTTTAGCAATTTGTCATAAAATATAACAAATGGAAAACTTAAACTGACAAATTATGAATCATCTTAAAATGAATTTAATTTTGCTTAAAAACATATAATAAACACAGTTCACACAACTTGTGTATACACAATTTAAATTGAATCAATATAAATTAAGTTTAGAAAACTTCATTGTATTTCTTGACTACTGATTCTCCATTATATCTGCATGTTATCATAATCATTCTTTACTTTATTATTTGTATTTATGATGATTCCTGTAAGGAATAGATGCTAAAAAAAAAGTTAAAGGATCGCCACAACAGGCCTATGCAGGCCCAAGGGCTCGCGGGAGGTAAGGCTCCCGGCGTTTCGTGGCCAACTGAATTAGTATGAGGTCGGGGGGGGGGTGTCAGCCCGATGCCTGCCCGCCTTTAACTCCCGGGAAAGAAACCCGGTACCCATTCTACAGAGGGCTGGGTAGGCCCTAGGACCCGTTTGGAGAAGAATGGAGCGTGGAAAAATTCCCGTCCTCTGCCAAGGCCGGGAATCAAACCCGTCACCTCCAACCCGCAGCCAAGCACCCTGACCCTGGCTAACAAAGGAATAGATGCACCAAAGTAATAAAAATGGCTTTGCAAATCATCCTTTTCAAACACTTTTTCAAATGATCTTCTTTGAAGAGAAATCACCAGATTTAATGAACAATTGATTAAGAAAATGTTGTTTATGCACATTAGGCATTTAAATAGTTTGAATTACAGTATTTATATCAGGTTTCCTAGATGCTGGAAAGGCTGTTTGGATCCTCATTTCTGTTCTTGAGATCTTCAAGTTTGAATCCCATTTCTGCCATGGTTAGGAAAAAATACTGTATGATGTTTTTAACACAAGTTAGATTGTCTGAGATATGGAAACTAGATATGAAATTGCATTTGTTAATATTGGTATTTTTAATCTCAGTGTTTTTAAATAATAAATGTTTGACAATGTTACTTTTATTTTATATTTGTCTTGTCCTTTGTTGTGTATCAGATATAATATCTGAAGATCAGAATTGTGTCATATTTCATCAGTTACATATAACATGTATTTGTTTTCTTAATTATTACTTCAAAAGAGGAGAATTTAAGTTTTTGAAATGTTTACTTTAATTATTTTATCTTTTCTTTTTAGATATTAGGTGTTGTTTCCCCTTCCCACAAACACAATGCCTATCTTGTACTCTGTTGTGGCAAGAGGCACAACAGTGCTTGCCAAGTATGCGAGTTGTGCTGGCAATTTTGCAGAAGTAACAGACCAAATTTTAGCAAAGATATCTCCAGAAAATCACAAGTTAACTTACTCTCATGGAAAGTGAGTATTAAAAAGCTCTTAACTTGTTTTATAGTAAAATGCTTTTCTAAACTACTGAATTTATAAAAATACACAGCGAATAGAACTGTATGTACTGTATTTAAAGTTTACAAAAATTCTTATTACCTCTTCTTCACAGCTACTTGTTCCATTACATTGCTGAAGACCGTATCATATACATGTGCATAACAGATGATGTAAGTATAGCATTAACTAGATTCCTTCTTATTTTTAAGTGGTGATTACTAATACCATGGTTTGTTAACTCACGAAAGTTCTAAAACACCTACTGATCCATTTCATATACAAAATTTTGACTCTATATTGCTAACCTTAATCATCATTGCTACAAAACTCTGTATTTTCAAGAGGAATGTAAAAATCAACTTTGTTCCAGAGGATATCTGTGGTTGTTTTGAAATGTTCTACATTTTTTATTTTAAAGTTAGTCCTTGTTTGTGTTTTTACCTCTGATGAAAGCAGTACCGTAGCTATAGGATTGGGGGCCCCGGGACAACAAGTGATTATGGTTTCGTAAAAAAAAAAATCCCCCTTTGCTCAGGGGCCCCGACTGCCCCAGTGGTAGCTATGACCCTGGATGAAAGTAACACATGATTAGTAACGCCGTTACTGATAATAGTTACTTTTGTGGGTAATGTTTAGTAAAATACTACTTTTATAATAGAGTAAAAATTACTTTTATCAGTAGTAGAGCAATGAAAATGTACAACTTTTTAGGTTACATTTTATTATTATTATTTAACATCTTGCCAGCAGACTATTAGTTTGGAAGATTGCAGTAGTGACTTTTCTAAAATGTCACACATTGCATTAGTGAAGATGCTTGGATATCTCTGATCATGAAGTAGCTGCATATTAATTTTCCTTAATTTGGATCTTTCTTTCTACTTGTTTGGTTGGATAAAAAGTTAAAAAAATAACTATAACTCAGTTACGATTAAAAAGTGTATATATTTTTATATGGTGAGGCATTTAACCTGAAAAAGTGGAATATCTCCAAAAAGAAGCATACAGAAAAATGTCTCAAATACAATTTGTGTATTTGAAATGTAAAAAGGAAATAGCTCTATTTGTTTTTCATTTACCATTTTGTTCTCTTTACCATCTTTAGACCATAACATATGGTATCATCAAAAGATGGTAAAGAGAAAAAAGTTGCAGACAAAAGTTATTCAATTTTTTGCATCGATTCAAACACAGCTAAAAAAAAATAGGTTTCCATTTAAAAGTATTTTCCCCTTTGAAACACAAATTGTATTTGGAACATTTTTCTACACAATGCTTACTTTTCAAGAAATTCCACCTTTTCAGGTTAAATGCCTCACCCTGTGTATATTTGTGTGTGTGTGTGAGATATATTTTCATATGTATCCTATGATGAAAATTTTATATTCAGTCTAGATAATCTGATTTCAAGGGATTTTTTGATGGAAATTGTTAAGTAAACATTCTTTAATTTCTTTATATTTCATGTTTAAAATAATTCTCAAAGCATCAGTTTATTAAAATGAAATGTAAAAGTGAAAATTCTGATTGCAAAAGTTGTATTCCCTTCCTTCCACTCATAAATTTATGGAAGATTCCTTTCATTGACTAGCAGTAAGAAATTCAGCAGTAAGAAAAGAAAACTTCAATAATAAATGTTAAATTTTATAAAAAATAAAAGATTTAAACAAAGACATGTTAAAAATAAATTTTGTTTAAAAGGGCTTGTTAGTCAGTAATTCTGCCTTTAACATCAATAATTTGCTTTGATCTTGCTGTTTACTTTTGAAATATATTACTTACAAGAAAGCTTTTTTGTACATAACCAAATTGCTATCACTGACATACATTATTATGCAAAAAAAAAAAAAAAAATTATAAAAGAAAGCTTCCTTATAGGTGAACAATATATTTCTACTATTAATAATCAATATTTATACCAAATAAGATCCAATTCGAATTGAGAGGTTGATCCCAAGTGATCTTCCACTGATTCTTAACTGCATAAATTGTTACCAAAGTGTAGAATTCCCTATTAGTCTATCACAGTCTTGCTCTTAGTTATCTGTATTTGTTTTCCGATTGATATACATGTTTAAAGCAATTACAATGATAAAATTGATAATTTCATTTTTTTTTTTATTTTAGGATTTTGAGCGATCAAGAGCTTTTCTGTTTCTGACTGAAATTAAGCGAAGGTAAATAATGAAAAGATAGTTATTTAAAATTCAATTATTAAATAGTGAATATTTCAGTAATTGATGAATTAAGAAAACAGCAACACTGAAAATATTTAAATAAAATACTTGATATAATTAAGAAAATAGTTTTTTGTAATGAGAGCTTGTATCCCCATCCCCAAAACTTAATATACAGGATGGCCCAAAACAAACAGTACTGAAACACTGTGCCGCATCCCTCAAGCGGAATGCGTCAAAACCACGACTCCACGCTAACACAATATGCTGTGCAACATTCCATTGCCATGGCTGTTATTGGACATGGTGATAATGGTGCTGACAACAGAGGAACTTTACCAGAACTTGCAATTCACACTGTTATTGAGAAATATTCTTCTATTCTCAAAATGAATCGTATCACTATTGTTCATATTTTTAGAGTTCATTTAATGTTATTTAATTAATTACGTACATAACTTGGAACTAACCATACATCCAGGACTTTTTCTTTGGTCCTTCCAGTCTCAGAAATGTTAAACAACCAAGTACAATTAACAAAATTCTAGCGTCTTTTACTGCAATAGCATATTATTGTTTATGCCATTACATATGTCATTATTAAGCTAGTTTATCACATAAACAATTGCACATTTACATTAAATTACGAGGGTGATTCAGAAAAAAATGCCTCCAAGATGATACTTTCATTTGTGTGTGACAGATAGCACCGAAACAGGTATCAGTGGAAAGCTTGCAATGTCAGCTACAAATGGTGGCATCATTTTTTAACATAGTCCCCATTACAGGCAACATACTTGCGCCAACACGAACCCGGTTTTGCATGCCGTCAGCGAAGAATTGGGATGGCTGCTGACGACACCACTCCGAACTGCTGCTTCCACCTCTGCATCACAACTGTAGTGTTGACCCTTAAGGTGATCCGTAAGTTTGGGGAAGAGCCAAAAGGCGCAGGGCGCAAGATCCGGACTAAACTGCAGTCATAAAGCGATGAAAGTTGCTGGGCGCACAACCTTCCACAGTCAGCAATTTAATGACAGCCCGTTTCATTGAAGCCGCATTGTTTCAACCGGACGTCACCACTGGATGTCATGGATTGCTCTATTACTCTGGAACGAGAAGAGATAGGAAGGTGCAACAAGTGGCATTCTATAGCTTAAACATCAATGCATTAATGATAAAAAATTCAGATTGTTTGCAGTACTATTGGTCAAGTAGTGGGCTTGGGGGCATTACTTTCTGAATGCCCCTTGTATTAATATATATCAATAATTCTTCTTCAGCATTTTGTATGTACCAATGTAGTTTCCAATCAGACACTAGATGTTTACAATAGCATGCAACCTATGTCCGACTTAAGGATAATGGTGCAAATCATTAATGTTGACAGAGACATGCTTCATTGGTAGCATTCATGTCTCTTCATATAGACTTCAATAGATGCTCCATAGCACCTGAGATGACAACTAGGGTATCTTCTCTTAGGAGTATCATAACAGGTCATCTTTTTATTTATAACTATGTTTGCCATAGATTTCTAGTTTATAGAGGACAGCACTGTCTGGACAGTTTATTGAAACAATGGTATTCTACAGATAGTCCAGAAATATTAGAAATGGAAGATATTCAATAAATGATCAGTATGTCTAGGTTGGCTGATTTAAATCTTAATGAATATTTATGTCATGAAGAATTTGAATATAAATTTCCATTCTATCATTCATTTGCTACATACTTCCAACTATTTCTGTTATTTAGAAGCTTAATTTACTTACAATACTTCATTTTAATTAGTTATGAGGAATGAGCTGGAATCAGCAGACAGAGGTTGCTAAGACAAATTCTTATAGGTGATATTTGTTAAACTAACCAGCAAACAGACATTTCAGGAATAAACGTAAAAAAAAAAAATATGTTCAAAATTTCATTGATTGGTTGAGACACACATTAAGTTTTTAACTTATTCATAAACAAAAATTCTTTATCAACAAATACTAATTTTGTCTTTGGTGATAAAGTTGTTTATTCAAAAAAATTTATTTAGTTCCTGTTTCTTTCATCTGTTTAATTAAATCTTGTCAAATGAAAAAAAAAAAAAAATCATTATTTGTTTAGATTTCAGAGTGGTTATGGCGCCCGAGCTCAGACAGCTCTGCCTTTTGCTATGAATAGCGAATTTTCAAGGATATTGGCTGGACAAATGGTAAGCTTGAGTTTGTTTCCATGAAAGCACCATGTATTCTAAAATTTTATTGAGATAATAATTTATTCCAAAAAACTAGTGTTCAGTTCCTTTCAAAGAATTGTTTTCATAACTGTATGTTTCAACATTTTATTTTTAAAATTTCATTCATTCATAAAAATTAAAGAATATTTTTGAAAATCTTGAAAACATTTAGGTTGATAAAATTTCCATTAAAAACATACCAAAACGTAGAAGCTACTTATTAAATCCATCCGACAGAATGCTTACAATTTTTACATTTGTTACTAAAAATTATGTCACAGTGTATTTATATTGTTTGCTTTTTTTTAATAAATAAATAAAAAAAAAAGTATTGCCTATATTTGCTGGCACATTGGCTTTAAGGGACATTTTTGGGGAAAAGCAATTATTCGTTTGACATATAAGATATTATCCATTTTTTTGAGACAAATGTTTAGGAGGGGGGAATGTTATAAGGCAGGTAAATACATTAATTTAGAAATTGAAACTTGATACTATTAAAATGTTAAAAATGTTGTGGAGATTTTTTATTAGTATCTAGATCAGAGGTTCTCAATCAGTGTGCCACCAAAACATTTTGAGTGTATCTGAAAATATTTAGCTTCACAATTAATCGAATGCTCTTATCTACAATAAATAGAGTCAATAACCTGGATAAATAAATATGAAACTCCACATTTTGATTCATTCTAACAATTAAGGTTAATGAAATATTAAGTCACATCAAATCGCCTTAAAAATATTTCAGGTATCTTAAAATGTTTAAAAATAAGATTGTTATATTCATTTGTAAATCATAAGATGTTTTTCAAAGGATTTTGTTTTACATAGCAATAAAAGTAACGAAAAAGTTTATGCTGTTGGTTTCCCTCACATATAAAAATGAGTCATGAAGTAAAAAAGGTTGAGAAGCACTGATATAGACTACAAACAGCCTGCGTAATATTCACACAGGCAGATTTCTGTTTAATTTAGTTTGTTTGTTAAACTTACAATTTCAACTAACTACACAGTAATTTCTATTAAGCATTAAAATAATTAAGAGTTTAAAACAATTATTTAATCTTTAGATTTATACAAAATTAAATCTTATATTAGCAAAAGCAGTTTTTATAGTGTAGAATTGAAATCATGTAATTGAAGTGTTGAAGAATCGCATGAGTTTGAAATGAGAGCTTATCCTTTATACAGACTGTTCTTTTTCGTTGATTTTTCTTATAGAAACATTTCTCCGAATCTAAAGATATTGATACAGTTTCTAAGGTGCAGGGGGAATTAGATGAACTGAAAGGAATCATGGTTAAAAACATTGGTAAGTAATTTTGTAAGTTTTTTTTTTTTAACAGTAAACTTGTTACGGATCACCCTGTAGTTCAGAAAGGATATACGAAATAAGAGTATTTATTTTAATGCAATCGGAAGCCTACACCCATAAAGATAGGTGATGAGAACAAGTAAATTTAGCTGATGGAACGCTGGGCCTGTAAATCCCACAGCTAAGGCCGGATGAAATTACACCGAAGGAGAATAAAAGAAAAGTTTAACAACTCAAGTGTATCAAACAACAAAATGTATTTATAAATAAGCTTAATGTTATACAACCATACACAATAAATCAAGACCAATGCAATTGAAATTACATATCAATATATAAAAAAAAATATATGTATAATAAAAACACACAAAGCTTTGTTGATAAATTCAATAACTCCAACAGATTACATATTTTAAAAAAAAAACTATATAAAAGTTGGTAATTAAAAACAGTAATAATTTTACAATACCCTTATCAATACTATTTAACAATAATATAAACTTAAGATATAGTCTCACAAATAGTTTGTCACTTTTATAAGAAGAGTCTGAGCGAAAATTGTTTATAAAACAGACTTTCTGACTATAAGTATCTCTGAAAGTTCACTCCCTGACTTAACCCTCCAAAGAAAATGCTACTCACACTTCGGCGCTCTGTTCTGGTTACACTGGAACGAAGTATTGGATAGCTCCGACGAAAATCACTAAACTGTTCATGTCAAAGTATCCGCGTAAACACAATGAAGCACAACACATTCTTTTTCATTTCGCGAACGTTTCTTACTAACAATGGCTGCTTAACGTATCTGAGCCATCTTGGGGGCGTACGACCTTTCTTGATATCTAACAGATGTCCAAGAAACCGACATTACATCAAGAAGAACAAATCTCAAAGTATCCAGAGATATGCGACTCACAGGAGGACCAGTCTTGCTATTAACTGTGCGTAGGGAAAAAAAAAATTTAATGCTGTTTCTCTTCTAACAAACACGTCACTCCTCCATGACGAAAGGTAACCACGTCTGTTATCCCCTATGCTTCATAACGAGACTGCTCAGAAGTTTCATGTAACCATTATATAGGTATAGTGACGTAGTCAAAGTTTTACGAATGACCCTTCAAGAAATAAGGAGTGACTTGAAACTTCAAATGACATCACCATAGCCTCACTACAGATGCAAAATGGCCACACCTTCTCACCAGCATAAAAATTGTTCCAAATAAAAACAAAATTACATTTAATAATCTATACAATCATTTACAGATAACAATTGTAAAGTTAACATAAGGTGGTAGGATGTAAGAATATGTAAAAAAAATGATAAGTAAAGATTTTTAATGTAGAAAACTTTCCATTTCAAGATTAGTTAGAAAACAGAGGGAAGAGATAATAAAACATGGCGGAGAATGTGAGAAAGCAAAACAAGGCAAAGGTCGCCCCTCATTAACAAAGTGACATAACGACACGAAATTGCGTCAATGAAAAAGTAGGAGAAGGAAAAAGAAAAGACCATAACAAACTATCAAACTGCTTTCATCAATACAAAGGGCATTTTAACATGTGTTCATTAAAATTAAAATCGGGGCCGTTCCATGCCAAATCGTACAGCCAAAACTTGATTTTAAACCCAAGGTACTCAGATTGTAATGAAAATTTGTATACATTATGTGACTACAAAAATAAGAAAAAATGCAAAGTTTCACTCAATTATTACAAGTAGTTTCTGAGTTACAACCGTTTGAAGTTTTAGATGGTTTTAATTTCCGAGGACGGTTCGGATCAAAAACAAGCTTGTATGTATTTATGTTTTTTGTTACCAAATTTATATTTATAAAGATAGAGGTTTCAAACTTTACTCATTTGTTATAGATTATATACAGAATCAGATGACACTATGAACATTAAAACTTTAACTTTCCATCATAGTTAAAAAAATTCTGAAATATAAGAAAAAAGTATTTTACGGAATTGTGTACCTCATTTAGAAAAAAAACCATGTAGCAAAAATCTCTCTCCAGATATCCCTACACAACCATATATCACTGAAAAGAGGATAAAATTGTCTTTCAAAAGGTGAAACAAAATTGGTGGGGTTTTGAGTTATAAGAGTTTTATTACAATATAAAATTAATAAATTACTTTCAGCGCAATAAAATTTTATGCTCCACGAAGTTTATTAAAAAATGAGTTAGAGGTCAAAGGTTGAACAAAATAGGTCTAGTAAATAAGTTCAATATAGGTATTTTGATGAAGACGAAATCAAATTTTCACAATGGATAAGTGATGGCCGAATGAAGCTACAGACAATGCTACTTCCTCACCAAGAATTCATTGAATATACTAATCGGAAAATTGAATCTCTTATCCCTCATTCTTTTATAACAAAAGCTCAAAACTCTTACATGAAGCACAGGGAGGATAATTTAGCATCTGAAGAAGTTTTAGTGCTTATGGACTTTGCAGAAAATTACAACTTTGTTAGTTTTGCAGAAAAAAGTGCAGAACTGCAGAACGAAGTGCAGTCTTATCACTGGAGCCACATAAGCTGTTCAGTACATCCAGTAGTGATTTATTCAAAAAATGAAGATAACACAACAAAAGAAACATCACTGTTTCATTTCAGATGATTTAAAACATGATGTAGCATTTGTTTATTCAGTACAAGAAAAAACTATGGAGTTTGTTAAGTTGAACTTTCCACAAGTAGAAAAGGTTGAATACTTTACTGATGGCTGCAGTGCACAGTATAAAAAATTTAAAATATGATGAACTTGTGTTGCCATCAAAGAGACTTTCAACTAAAAAGCAGTTGGTCATTTCATGCAACTAGTCATTGCAAAACTGTGTGTGACGGCATTGGGGGCACAGTTAAAAGGACCGTAACGAAGAAAAACCTTCAAAGCACTAAATAAAGTGATCAGATAGTAAATGCAGAACATACGTACAATTTTTGTAATAACCTGTTTTCAAAAATAAGTTTCTTCTTTTTAAGTGAACAAGATATTGAGATCAATAGATAAGCTCTTGAAAGTCACTATGAATCTGGCCAAACCATTACAGGAACAAGAAGCTTTCACTTGTTTATACCTGCTACAAATGAAGAAATCACGGCAAAAAGAGTTAGTTCAGACATTGATATTTGTTTGAGGCAAAACATTTTTAAAAATATACGACCAACTGTAGAACAAAATCTCCACTCGTTTGTGGCCTGTGTGTATGAGAGCCACTGGTGGATCGGAATGGTTCAACATTTTAATGAGGAATACGGTAACTAAAATGTATTATTTATGTATCCGAGCTCAGCTCAAAATTTCTTCTGGCCTCAAAAAGAAGACCAGTATCCTGTTCCACCACCTCATCTACTGTGCATCATAAACCCTCCATAAATAGCCAATTGGGCAGGTTATATACGATTGATTCCAACTGGAGATAGGAAATAATCAAGAATCAGAACAACTTCAAAACTTCATTTGAGAAAGACTTTCAATAACTTACATTACTAAGAGACAAATTTGCAGGGTAAAAAATGGAAACTTTGTTAATTTATTTTTTTCTTACCCTACAGGTCAAGTCCTATGGTTACATTATACGTTACAATATGTACTCGCTAATCTAGACCCAACTGCAGACAGACTTTCAAAAAATATTGTTAAAAAATTTTATAAATTCTTAATTTTGTAAAACTCTTTATTGAAACTATGCTCCATATTGTATTTTTCTTTTCAAAAGTAAAAATTTAAATTTCAACCATCTCAAACTTGTTTTACAGCTGATTTTGTTTAATCCAGACTTTCGGTGACTAGGAAATATCTAGTCCTACTAACCATAGACTGACATGACCATAGGCTTATTTATGTTCACTTTTACCCCTATATTGTTCCATCTGTAGGCTAAATAGACTTTTTAGAATCTTGTACTTTTTACTTTAAGGCCTTAAAACCATATTTTAATCCCAACATTGGTGGGTGTAACAGCGTAAATATTATTTGTTACTTTACATTGCTATAAAACTCTTAAAACTCAAAACCCCAACAATCTTATTCCACCATTTGAAAGATACTTTTATACTCTTTTCAGTGATATATGGTTGATTTAGGGTATCTGGAGAGAGATTTTAGCTATAAGTTCTTTTCTTTATGCATGTTACAGTTTCAGAAAAATATACTTCTTTATTTTTAGTATATGTTTTCAGTATGATGAAAGGTTTTAATTTCAATGTTGGTAGTGTCATCATATTCTATATGAAATTAAGAACAAATGAAGTTTCAAATCTCTAGCTTTATAAACTTTGATTTTATCCAGGAAAACGCAAATACATACAAGCTCGTTAGGTGCCCAAAATGTCCTCGGAAGTTCAAATCAACTAAAACTTTAAAAGGCTATAACTCTGAAACTAATTGTTAGAATTGGATAAAATTTTGTCTTTTTTTCTTAGTGTTTACATTGAACATACAAATTTTCAAAGAAATCTGTGGCAAGTGGGTGTAAGCCCTGGATGACTTGGAGTGGAATGGCCCATCAGTAAAATATTACTCACGAGTTGAGCGAATGTTTCAGTTTAAAATGACAAAAAATGCTACTAGTTTCGTCTGCAGTTGCAGACATCATAAAGATACAAAAACATTAAACATTGGGTTTTTACATGGGAGTGAGGAGAGTAACAATTTGAAGTGAAAAGGGATGCAGTCACGTGCTGCCAACAATAAGGGAAATTTCCATTCGGTAAAAGGGGAATGGGATAGTGAGAAGGGATGGGAAAATACGTGAGTACAGTAGAGTCCCGAAAACTCAGCACTCGATAACCCGGATAACTCAGCCTCCCCCCTGGCAGGGTGGAAAAACCCCGCCCCCTTATGAAAATTAAATAGCCTACTTTTAAAGGGCGTGGGGTTTTTCCGCCCTGCCGGGGGGGGGGGAGTTATCCTGGTTATCGAGTGCCGAGTTTTCGGGACTCTACTGTAATGGTTAGCGGAGGTTGGCAAAATGCAGGAAGAGTGGAATTAAGATAAGGATAAAAATAAAAGGAGTAAAAATTAACAATATTGAGAGTATTATAATGATTGTAAAAAAAAATATAATAAAATGAAAATTAAAGATAAAAAAAAAAAAGACAAGTAAAGAAATAGAATGTCTCCTTAGCACAATAAACAAATGTTTTACAGTATTAATGCCTTCTCAATGAAATAGAACAAACTTTGCCTAATATTTCTCATCATCAATCTCCATTTTTCCGCCCTCATAATTTAGCAGCTAATAGCTTAACCTTAGATTTGGCTGAAAAATTTTTAAATCCTAACAAATGCTTTATGTATATCCTTTATACAAACTGATATCTCAGATTTAATCTGATGGGGAAAAAAAAAATTCACAAAATTCTCATTGCAGAACAAATGTAGTCTCATTTAAATGAAGCAAATTCAATTAGAAATCTTCCAGAAATGAAAATAACTGAGTTTATCTCATCTTACCCCTTTAATTCTTTTTTCTGTACTAAAATCCTGAATATATTTTGCATTTATTTTTCAATCCTAGAAAGGAGGTGGATTGTCATCTCCATCTACAGGAAAAAGTATTATGACAATGGGCTTATTATAAAATAGAATTTCATTTCATT
>JAFIDM010000001.1:118975327-119005987 GCA_023159025.1 Thereuonema tuberculata | reverse complement strand
TAGAATTATTTTGATCTGCAATGAACTGTTGAAGGTTTTGACTGTGGAGTGTTGTTAATCACATACCAATAGCTGTCTTAAGGCATTTTCAGTGTCACAAGCAAAGAGCCATCATTTGCAGCACCATCCTAGCAAGCTAAGCAAAAAATTTCACTTCTTTTCTACTAAACAGGAAAAAGCAACCTAGCAGACACACAGCAAATACCATTAATTAGTTTGTAAACATTACTTTCAATGTTTAATGAACACTTTAGTAAATTTTTTTTTTACCTCTCTCAAAACATAATAAAACAGAATAATTCCATTGAACTAACTTAATTCGCTGTTATTTAAATTGGAATTCGTTATCTTTAGTTAAGTAATTGTTATTTTGTCTGTGGTAGTGAGTAAATAATTATACAATTTAAATTTTCATTTTTTTAATAGTCTGTGCAGTTCAGAGTTCGCAGCAGGAATTTGGCTAGATCCATCTTCTGGAAAAACATCAAATTAACAGTAATCATCACAGTAGTGGTAATTGTAAGTATATTGACTCATGTCTACTTATAGTTTCAATGGTTAGAAATGCATTCCTTTTTACAGTCAAACTTGGATAATTCCAAGTTGAAGGGACCCGAGAAAAAGATCGAAATATCCAAAAATTCGAATTACATATATTCTCTCAAACAGAAGAGATAAATAAAAAAGATTAACTCCACGATCAAAGATTTAACACATAAACTTTATCTAAGAATACTGCTACATTTTTTTCATTAAATCAAACATTTTTTACCAGCTTAATTATTCATCACTTTAAAAAAATAAGGCAGATATTTTTAATTGCTTTATTAAATGCAATCTTTGAGTCATAGCGTATGATTATAACCTATCGATTGATACAAAAATAGAAAAATATCCCTCGCTTTTGTTTTCCTTAGAAAGACCGTTAAAATAAATAATGCACCTTAGCTGAGAAAAGAACAATTTTTACCTTAATATTTTAAGGACAATCGTACGAAAACTTTGAATTATCCAAAATAAAATTCTCAATTATCATGATTTTTTTAACATTATTTTAATACAGAATTCTAGGGACCGAGCAAAAATTCGAATTATCCAGAATTTTGAATTAAACAAGTTCGAATTATCCAATTAACATCAAATTACGTACAAAAATAATAATTTACTCCTAATCTCATACCGATATTTCGTCTTAACTTAACATCACTGCTTTTGTAATAAATCACTAGTCTGAATATATCACTAGTAAACTATACTGATGTTTGATGTTATTCAGTTCTTATATGTTTTCTTTGTTAAATTTAAGAATAATTTTCTTCTTTTCATTTGTATTTTGTATAAGAATCTTAAGGAAGTCTTGACGTTAAGTTAAGATGAAATATTGGTATGAGATTTGGAGTAAATTATTATTTTTGTACATAATTTGATGTTAATGATACAGAAGTACTTATATATCGAATTAACCAAGTTTGACTGTATTTAATTACAGAGTAAAGGAGACAGTAGTACACAATGCATTAATCTTTATCATCTCTAATCTGCTGTAAGTGTAAATGTAACCAAACAAAATTATACTGTATTTACTCAACTAATGTACACACTTTTTACCATAATTTCATAACAAGGGTGCATGATTTGTGTGTGGAAAGGATTAAATGTTTTACAAATAGTTTAAAACATAATAAACAATGTGTTTTCTTATCAGTTGGCTAAAATACTGATTCAGTGATCCATTATATATTGTTGCTCTCTTTCTTGGAACTATCGTCCACTTCTGATTCACTTTCTTCATCCACATTTTCTTCTGTATGCCACAAAGCATCATCAAGTGCATTTGAAATTCCAGTTTTTAATTTTAATCTTTGACATATTTGCTTGAAAAAAATATTATATTGTCAAGCTGAGTTTTGAACTATTTGTTAATAATTTCATGTATATCTTTAAAAAAAAAAAAAAAAATCAATTAATCATTTTGAAGTCAAAAGACTCGAAATTAACTAATGAAAAAGACTCGAATAGTTTTGTTGTTGTTTGTTAGGCTTAACTTACTAAAACAATCAGCATGCATAGTAACTACCACCCCAAAAACCCAGCATGAACTGGTTAAGAAAATCCTAAGGCTACTTGTATTATCACAATTCAACATGGTAGTGAGGCTTTTCAAATATCATACTAATTCATGGAACAAATTTTACGAAATATTAATTACGTGAAATATTGAAGGATATATATATATATATATATATTTCTAAACTTCAATGGTAAAAATTCAGATGTATACAGAGGCTTTTCAAATATCATACTAATTCATGGAACAAATTTTACGAAATATTAATTACGTGAAATATTAAAGGATATATATATATATTTCTAAACTTCAATGGTAAAAATTCAGATGTGCGACTTATGCGAGTATTTTATGGTAATAAGATTTATTATTACTGAGAAAGCGCAACACCAAAAACAAATATGAGACAGTGAAATGAAAATGAGTAGATACTTCTGATACGGGACATGAATAGCACCCCTTACTGAGATGATGTGACAAACTACTCAATCTATTGAGTTCTGTGATGATTTGATTGTGCTTGACATTCTGAATGGTTCCTATATCTATCAGTATCTGCTCGCAGCAAATCGGGAGGAAAATGTTGAGCAATTGTGCTCTCTAATGTTTGGACATTGAAAGATCTGGTTAGTTTATAGGTCATACAAAAGAGAGAATTCCATAAGCACTAAAGAACTATTGTAGAATCATGCAATGTGAGGCCTACTGTTGTTCTTTTGAAAAGTGTCATTTGGAACCATCTGCTGAAATGATAGCTCAGTAAAGGCTGTTTTAGATTTGCCATTTAAGTAAGCAATACCAATGGCAATGCGAGGGTAGATTGCCAATGAATGAAAAGCTCTAAAACTAAATCTTACACTTCCATAACAACTTCCATCAGCACGAAAAATTTACAATTGTCAATTGCCAAAGAAGACTTTGGATTAGTATAAATTAATACCACCATATCTTTGTTTTGCTTGCAAAAATAAACATTGATTTATATAAAAATCATTTATTCAGTACAGGCAACAGAATGTTTTCAAATAATTAAAACAGGAAATATGTTTCATTTTTCATCTTTTTGTATTTCTTCGTTTTCAGTTTCAACATTTATCGTTAAATATCAACCAGCGATGCTATTTTTTGTGTGAATTCAGTTAGGCCTGCTGCTTTTTTTAGGCCAGTATTTTGTTATGATTTTGGTCAGTGATGCAGCTTTTTCTGAAGGAATCCAATAAACATAATGAAAAGATGACCTCTGTTCATGAGTGTCAATTTTGTAGTCAGTAATTTTGATTAAACATACTCAAAAAACTACACATAATATTTTGCAGAGTGAAATTCTTCTGCTTTGTCAGGCGTCTCTACAGATTTTGAATGCTAAAAATTGTTGTAATGATAAAGGTTCTTTTTGACATCATAAACCATTACCAATAATAATCGTACTCTATTACTAATAATAGGTATTAACAATAATAAAGCACAATGAAACCAATATTAATTTCGGACAACAAATTCATTATTGAAATTTGGTTCTTTTCCACAATATTTTTTGAAATTTTCAACCATAAATTTGCCAATTTCTAATCCTTTCTGTTTATTCATACATTCAAAATTACTTATAAACACATGATCCAATAATAAATCTAGAAACTTATTAATTTATTTTAATAAATTAATAAACAAATGCCACAACAAAGAAATCAGATGAGAATTACTCGACTGTACCTTCAGTCCCACATAGCGATTACTCATTCCAAGGGTATCATGTGACCCACTAGCAACGGCCTACTAGCCCTAAAAGTTGAACATTAAAAGTAAAATGTTCAACTCTTCTAGAAGAGAATTTTTTACTAGCGCACAAGTAGCGATTTCTTTGTCACACTGAGCGATTTAATGAGAGAGTTCTGGCTGCTAGTTGACTAGCTGCTATAAGCTTGCTATGTGTGACTGTGGCTTTACCACTTGGCTGCTGGGCGCACATATGTAGTAAATACTTTGAATAATTTGATGGGGATGCTGTTTCAGAATTTTTACTTTGAACCTTGAAAAGTCGCCTGAATAGCAGAGCCGTATTATTCATAAGGCTGAAGCCTAGGGGCCCCACAGGGAATAGGAGCCCATCAATTTTTTTTAATAGAAAAATTAGAAAAAATAGACCCTCAAAAGGATATAGGGTAATGTACTGCAGTCTAGTACCATACCATGGTCAGGCTGACAGCTGTAGCAGGATGAAAGATTGAAGTGCTGGAGGTGGTCCGAAATATTAATACAGTGAAACCTCTCTGAGCGGCCACCCCACAGTACCGAGAATATTTGGCCGCTCAGAGGGGGTGGCCATTCTGAAGGGTTTTATTTACTATTATAAGATAATTGCTATAATGCGTAATATAAACAAGTCTGACATATATTCCTTATTTAAAATGAAATTTAAAACTTATCTAAAGAGAAAATTTGAAACCATTCCAAAACAGCCTCGTTTATATCAACATACTTTTCGCATCTCATCCGTTTAACACCACGAAATTTGAAGTCTTCGTACTCCTTCAAAATCAAATTCTTTTCTTTAATGACTTTGTTGATTTGCGTTCTTCCGCAGTTAAATAATTCAGCTAACTTTCTTGCCGATTTGCCATTCTCATATTCACGCAAAACTTCAATGCGCTGCTCGAGATTTAGTAAAACGCGTTTCGACATCGTTGCAACTCAGATCACTGACCAACTAATGAAATGAAACTGTTTCTATGGGTGGTGCAATGGGGATTCCCTATCTGAAGGGAGAATACAAAAGAGATAACAGATTTAATCTTTCTAAGAAAGGGGGGGGGGAGCCGCTGGAATGCACTTGACCTTGAGTTTTTCCGCTCAAAATTAAAGCATGGAGTGAGTACAATTTCCCGAAAAATGAAATGGGCGATCCCACTCGGTGGCCGTTTAGAGGGGGTCGGATGGCCGCTGATACAGGTTATTTTAACATTAGGTCTATGAGTCGAAAAATCCGTGCCATGAAAAATTGGCCGTTTAGAAGGGTTGCCGCTATACAGGGGTGGCCGCTCGGAGAAGTTTCACTGTACCTGAAAGCCTAGGGGCCCGGCCATTGTGTTAACACGGTCCTGCTCAATAGGAAATGGTGCTTTAAAGGATTCAGGAAATTATCTCTTTTTTTTTTTTTTATTGTAGAAACATTTTTTTTTGAAGTATGGAATTTGTTAAAAAAAAAAAAAAAAAAAAAAACTTTCATTATAGAGAGGATACAAGAATTAAAGTTAAAAGGTTCTAACATAGTAATGTTTATGCTAAATTACTATTTAAAAGTTATTTATTAATAAAATATATATGTTGCATACGATAACTTTATTATTTTGCAGGTGGTGTTGTACTTCATAGTCTCAGCGTCATGTGGTGGCCTTGACTGGAATAAATGTGTTTGAATTCTGCCAATTTTAAAGTCAATAATACAATAGGGGAAAAAAACGCCAAGTGCTATTATGACTGTTGGAGCAGAAATCATATAAAGAATGTCTGGTAAAAAGTTTTCTACATGAGGGGGAAAAAAAAAAGTGTATGTTTTGTTTAAGTTTTTTTTTTAATTATCAAACATAACACAATCTCTCTATTGAAATGCCAATATGCATAGTAAATATGTCTGGTAATTTCTTTCTTTTTTTTTTTAATCGTTTTGAATTTTGTACATTGTTAATATCTATTTAATTTGCTGTAAATGTGTATAAAATGAACTTCATTGTTCTATTATTGCCTCTTTAACAAGATTATTGTTTATACTCTTTTAAAGGAACAGCAGTTTGTAAAAAAAAAAAATAATAGTAAGTAATTTATTTAAAAAATATTTGATTATCTTAACTTTTTGTATCTATTATTAAAATAGTACTTTTTATAAAATAAAAAAAAATGTTAGTGATTATCAATTTTAATCAGTGTCGAAACTTTAGGAGATACAAAGGAGGGATCAAGAAAGCATTTACTGTTTTTGAATTCTTCTAGACAATTCCTGAAAGGGATATGGGATTTAAATTGCATTTTTGATTAAATGAACTGTTTCATCCAATTGTTAACCAAACCAGCTCTTTTTAACACCTTGAAGCCTTAATTTTTGAATCATTCCACAATATGCGATAATATTGGAAGTTAAATGATTTGCCAGGAGTTTACGAGTTAATTATGTATATATAAACTTCAGATTTGTTGATTTCTTGAGTGATTTCCATTATTAAGCTTTTTATTATAATTTTCATTAGTGAAATTAATTGTTTACAAGAAGATTGTATGTAGTTTAATATCTATGTATGAAGAATTAGATTAATTGTATAATTAAAAAAAAAAATGATTTGATAAAATTTTCTTTGCACTTTTATTAAATATCTATTGGAAAGGAAAACAAAATTAAAGTAGATACTTATCAAAGCACTTATTTCTGTCTGAGGTTAATTAAAACAAAACAAATATATTTGAGAATTAATAATTTGAGTACTGTATTTTTTTCCCCCTTACATTTTGCAAAAGCAACAGAATGAAAAATATAGGTTTTTTTTTTTTTTTTTTTTTTTTTTTTTTAAATGATTTAAGTTTAAGATTAATATTTAGCTGAATAACCCTGTGCAGTAATGAAAAATGTTCACAATCTTATATACAGTATGCAGCTATAATGCTGGAGTAGTTACAATAGCTAAGGGGAAGCTATTTTTGAGGCAATACCTTTAAAACCATTGGAATAAACCTGTGAGAGAATTCTGGGAATACGCATTTATAATTCAAATGCTACTCCATTAATTAATTATGGTTTGTATTATTTTTATAATAATTAAAGTAATTTTGTTTCTGCATCAGAATATTAACAAAAGTGTATTCCTTATAATAATGTATCACAAAATTAAGAAGTATTCTCATGAAAACAGTTGATTTTAAGAAGAATCACAATTAGCTGTAATTCTGTAATGCATTACAAAAACTGATCAAATTATTCATTTGTTCGTTCATTCTAGTTCAGAGATATTGTTGGAATTTATTGCTAGTTGGGAATTCTTCATATAGTTAATGCTTACAATTAGTTGCTTTAAGATTGATATAAAGAAAAGCTTTCAATCGATCTTCCATTTTGTAATTAACAACAGAACCTAAAATGGAGAAGTCATTAATTCTAATAGGAGCTTCCAAGTGTTGCCTTATTAATTTGTATTTATTTCTTCAGCTTTTAAAAGCAAATCAATTTTTATAATTTGATTGGAAATTTTGAATAAAAATGCTCTTAGATTGAAAAATGACCAATTAACTTTTTAATTGGGGGGGGGGGAATTATCAGCTTCGTAAAGAAATTTCTATATTTCTATATTTTTTTATACAAAATTATTTAATCAGTGTAAGATTTCCTTACATTACTGAGATCTAGAAAAGAACCTCGGCTAATCTGACCTCTCATTGGCTGTTTATTTATTGATAATAAATACTTTTATTAAAAACTTAAATCATTTATTGTTTTGGAATGAATAAGAAAATACAATTTCAAGTAATGTATTATAAATGTAAACGAAATATTAAAATTGAAATTTAAGTGTTTATAAAATTTGTAAATGCCATGATTTTTGGACGGGTGAAATGATGCCAGGTTTTCTAAATGAAAAATTGCTGAAGAACTGACAGATGATCATAGAATTGCAAGGAAACTTAATACATTAAATAATGTCCCATTTTTTTTATTAATTTGAAAAGCCGTCTACTTTTAAATAAGTTTTCTACCAACTGAACACTTTATTTAGATACACATCTTACATTAAAAGTTAAAATTATCTGTATAATATAGCAAGGTTGTCCCTAGCATTTGTAAAGCCCTTATTTAGTTTATTACAGAGAAACTACTCAGCAATTTTATCTTTCTTAAATCTTTTTAGTTTAATAAAAACGCAAGAGTTTTGCATGTTTTTACTGATGTTTCTACTTATACAATATTTTTCTAAAGAACTGTCAAAGTCGTCATTGTTTGTCATGATGTTACTTTTGCCAGGATTGCCTTTGCTATAGATCATGAGAGATATCATTTTCATTTCAACATTATTCCGACTTCAAGTAAGCCCTTATTGCATTGTATATAAATTTCAGAAATCAATGATACCAAAGACAGCATCTGTTTTGCATTGTGCTGATCAATGACATTAGTTTTATCAGTCTAACAAGTAAGTGATCTTATATTTAATGTATTTATATGAATTTAATACTTGTAGTGAATGATAATAAAATGAGGCCCATTATAAATTTTAAAAATATACATTATCCGTTTGTTTTGTTTTTTAAATATTATACAGTAAAACCTCGTTAAGTCATCACCCGGATAAGTCGTCACTCCGCTTAAGTCGTCGTTTTCCTTTGGTCCCGACAAGGTCTCATAGACAATAATGTAAAATAACCCTCTTTTACTCTTCACCCTCAAAAATGGCCAAAAGCATCTTTATTCTCAATTTTGCCTGCTATATCTTTTCAGCCCCGCCCCTTCACTCTAAAGAAAGCCAAGCCTTTTTCGGTGAATTTTCACGTGGGAAATTACACACTTCTCGCTGCGACTCTTGTCAAGAGTAGGCGTTTTTCTTGACCACTACTGAGTGTGATTTCACTTCATAGCGAGTAAGCCCCGACAATTTAAAAGCGATCGAAATTGTTTTTCTTCCTCCAAATGTAACTGCACTTCTTCAGCCTTTAGATCAAGGGATAATTCTTGACTTTAAACGAAAGTACAAAAAAATGCTTGTAAAGGACATGATAAAAGCATTGGATAGGAACGAAAAGCAAGAAGTTTCGGTTTTAGATACGATATTTTAATGCCAGTAAAAGAAAATAAAATGTGGCAAGTATAAAATGTGTTTTTTTTTTTTTTATTTTCCACTCATTCATTTGCATATATTAATTTCTGAAAATCTTGTTTTTCTCGCCGAATCCTACAGCATTTCATAAAAATATTGTATTTCAGTGGGGTTTTTTTCAAATACCCACTCCGCTTAAGTCGTCAAAAATGTTCGGTCCCTTGAGTGACGACTTAACGAGGTTTTACTGTAGTATATTTCTACGCTGTTTTGAAATAAACATTTATACCTTCTCGCTCTACAGCATATATGACACACGTGGGCAAATGCGGCTCTTCGTTAGAGTAAGTGCGGCTCACAATATCTCTTAATAAAAATACAGAATTCAAAAAAAAAAAATACAAAATAATTAGTCCAAAATTTAATATTTGTTTTTTTTTTTTCATTTTCTTCTATATGTATTTTTTATACTTATATAGCAGTTACGATGTGTGTAGAAATGTAATTAAATTTGAATTTGTGTATTTAATACTATGGAACGTGACTATGGTGTGGCTCTTTATACATATGAAAATCCAGAATGTGGCTCTCGATGACCTCATGTATGCCCATACTTGGAACAACATACAGAACAACAATTTAGTTTCAATTGTCGACGCTCTGTGGCGCTAATGTATAGAACAGCAATTTAGTTCCAATTGTCGACACGGTGTGGCGCTACTGTACAGAACAATTTAGTTACAATTGTTGACGCTCTGTGGCGTGGCGCTACTGTACAGAACAACAATTTAGTTCCGATTGTCGACGCTCTGTGGCGTGGCGCTACTGTACAGAACAACAATTTAGTTCCAATTGTCGACGCTCTGTGGCGCTAATGTATAGAATAACAATTTAGTTCCAATTGTTGACGCTCTGTGGCGCTACTGTACAGAACAATTTAGTTCCGATTATCGACACGGTGTGGCGCTACTGTACAGAACAATTTAGTTCCGATTGTCGACGCTCTGTGGCGCTACTGTAACACGTGGGCAAATGCGGCTCTCTCTTGATAAAAAGACAGAATTCAAAACAAAAAATACAAAATACAGTAATTAGTCCAAAATTTAATATTTGTTTTCTTTTTCAGTTTTTACTTTCTTCTATATGTATTTTTTATACTTTATATAGCAGTTACGACGTGTGTAGAAATGTAATTAAATTTGAATTTGTATATTTAATGCTACGGAACGTGACTATGGTGTGGCTCTTTATACATATGAAAATCCAGAGTGTGGCTCTCGATGACCTCATGTATGCCCATACTTGATATGAGAATTTAGGAAAATTAAAGAAATTTCAAATTTTCGGAGTAGGTCAAGGTATTATATCAAAAAAAAAAAAATCTTCAACTAATATCGGAACATAATTCATATGTGAACCAACGAATCTAGCTAAAATTATTAAGCTACTGTAAAAAAATTGATAATTGTAGTTTTATTTTTAGTGAGCTATCTACAAGTCGAAACCGAAACTACTCAAAGAATAAATTTTTGGTGGCGAAACATGGAGTGAAATTTGAAGCATTAGTGAACAACTTTATGAAGTACTGTAAATGATGATTAGTATAGAAGAAAATCTTACACTCGCTGTGAATTACTGTGGAAAAATATATAGATATAATTTAAGTATTACTACCTTTGATCTAGCGCTTTAATCTCAAAAGACGCTATATGATAAGGAGTTTGAAATGAAATAATCTCTATCTGGTGGCGCCATCTTTGGGTAACATTTTAATGAAAATGGCATTTTTGCGTATTTGTGTTTGATAAAAGTGCATTCAGTTGCCTTCATCTGATATGTCATAAAACAAGCACTGATTGAAAGTTTGTTTACAGCAAATCTTGATCAAGAAAATGAATCTTACAAACTATGAAATCTAAGTCTTCTTAGAAGCTACTGGTGTTGATTTGAAACTAGTGAATTGGTTCAGTCTTTTTTTTTATTTTTTCTAAATTATGTCTTTATCTCATTTCGATGAGAAAAGTGGCGTTGTACCCTGCAAAACGTCTTGGGGTCAGTGGTGGCAGACGCTAGAAGAAGTGACTATTGAAGTTAATGTAGATGAAGGAACTCGAGGAAAAGATGTATCTGTTAACGTGAAACCGAAATTCATTGAATGCAGAGTTAAAGGACAAAGTGCTTTCAAAGTAAGTTGTCGTCAAGGATAAACATAGACGGAAGGTACAAGTTTATTGGCATTTCCTTGTACCGTGAATTACAAACAAAATCACAACAATTAATTATCGTTGTAACGAAAATTAAAACACTTCTTGTATGTATATTTTACATATACGATACAGCACAACTTCGTTGTCCTTCAAATACAAAAATCGTTTTTTAATTATCGTGACAAAGTACAAACATTCAGCTTAATTTAGCTAATTTTGATACCACTCTTCCCAATGGTGAAGAAAGAAAGAAAAATTTTTGCCCAATCTGCTGGAATAACGATTTTCTTTTGAATAATTACACCATTAATTAGTTAATCTCGCACTTACTGCTTTCTTATAGACCTACCTCTCAAAGCACGTTTTCTAGTGGCATCTAATACCTATTAATAGCCTTCTACATCTGGTCAACGTGTATTTAGTTATTTAGCGTTACAAAGGACTGATTAGAAGTTGCCGTTTCAAATTATCTCAGATCTTTGTTCTTAATTTATTATTGAATATATATTATTATTATTATTATTTTGTTTTCATCATTCTCAGGAACATTTATATAGTTATTGAAGTTACCTTCATAAATAAAATCTACTGTAGAAGAAATTCATCAGAAAGTAGGAAAACATGAGGACAACTATTTGTATTAATACATCGGAAGCGCAGTGGTGCCTCAGAGAAAAACTCACCAATGAAACATTAGTGAGAAAATTCATGTGCCAGCAGTGCGAACTTGGTGAGTTTTTCATTGTGTATTTTTTTCTTTGAGGCATCACTGCGCTTCCAATGTATCATTCTTACCAGCCTCAGTACGGAGACCTTGTTATTTACTGTGACTTCTGGCTGATGATCGCCAACGAGCGTGAAACAGCTGTTCCAGGATGTCACTTGTAAATAATTTGGTCTCGTCCATTGTTATAACTATTTGTATAGTTGAACATTTTAGACATTTCAACCATCTTGTGAAAATACAAGATTATCAAATCAGACGAAATTTTCAGTACAAAAAATGATCTAACATTTCCAGAAGAGATCCATTTTAACAAAATTTTCAAACATACTTGAATCAGAAATGATATAAAAATAAATAAATGCCTTTTCACACCAAATAATGTAGTCATTTAAAAATTATCCAGGCCGAATTCCATAGTGTTGCTGATGCATTAATAAAGAAAACGCTCCGTTATTTAACAGGTAGATAATTTAAAAACACAGGTTAAAACAAGTTAGAAACATTGGGTCCTCCTTATAGGACTCTTCTTAAAGAGTTCATTATAGGCATTAACTAAGCCTTTGAAATTTCATACACTTTTTTAATTATTTGTTTCTTTGTGGATGCAGAACAGTCAGTTGCTGAATTGTCACTGCTTATCTTCTATCCTACTTCACAAAGCTTAAGTTAATCAGTCATTCTTTGACTAGTTGAACAGCTAGGCCCTTCAAGAACTCTTGGAGATTGTCCATTGAGTTTCTTAAACTTAAGTTAATTTTAAGATGTTAAAAATTTTTGGCAATATCTATGTTGCTAGATACCAAAAGATAGTTTCTGTAAGTTGTGGTTTTTGTGCAAGTTTTAAAATTATTTTAGTTATAATCTACATTTGAATTTTTTTTTGAATATTCATGGATATATTATAAAGATCTAACAGTTATAAAACAATAATGTATATTCCATGTATGGGCATACATGAGGTCAACGAGAGCCATATTCTGGATTTTCATATATATAAAGAGCCACACCTTAGTCACGTTCCATAGTATTAAATACACAAATTCAAATTTAATTATATTTTTACACAAAACTTAATTGCTATATAAAGTATAAAAAATACGTATATAAGAAAATAGAAAGGAAAATATTTTTATCAAAGAGATATTGGGAGCCGCACTTAACCCAACGAAGAGCCGCATTTGCCCATGTCGGATATATTCTAATATTACTTGTTTTTTGTTTCTAATGTTATTTTTTATTATTATTTTAAAATTTGTAATATTTAAAGATGTAGATCAAGGTACTGGAGAGATCCTAGTTTGAGGGATTTTTCCAACTCCGGGATGAGGTTTACTGGATATTTTGGTCCAGTGCCTTCTTCAGGAGATGTATATCTATTATATTTAGACTGGCACTTATCTAACAACTTCTGTTGTTAGTGTCTTGGATAGGTTGTTTTCGTGGTCTTCTTTCCGAACCATGGTCAGCACAAAATATCAAGTAAACCTCACCCTAGAGTTAGAAAAATCCCTCAAATAAGGATCTATCCAGTATCATGTCCTACTCCTCCTTCGGAACCAAACTAGATATAGATCAATATTTGGGGACATTTGCTTACTTTGTTTTGGTTTTAAAGCACAAATTTTATATTTTTTATAGGGGAATCTTTACAAGATGGTTATTGCAGATGAAACAGTGTGGACAATAGGTATTACTTTTATATTTTATTCTCTATCTATTGTTATTTATATATATGAAATTATTTATAATTAAATATATATGATAATAATAGCGGGTGGGCATAAAATAACATGAGATGTTGAGATCCCTCTAGTGAGGAATGTATTGGACGAATCGTAACAACATTCAGTGGACATACAGAGTGGAACATGCGGTTTCAATTTCTAAAACAAAAAACATATTAGTACCAAAAGTTGCCAACAGGGGAAAATGTGGCGCTTCAAAGGTTGTAGTACTATGAGTAATGAATGGGTAACAAATTCATCACACTAAAATCTACACTAAAACTGATAAAAAACTTTTTCCTTAATTCTAGTTGTGCCTCTTTCTTTCTGACATAATGCTGATGTCATATCCAGGCAATTTTAATATCTGGAGCCCTGATATTTGAAAAAAATAGTTATACTTTTCAAATATGATTGTATACCTAGTCTATATACAAATAAAATCTAGGCATGTACCTAGTTTTTATTTATATCTAAACTAGGTATATAATCAGCTATCCACCATGTATTGGCTGCGCATGCTCTGACAGGGTAGGGTTATGAGACCAAAACAGTCATGCTCAAGTTTTTAGTTGGACTAAATAAATATATCATATTTTAAGAGAGTATGTCCAGCTGTTTTAGCGTAAAACAGACCAAAATATTCAGTTTGTAGTCATTTTCAAAGGCAAGAAGTAAGTCTCCTAAAAAAAAAAAGTTTTGATCTCTGTATAAACCTAAATTAAATTTAAATTATTAATCTTTATTCTGTTTTCAATTCCTTCATTCCAGAATAATTGACTATCAGTTTAGTTATTGTGCTTTTTTATTTTTGTTTTCTGAAAACTCCTAAATTCATTTAGTTCAATTTCTTTTCTCTTAGAAGAACAAAAGTTATTACGGATTCAGTTAACAAAAGCCGACCCTCCCTCCTCAGAAAAAACCATCTGGGAATCATTATTAGAAGGCGAATATTCTCCTGATCCTTTGACTCTCCTCGAAATGAAGAAGAAACTTGATTTAGAGAAATTTCAGATGGAGGTAAGTTACAACATTTTTCAGTCATAAACATCATAATAAAACTGGAAAAAGAAATCTCGGGGTGCACATAAACAAGCTTTTGCACTGAGCCATCATCGACAGGAATCTAGAACAGCTGTTTCATCCTTGTCAGGAATCTTCAGTCGGATTTACCCTCGATGATAGGCTCAGAACTGTGCGAAAGGTTATGGATACCACTTCCACAACCGGCAGAATAATAATAAAAGATAACTTATGAATTAGGAAAAACAGTTGTGATTGTATCTTTCAAATGCATTTGCATCAATATATAGCAGTAGTATCAAACTTAAGTACCATGGGTAAAATTCAGTTCATGGGTCCTTACAGAAATTAAAAATAGTTTTTGATGCCATCTTCCTATGAATTCTATGCAAAATGAAAGCTTTTACATGAGTTTTTAATCACTATCACCTACATCAAAATAACAATGTTCCTAGCTCATTATGTACACTCACGTTTGTGAAACATGCAACACCATGAAGGAAACATGCAAATGAAGTGAAACTTTCAGGAAATATAAAGCAGGGTATGGTATGCAAATAATTAAAATTTGGGAATGATTGCACATGCCTAGACTCACAAGCGCCCTCTGATCTGTCATGTAAGAGCGTATAAGTAGAGGACTGTTGTGGATCCAGACAAGTAGTTTTGCATCATCAGTGAGCTGTACACGTGCCTACTGGAGTTCGTTGCCTTATAAGCAAGCTACGGAGTTGGAACTGGGCCAAATGATCGGCTTCGATGAAGGATGAATTTCATACTGCGAAATGGCTGCTTATACGTAGCATAATGCCATGACAATGATGCAGATATGGAAGCAGTGGAGTGACGAGAACAGGAAGAGTCAAAAATCTGGAAGTGGACCACAAAATGTGACGACACCACGGGATGATAGATACCTCATCAGCAAGGCAGTGACGGACCACTCAACTTCTTCTCTAGTGTTAGCACAACTGTGGAACATTGCAACAGGTCTGAAAATGTCTGGTTCAACGGCGTCTGTTGCTTGCAATACTTTGTGGACGATTCCCTTGGGCCTGAACCATTGACGCCTCAGGCTACAATGGGCTCACGAACACATGTTGTGTTTTCGAACAGTTCCCGCTTCAACCTGGATTACAATGATGGCTGCTTACACATTAGACTATTGTCCAGCGTCATACTGCACGAACAATAGGCTTGATTGTTTGGGGAGCAATTGGGTATCATAGGCAATTTCGGCTGATATAAATTGTGGACATTCTCAACAGCAACCACTACATCAGGGAAGTTGTGTAGGCTGAAGTTGTACCCTTCCTTCAGCACACTCCTAGTGTCATATTCCAACAAAACAATGCCTAACTACATATTGCCAGAAAGTCCAGACAGTCTTCGAACAAAGCAGATACATCTTCCCTGGCCTGCATGTTCACCCAATATGTCACCTATTGAACACATCTGGGTTATGTTCACTCGCAACTAGCCCATCATTGTCATCCAGTAGCCGATACCGATGAACTGTGGACTCGAATAGAAGCAGCCTGGCAGGCAATATCCCAGGAACACATCCAAGGCCTGTTGATTCGATGCCAAGGCGTATAGCAGCTCTTATTGCAGCTCGTAGAGACTTTACATCATACTGATTTTTCTTTGCAAGTACCGTTGTTGCATTGCTCTGAACTTTACTAATAATGATACAAACAATTAATGTGTGTAATAAATTTCTTTTCATTCTGATGGTTCCTTCATGGTGTTGTAATTTTCACAAACATGAGTGTATTGTAACTCTGATTGGAGGTCGATTAATTGAAGATTGAGTTTTAGATACATTAAAAAAAAAAAGTTTCTGAACAACATGCGTCTAATTACTTTTGAATCAAAATGCTCTGATCTTCGTAAAGAGTTCAACTGTAGAATTCATTTGACTTGAATATTTGCCATTTGAAAATAGCTGTTTCAAGATAGTTAAAAATCAGTGATTAAGAAGGTTTAACGTGCATTTATTAAAATAAAGAGAAAAATGAAAGTGAAATGCACTTACTTGTAAAATACATGAATTAACAGGATTAAAAGGATGGTAGTTAACCAACACAACACTGGATCATTTATTCAATTTTTTGAAAAATGTCTTGACTATAATGTTGATTTACACATTTTTTCTTGATTTTAAACAGGCTTATGATAGTGTAAACAGACAACAACTCTTTAAAATAATGAAATTTATCTATATCCCCAAAAAGTTAATCATCCTCATCAAATTGACCATGACAAATTGTATTAGTAGGGTTAAGATTATCCTAGGGTTATTAAGGAACCTTATCCGATTCATAATGGACTGAGGCAATCTGTGAGACATAAGGAATTTTATCTTCCTATATATATGACAAGGAACTTGTGAGGGCTTTTTTTTTTTTAGTGTTAATGGCATTGAGTTTTAGGTGATAGCTTAGGTGTTGTATTCCAGCACTATCCCACAACAAAACAGCAGAACAATGCTGTGTGCTTCTACAAGGAAATATCAATGTACTGCCAAGACTATACTAAAATGCCATTACAGTGGAATTATCAGGAAGCTTCAATTTAGGGATTAAGTGAAATGAGTCATTTGTTATCAGTGATCCCAATCTCTGGAATTGCATATCATCGGCATGCTGATTTAAATTATATGTAATATGTACACTTTTGAAAACATACCTTCACTTGTTCAGTCATTGTGCTAGCGAAATATCTATTTAAAGTTCTGTAATGGAGATGTCCAGATACAAATGCATTATACCAAAAGTATGTATATATTAAAATGTATTTTTTTACTAACCTGTAAATAGTAACTTTTCCTTTATGTTTACAGAGACAAGCGAACTCTAGTAACTTATCTTACAATTATGTAAATGTTGGAGTGTCCAGAATATTCACAACAACTGATGGATATTCTTTTTTTATTATTAATAATTGCAATCATTGTTATAGTATTTCTGAGTGGGTTTGCACTTTCCTTTCTCATCCTATTATATTAATATTCAACAAATAAGATATGTCTTTTTTTTTTTAATGGCTTTAGAATTTTGAATATGTTGAATAATTTCCTGCAGATTCATTTATACTTTTTGTATAATCGTTTCTGCAGATTGTTTTCAAAATATGGTTCTTTAGAATTGGAACTACCATGTCTTTTTCAGTTAAATAGATCATTTTTTTTATGAGTCTGCTTCTCTATTTTTAATAAATTATCTAATAATGTTTATTTTTGTTTAATTTTTAGAATCCAGGATTTGATTTCAGTAATGCTAAGCTCTCCAAAAATTACTAGAAGGATACAGTGACTTGATTGTTGCAGATTGATGGTATGTAAAGAGAGGGTGTTAATATTTATTTTTCTCGAGATTGCAAATAAGAATATTTGTTCTGATTGCTGATATTTGAACTAGTCTTCAGAACATAAATTACACATTTCATATTATTTTACATGAAACAGTTTAAATTAAAAATTAGTCATGTAAGTGGAATTGATCATTGTTTCAAGATTAGTCAAATTATGCTTGAATATTTGCATCTTTCGATTCTACAGGAATATTCATAACTCTGGATATCCAACATAAAATATAACTCCTTCAGTTATTATGAGAGTTTGTTTTGCTCATTTATTCTTCAAAATACATATTTTAACTATGATTAATTTTCTTAGTGTAATGGCCATTTCTTCTGAGCCGTTTTCTATTGTATTAAATCTCAGCACTAATCCATATTTTGAAACAAAATTCATTTGAAGACTTTTATCCAGTGTCTAAATTGCATATTAAAAACTGAAGAAATAAGAAAGCTCAGTTATTCATTAGAAAAAAATATGTGGAACTGTAAAGCGCAAGCATATCTGGAAGCAAACAAATGCCATAACTTCGACAAATGTATAGAAATTCTGTCGTTAAGGAGCTAAAAATTTCTACAGTACCAAGATAAGACTTGTTTTAGGAATGGAACACTTGTTCCATTTCCTGTGTGATAAAAAGACTTTGCTTAGAAAACACTCAACACTATCTCACAATGAGCTTGTCAGAAAGAAGGCAAAAAATATCTGAAATCTTTGGGTTTTTAATCCAGAAAATATCAGGCTTTCTTTTTTTCAAGATTTTAATACCTAGGCTTTCTAGGTTTACAAGATTTTATTTTCTGTGATGAGCCTTTATATTTTATTTTACAACAAAACAATCCTCTTAAAATGAATGGAATTAAAAAATTTGTTTCCTAAGAGATCTGCAAAAGGATGATACAAGATATGATGTTATTTGTAATAGGTATGTTATAAACTTCACCTTTGCCATCCACTTTAGGATACTTGGGAAAAAAAAAAAACCTAAGAAATTTAAAAGCCTTAGCTTAATGTATTCTTTCTTCATTTTTAACTTCGAACATTATTAAATAATGCTTTATAGTACATTTTATTTGTAAATAATTATATGACAATAAGAACACCCATTTTGCAGCTTGTCACCTTTGTATTAACAATCCTACAACCAGTTGACAGATGCACTTTTAGTTTTGGAATGTACTGTAAAAGCAGTAATTTTCGCGAAAATGAAGATGTCGGTGATTTCGCGAAAATAAGTGCTTTTACAGTATATAAGCTTGTTGCCCTAAAGTTTGAGAACTATAATAACAGGCTTATGTAGCCCTTTGCTCCTGTTTATTCGTGTACTACTTATATAGATTTCGAATTAATGCTATGCGTTGTTCAAGTCATTACCAGACTTAAGACTGGTAAAATTCAAAAATCAACTGTAGGACCAGTAAAGGGACGTCAATTTTTTATTTTATACAGTAACTAATAAACAACTTAAGTTTTATGCCAGCTAAACTGCATTATACCACAAACTGGCAATTGGGAAACACGGCTCTACACCACCATATTTTTGTTCCTGGAAAACAGATTTTCTAAAAATCTATTACTTACCAACGTTATGCTGTAATTTAATCATATGTTGGCATTTGAAATTCAAGCAATTTTTGATACCTTATATATTGCATCTACAAAATCTTTATGTATCTTTCCATTCTTCTCGGATATTATAAAAGTTTATTTGGTAATAGATCTAGAATTTGGTAGAGAATAGCACTACTGTAGTCTGAAGGAAAAAAGCTCAAATTTAAATAAAAACTTACTGCAAATATTTACTGCTTTCTGTCATAAAAATATGCTTTACTTAATTGTTAATATCTTATAATAAAAAGCTGAGGTAGAAAATCTTTAGATTTTATGTAAATTTGAGGAAGTCAATTAATGAAGAAACAACTCTTTTGCAAACGTAGTAAACAAATTATATTTTAACGTATTTTCAACATACAAAAGTGCTTAAGTATTATAGAATTAATCTTAATTTATTGTCTAATTCAGTTCTTTGTGCTTGTAAAGGTGCATATCTTCTAGCCCAGTTGATGACATCGTGGATATCATTGATATCGGAAGGACAGTGAGTCAACATATATTCAAGGATCATCATAGCCGACTCAACAGGATTTGGAAAAGGCCCTTTTTTCTAAGGAAGGAGGAAAAAAAAAAAAAAGTTATTTATCAGTGAAAAGTAATTGCTTGTCTTTTGTATGTTAATTTATTTTATTTTTTTCTAATATTTCTGTACTAAGAATTTCTTGTCAAAAGTTCTTCTGGTTCTAATTGTAATAAAATGCCAGCTTCCTTACTTTTCTTTCTTTAAATTACAAACTACTGAAGAAAGATAGAAAACGAATACAAAGTAGTAATGTTAAATACACATTCTACTTAATAATAAGTTGCTGTTCTGAGAATTTGAGTATTCTTATTAACTGATGGCACTACAAAGAAATAGGTTTTATCCCGTATACTGAATGCAAGATCAGCTTCCATTAACAACATCTTCAAATTTTGGAGTGAGGCGTGTTATTTTGCATGTTCTTAGCACAACTTTGGAATATGTTGATAACAAGCATTTCAATTTTGAATGCACTGTTAACAGAACTGCTATAAGCATGTGAGGAATTTCAGCTGTAGCTCCATTAGATTAAGTTCAGCCTTCATGTCAGGAATCATGTTAAATTTTCATATGGAATTCTTTTTTTTTTTAACATTTCATTATAATGTCATTCAATGTAGTTCAAATAAGATATTTTAAAAACAAAATATCTTAAATATTCAAGGACAAACATAAACTATGTTGATACTGTAATAAATGTGAAGCCACAGAAAAAAACAGAAGAGTTTGAGAACCAGTCATCTAAATATTCATTCAATTGGTTGTTTAATGGCAATTTCAAACAGTATAAACAAACGGAATTTAAAACTACCAATGATATTAACAACACTGGTTTATATCTCTTATCTGACGCTTTCCCTAGCATATCCATTTTTATTTTATTTATTTAATATTTTGCTACTATCAGAATGAATTTGGCTTCTTTTTTTTACAAACATGGTTAAGAACTAATTTTTCTTTATGTCGATCCATACTGTATCTATGCCAAAAAAAAAATCCTTAACATATGTACTGGAGAAAAAAAGTTCAAATACAGAAATTATACAAATAATAATAATGTTGTTCTTATCCAACAGGATTCTTCAGCTGAATCAATGAAATAGTGCAGGAAAGTTTTAAAAAAAAAGTCCTTTGACTGATGATGTTAAAAGAAAGTTGTTGGATAATAGGAGAATATTTTTCTATATTTAACTAAGTCAGCCACCTTTGGAAAGAAAAGACAATGATTGTTTATTACTTTTTCTCCCCTAGACCATTTTTGATGTTTGCAGTGTGAGTTTTTAGTTTAAGGAATTAAATTATCCCTTCGGGAAGGAGATCTAAACAACACTGTCCACATTTTTCCTAAGTTGAGGAAAGGCACCAACTACAGATAAATCGTAGACTTTATGATCTCTTAGTGGGAAATGGGTTCAGATTGCTCTGCAGTGAATAAGATGTTGACCCAACTTTAAGTTGATGCTATGCTTTTTAACAAAAGTCAAGCAAATTTATGTTTAGTTACTCAACCTTAAAAATAACACATGTTCGACAAATTCCATTTGGTATAATCCTTTATCATTGGTGAAAGTGCTTATCATAAAAATTAAATACTTAAATAAAACATTTTTTTGCAATTTAAAAAATGAATGAGGAAATAAGAATTGTCACTCTGTTTAGGCATAGGCACTTAAAAAAGGGAGTTTATACAAGAAAGGCGAAATTTATGAAGTTTTGAATACACTTGCCTTTTTATCAAAAATGACTTTTCAAATATTTTCTAATTTCATAGCCATGCACTGTTATTAACTTTTACTACAACAAGAGCTAATTCAGAACAAATTAGACTTATTCTCTAAGAATTTACTGTTGAGTTCAATAAAAAAAAAAAAAAAAAAAAATTCCAAAATTAATGACTGTCTTGATTGTGTCTGATCTAATGAGAAAAATGTTAAGAAAACCCTTTTCTCTAGATTGATATACCTACACATTTACACAAAGATATTATCCCAGACTGCTTTTCCCAAAATCAAAAGGTGTCTTACCTGTAATTTTGATAGATGCAATTCAATTCTGCTGCGGTCTTCTTGTAGCTTAATTAAGTCTAAGGAAGGATCTAAATACCTCTCATCAACTGAAAGCAATTGCAGTTTTGGTTCGGAGGCTTCTGACTTGGAATCATCATTGCAATCCAAACTTAGAGCTGATATGTTAAATACACTTTGGTTATCTTTATCAAAAGTTGAGCAATCCGTGGCATGTTCTTGGGTATTGCTAGTTTCATTGGTTGGAATAGTTTCATTGTCAGTACATTGAGCATCTGAACTGTGACCATTTGGTTGGCCACCTTTAGTCTGATAATTGTCGTTAACACCTTTTGAATAATCTTTCCCAAGGGCGGCTTTCTTGGATATTGCAACTTGGACGTGTGTTAATTCTGTTTGTAAAACATAAATTTGAGCTCGAGAGTCTACAAGAAGATTAGTGGTAAGCTCTTCTAACGAAGGTGGTGGCTTTGAGGAACTGAAAACTTCATTTTGTAAACTGAGGTCACTGGTTTCACTTTTATTCAACACTTGCTCACACACGGAATTGTTAACAGCAGGACTAGCTTCGGAAGCAGATTCACTAGAACACATTTCTTCATCACTCATTGTCTCTTTAGTTGCATCAGTTTTTGTCTCTTTCTCAGTATCTTTATTGTCAGGAATGTCTATTGTATCGTTACTGTCTAAGGAATTTTTCTTTAGAAGACAATGTAGAAAAGCAAGGCTCACATAACCTTGAACACTTTCAAATATATCTTGAAATTCTTGCTCTTTGTCCACAAGGGAGTCAAGGTTAGGCAACATACTTTGAATGGAAGCTAAACCTACAAAAGAAAACAAAATTACAATTCCTTATTAAAATCATGCAAACACTTATAAAGCACTGCTCAAAATAAGGATACATAAAATAAATTTCTGAATTAAGATAGGTTTCAATTTGTTTAGTATTTTGGGATCTTATATAGGTCACCATGGAAGAGTTTTGTTTGGAAAACAGCCAGGGCATTTGGAAGGAAGGCTATTGGTTAAATTAGCATTCAGACAAAATTTCAAATTAAGAACCAAAAAGGGTGAATCTTTATTTCTTCTATCAAGAACAAGGTCTATAGTTTTTAAGAATGAAAAACAATCTAGAGATTGATCTGTCAGTGATTTACAATTGTCAATTTAATATTAACTTCTTTGGAGTAATTTAGTAAGTCATCTTTACAAGCTTATCTATTTTATACTGAACAATAAACTGTTCTGCTAACATTTCTTCATCTGTGTTTCATCTGTTTGTGGTTATAATGTGTGTCCTGGGCAAGGATTTTTTGGCTAAATAGCTCACAGTTCTCGCCCTTTGTCGTGGCCAAAAAGGCTAATTGTTGAGTCTGGGCTTTGGAGAAGAAGTTTGGCTAACATACTTATAAATTAATTTTTTTTTTATTATTTGATACTGAATATAAAATTCCTTTAACATTGATATGAAGTTTAATTTAGTCTATGTAAAAGAGTTATATGTGATATGTATTTTACGTGTGTCAATAATAGTTATTGAATTTTATTTCAACTTGAATTTTAATAAATACACATTTTTTTAGTTTGAAAAAAAAAATATCTATTAAAAGGAATTTTGAATACTTTACATGTAAAATATTATATAAGTATTCATGTAAAGTATTCAAAATTCCTTTTATATATTTTTTTTCAAACTTAAAAATGTGTTTATTGAATCTTATTTCAACTTGAATTTTAAAAGAGTTATAATAAAAGCTTACCTGAAGGCAATAATAGTTTACAGATGTTTTGGAATAAGTTTAAATAACCACAGTTGTGTATCACAGATAATAAATCAGCAAGATGTGTAAGAGCTTGCTTGTTGTTGTTGGTCAAATTGGCCAGTAAAGTAAGGGATAGCAGCAAAGATGTACGCAAAACAGCCTACAAATAAACAATGCAGATTAAATAGAAATCACTTTTTTAAAAGATTCTTAACAGATATAACTTAAAAAGTTATTTAGCAATGCTGAAATTGAAAACTTTTGTTTAATTGCAAATATATCATCATAAAAAAAACGCCATGGAGGTGAAGCTGTGGATTCTGTGATTGTGTTATAATAAAATTTATGAATTCTAAATATGCAAAAACTAATTAAAAATTATTATCAGAGCTAAAAGAGCAATTCGTAAATGAAGAATACAGTAAAACTATTAATAACTCCATTATTTTTATTACTGTACTTTAACATTATTTTTCCCTATACAAAGAATGCAATGTGTAAATTGATTGTTTTCATACATCCTCAATCTTTTTAACTGTGAATTTGTTACTATTTGAGGGGTTTCAGGCATAATACGTAGTAACTAACATGAAGTATCAATCAAGAATTACCTGTCTCTGTGTCTGGGGTTCTTGCCATCCAATCTTATCTTCAAGTAACCTTTCGTAAACAAATCTTGCATCATCTAAGTCAATTATCTTTTGCTCTTTCCACAGATCTAACATGTAATACAAAAATGGTTTTTCTTCAACCAAATGAGAAGGCCACAGATTACCAGAGGGTTTTTTGGTTTCATCAGGTTTCAGTTTATTTAACTCCTCCTGAAAGACTTCATGTAATGTTATCACACATTGATATTCCTGTAGAAAAAAAAAAAATAGTGGCTATAAATTTCAATAAACAGATTAAGTATAAACACTTACTACCATGTTGAAGAGAAATAAAATCCACCAGTTTCAAAATGTTAAGTACGTTCTCTGTGAATGGCAAGAACATAGGACAAAGCAATAAAAAGATCTGTACAAAGGGAGAAAGTTTAGCAGTACTGGTAAGGATTTTACCTATCAGTAATCCAATTATGAAGATAAAATTCTAACAGACTGTTGCAGAAGAAATGTCGGTATTGCAACCTCTTACAGTTGACATGTATTTTTTGAAGGATTAAAACATTTCCAAATGGCGTTTGTGATATGCCAATTTAAAGTGGCAAACCTGCTGCATATATAGGGCAGTGGTCTTGTAGTTTGAGGCATCAGTTCCAAGAGGAGTGTGGTCTGTGGAAGTCAACAATGTATCCATGTCAACTTTTGAAGGGACACCGTTAGAGGCAGCTTGCAACATCAATACAGCATTTAGGGAATGTATAGTGAACAAATGCATGACACAACATTGGTTTGCAAAATTCCAGTCCAGCGATACACCACAAAAAGCTATCGATGATGCCAAGTTGAAGGACATGACTGAATCTTACACTTGTCAAACAGTTCAAGAATGTGCCAAGAATACACTATTGACAATACATTATTAAACAGTTTCCCGATACTTGATGGCTATAGACAATGTGAAGATGTTGAATAAATGAGTTGACAGAAACATGATGATTGGATGTCTACTCTTCTCTGCAACCAAACAAATGACATTTTTAAACTCATCAAAAAGTATGATGACTAATGGTTAGTGTATGAGAATCGGCAACATTTGGACTAGACCGCGATGAGGCCCCAAAACACATCCCGAAACCCATACCCTATCCCAGGCAGGACAACGCTCAGTGTTTGGTGGTCAGCAGCTGGTGTGATTCACTTCTCCTTGCTACTGGGTCAAAAGTTTGCCCCATCCCAAAGCTCGAGTTTTTCTACAATGACATAGAAACTTATATCTATTTGGCTAAAGTGTAATTTTTGCTGGTAATGATTATTTTAATTAATAAACTTAATTTCACTGAGTTGTGGGTATTTGAAGTTACCATCCGTTTTCTGACATTTCATGTGCAACAACCTAATGATATAGGAAAATTCAGGAATATTCCCTGACAATAGAAAAGAATTCTCATTTACAGAAGTAGAAAATTCATTTGTTAATAGTTTAAATCTTAAATTGTTAAATATAATCATAAGAATAAACACTATATCATCTTAAACTAAAAAAAAAATTAATATACAATAACATGGTGTCTACTGAATCTCAAACAAAAAATTTAAGGACAATTCCCATACATTTAAGGACATTAAAACTTGTATCGTATCGTAAAATACTTAAAATACCTCAATCAGGGCCTCCAAGAGATATCTTTTAAGGCGGTACAAGATGAATTTTGTAGGACCCTTGACAATCCTATTTTAACAACCAAAAAAAAACCCTGACATCATGCTCAAAATTTAAGGACATAGTCCGATTTTCCCGTACATTTCATGTCAAACCAAATTTCCCGTACAATTCCCGGATTTCCCTGTTGGTAGACACCCTGAATAATGTTTTGGTTTTTAGTTCAGGATTTACCACATTAATTTTTATGATTATTCATCATAACTTATAGAAAGAAAAACAAATCTTGCTATTATTTTAATGCTAATTAAATTCATTTAATGGTAATAACAAGAACTTGTCATTGTTGTTTCCATTAAAAACAATAAAGTCATAATAAGATATTGATTTTATCTATTAAAAGGAATTGGAGCAACAAAACTGGCCATTTTGCCCTTCGTAAGAAATAAGTTTGAGGCTATCTGATTATGCTAATACTTATTTTACGTAAAGATTTAAAGCTAATTTCCAAATATTACATGCATAAATACCTTTAATCCTTTATGTTGGCTAATTATTTCTTTAGCAGAACTGATCTCATTCCTTTGAAGAAAATCCATTAAACATCGACGACTACATGCTTCTGCCAATTGAACATTTCCGTGGTCTGAAGCTAAAGTAGCAGCCACTTGTAACACATTGGGATCATATCGTAGAGCTAGAACCCGTGCTGCTTCTGATGGCTTTCCACATGATAAATAACTATAGAAAAAACAAACGAGCATAATTAGTCCAGATCATCAGAGATCGTTAATAAGCTAATCACAAATTTACAGCAAAGCAAACTACAGCTAGACATTAATGTAACTAGTAATGTCAAGGAATTAAAACTTTAATACAGATCTAAGTTCTATAGAAAAAAGACTTGATGGAGGTTTGAAAATAAATTATTAACACATACCATTTAGCTGCATTCTCATACTGCAATTCAAGCTCTGAGGAAGCTGCATATTCCATCATTAATTTATGAAGAACTGGATCATCAGGAGACAGGCGTGTCTTTGCTAAAGCAAGAGCTTCTCTGCAAAAAATAAGAGATTTGCAAAAATGAATAATTTAATATTTGATTGCAAGATGTATGCTTTCGGATATATATATATAATGATTGATGAATGATCTACAAATGCTTTTAAGCTGCTTTCATGCAAAGGTTCAGAGATTTGATGTCATTGCTATCAGAACAAACGTTGAAAGTGGACACCTGCCATAGTGGAACAACCCATGCAAATTCGGGTAATAATTTGAATATATTCATTATAAAACAGCACGATCATGTGTAGTTGGAGTCATTTGGTGCCATATACTGAGGTAAAATGCCACCATCAAAGCAGCTGAGCAATTTTCAACGTGGAGCAGTCATAGGCTGCCACATTAGTGGCCAGAGTGTGCGAGCCACAGGAGTGACATTGAACCTTGAGTCGACTGTGTGTGCTATTATCATGAAGTGTAAACGTGAAGGATTGGAAACACGACGTCATGAAGGTGGCCGAGCCTGCATGCTGACCGATAGAGACCAAGGGCCCTGAAGCAGTTGGTAGGGCAGAACAGAGCTGTTCCAGCAAAGTAACAATGGCAGGACTTCCAGGAGGCAACGGGAATAACTGTCAGTACCATGACGATACGAGTTTCAGGCTGAATACACTGGTCAGGCTGCTGCCCCACAAGCCTGTTTTGCCCAGCATCGTGTAGCCTCGTTTAAAAAGCGACAGTCTTGGTCGATGGACCGCTGAAAGAGCATTATGTGGAGCAACGAATCAATCACTCCACAACCAATCACTCTACCAATCAGATGGGCATATCTGGATGTGGCGTTTGCCAGGGGAACGGCTGCTACCTGAGTGTGTCATCCCAACAGTGAAGTTTGGCTGTAATGGTTTGGTCTTGTTTCTCCTGGTTTGGACATGGTCCATTGGTTGTGACTGAGGGGAACATGGCATCCTCACAGTATCTGGACATTCTAGATAATTCCATGCTTCCTACGTTGTGGTTGCAGTTCGGTGAAGGGCCATTTGTGTTCCAGCATGGCAATGCGCCATGCCATAAGGCCCATGTTGTCAGTGCCTGGTTTCCGGAGAATAATGTTCAAGAACTTCAGTGGCCCGCCCAGAGTCCGGACCTCAACCCTATTGAACATCTATGAGATGAAATGGAGAGCTGGATTCGTGCGTGTCCGATGCGATCGCAAACACGCATCCAATTTGTGCAGACTTTCAAGGAGGAGTAGGCAAAAATACCGGTTGCTTGCTATCAGAAACTGGTGAAGAGCATGCCACTGGCATGTGGATGCTGTGCTTAGGGCAAAAGGCTACAGTATGCGCTATTAGACACACTGTAAATAAAGCGTCTGTTCCATACACAGGTGTTCACTTTCAATTGAGCAGGCAGAGTACTGTAAATGGAATCAAAGACAATTATTATTATGAATAGTTATTATTCTGTGTGAAGCCTACTTTTGTTTATATAACTGGTTTCAAGCTATTTGCTTTCCTCAGCTAGAGCTACACACTGCTCAAGGGCTCAAATGTAGGAAGTAGGAGAAAAATATACGATTGACTGATAGCGAGGAAGATTCTATCAAAACAGGCTTAGTTTAAAGATGCGATTTCCTTTCATTTTGTTCATCTCAAATGCATTTTAAAATCTTTCAGTAGATAGTAAATAAAAATGAATTATTATGCAGTCAGCAAAACAGTTTTGAATGTTTAAAAACCACTTTCTTTCTGCTTTAATTAAAGAAGCGATTATCATCATGAAGAACTCTTTTATATTCAAATAAATTTATAAACCTACCTATAAGAAGCACTTGATTTCAAAACCTCAATGGCACCATAGACATCGTGAATTGCCAGGAGGTAAAGAGCTGCCTTTAAAGGGTTTCCCTGAGAAATAAGTTGTTTAGAATATGCTTGGCACATTTCCTTCCATACACCAGGAGAAGCTGAAATAATAATTTTATCCTATTTAAATTATCAATATTTTCAGAAAATACCCAATAATTAACACTATTTTAGCTAAGAAAAAAAAAAAGCATCTAAATATGAAATATGAAAATTTATAACATGCCAATTAAAAGTGAAGTTTTTTTTTTTACATAAACTATATAATCCAAATATTTTATATTTTCAAATAAACCGTAATTAGGAGAGGTTTTATGGAGAGGAACTGACTGAAAATGGGATGAATCATTTATTAATTATTGTAATTTCTTTACCTATGATTTCAACTGAATCATAATGTGCATAATCCTAGATGTACTATATATATTAATATTATAGTGTAAGAATTGTATTGTAATGTAAAAAAATTATATATATTTATAGTTTTTATTGCCAACAAATCCTAAAACTAAATTAGGTTATATTGCTGCTTTATATAAATATTGTAAAGTAATTTCATTGGATTCGCAAATAACCATTGCTCTTTCAATGAGACATGTCAATTAATTTAAGCTGTTTCAAAACAGTTTAATAATCAAAACCAAAAAGGCTGAAATGTAGCAGAAAAATCAAGCTTTCAAATTTTAAATTATATATATATATATATATATATATATATATATATATATATATATAAAAATAAAAATCATCCCTATAAAAATCTCACTTTATGGCTGAGTGAATTGTCATATTAGAAAACATAAAACTACTGCTGTACGAACTACTGCCACAAAGTTAGAAGCAAAGATTTTTTAAACAATGTTATGGTATCTTGAGCATTAAGATTTTGATACTGAAACTAAACAGAAATAATGTACAAGAAATAGCCCAAACTGTTACAGTCCACTTATTTTGGGGATTTCTAGATAATTTTGGCAAGACAGTAAGGCTATCAAATCTAAATTTGATTTATTTATTTATTCAGCAAACTTTCTAAAAGCTACCTTCCAAAAAAAAAAAAAAACAAAAAAAAAAAACACAGATAATGTAATATTCTAAAAAATTCAACCAATGAAAATTTTAAGTTTCATTTGCTTTCATATTAGTTTTATTTTAACTTATTAAATATTTGCTTTACCTAGGGGTGCTAAAGCAATAAGCCAGTCTGCCAACTGATTCTGTGATTTTGCAATATCCAGAGCTCCTTTGATGTTACCTTTCCATATTTCTAATTGAAGAGTATAGTCCAAGTTATCTTGCTCCTTATGATACTCTCCTATCAACCAGAACATAAAAAATACAAAAATTATGTTATGTATAACTTTAAGATCAAGTTCAATGATTCAAAATATCCAACTATTATTATTATCATTTCTTTAAAGACATATTCACTTTCATTAACTTTTTTTCTTTTTCTGATGTTTTCATTGAAGAAAAAAAAAAAAAACTAACTAAATTTCTTATTAAAATACAATCAAACTTGGATAATTCGTAGTTGAAGGGACCAGAGAAAAGTTCGAAATAACCAAAAATTCGAATTACATATATTCTCTCAAACAGAAGAGATAAATAAAAAAGATTAACTCCACGATCAAAGATTTAACACAAACTTTATCTAAGAATACTGCTACATTTTTTTTCATTAAATCAAACAT
>JAFIDM010000001.1:118936235-118974927 GCA_023159025.1 Thereuonema tuberculata | reverse complement strand
ATATGGGTGAATTTTTTTTTTTTTTTAATATTGAAACGCATACCCCCTAATTCTTTTCTATATACATAGACTAACTGAAATACAAAATTTTATCTTCCTATGTTAATATTAACCTGTGCCGACAGGGCTTCAAAGTTTATGAGAATCTGTGTTTTTAATGCTTTCTGTCATTCAACTAGATCAGTTTAATTTTTTTTTATTTTATAAGAATATAAAATAAAACATCAAGTTTAAAGTTAATGTAAGGTATTAACTTTTAATAAAAAAAAAAGAAAATTAGAAAATTATCATGCAGGATATTTCCTTTTGAGGGTATCTTTTTTGCAATCTGGATACAAATATCTATGCTCTTGCACACAACGTAGCAAGAATTGCTTCTGTTCTTCTTCTGCAGTTATTAGGCCATGAAAATCTTGAATAAGTTTAACGGCTCTTTCAGCTGTGTCATTGACAGCTCTTAAAGAAAGAACCTTCTTTTTTGCCTCCAAATAGCGAACATCTTCTTGCCATGTAGAAACATGTGTCTGGAGGAATTCTTGATCAATTTTCAACCGAGAAAACAAATTGGTACTCTTGACGGACACGAAATCATTTATTGATTTATCTGCAAGAATAAAATAAAGACATATTATTTTCATTTTTAAATCTATCACGTAAAAACAATGTAAGAAATTATGTAAGTATTCCCACTCACCATATAAATAATTACATATCTCCTCTTTCGATGGAACGTATCTTTTTCCATAATCATACAAACTCTCTCGTTGTAAATTTACTACTATCATTTCTTTAACTTTTTCTTCAACTTCGTCATCAAACAGTGATAAAACGGCAATTTCTTCAGACAAGTACCACAGATGTTGGCTGAACTTGTTCAGAGCCGCTTGAGAGATCGACTTGTCCACTGTTTCGTATTCTTTTAGCATTTTTAAAAAGCACAAATCTTGATTTGGCGCCTTCACTACAACACTGCATTGAAGCCAGGGTTTTACATACATAGTCACGATAAACAAACAAACCTCTTGCAGTGCTCGTTTATCTTTGGTGCTCATTTTGATCTGGGATTGCAGCAAACATATTTTTAAAGAGTAAATAGCTCTAGCCATCCATCTTGCCTGGTGCATTGCTTCTGGAGATCTAATTTTAAATTTTCACCCATCGTCTCCTCCTAAGAAAATAATAGCTAATTCGATGAGTTCCCTGTAATCATCACGAATAAAAGATTTTTTCAATTCTTCATTGTAGAAAGTCAATAATCCTTCAATCATTGTATCAGAAAAAAATAAATGTTGTTTAACAAAGTCGTTGTAGGTTTCAACAGCTGTAGGATTCACCTTTTTCCAGTTGTCTCGAAACTTTTTGAATAGTGGAATATCAGGGCTATTAGTGATTTGGTGAATTTTTGTTTCAAAAACACATTTTAAGACTAGTTCATATACATGATGCCGGCAAGCAAATAGAAGCAATTCTCTCCCTAGTTTTTGTTCCAGACGTACACAAGCTCCGTTTAAACGCCCCGTGTTAGATGCCGTTGTATCACAGCACATTATTTGTACCTTGTCATCGAGGTTCCAATCAAAAAGAGCATTTGCCAAAACTTTAGCTTGTTGTTGGCCAGAAGAACTCTCCAGTCTTGGTACTGCAAGAAGTTGTTCTTTCTCTGCGAATGAAATAAGGATTGGCAAGCGCTCTTCTTTGGGACTTCTTATGTCTAATCCGGGTAATAATTTTCCATCCCAGTGAAGGGTAACTACTTCAGGTATGTTGTTTTGAAAATCTGATTTTATCAAATCCGCTCTATCTTTTCTACCCTGTGTGCGAATACGTTGAATAGAAGATTTGTTGATTGGGAAATCATCACAGTTAAGACCTAGTGCTTCTACTGCAGCTTGAAGTATAAAAACAGAATCCCTTATGCTTAATTGACATCTATCAAATGCTGCAACTAGCTTAGGCGTGATAAAGTCTTTCCTTCCTCTTTTTGTTATAGTTCCAGAACTGATGGATTGAGATATCGATGGCAAAGGTTCCTCCAGACTTTCATCAGAGCTAGTAGGTTGATCCTGTTGTTCTAGAGGATGAAAAGAGTCTTGAACAGTATGAGGTGTCGACGAACTCGCAGAACACATTTGCTCGAGCCTTTTTTTCTCTTTTAGCTTTCTCTGTCTTACTCGTTCTTCTTTCTCCGTTAACTTTTTGTCTACACCCGCTAAACAACCTGGTCGTCCTGGTTCTCTTTGTCGTTGTAAAAATATTTTGTCTTCCTCTATTTTCATTCGTACCAAAGCATCAGCGTGTGCTTTGTCGAATAAATTATCTAAATTATTTTGAAAATCCTTCTCACGTTGTTTATAATAGTCTTGTTTTTTTTTTTTGAATTTTTCTGCAACTCTCTCCAAGCTTGATAAAGATCTACAAGTTTTTTCACACAGTTAGGTATAGCTCTAGTAGGTATTCTAGCTTTTTCCCAGAATATAATACACTCTCGAACAACAAGATTTGCGCTTTCACTGATAGTCAATTTAACTTCGCGAATATTAAAAAATAGAACTGCAAGAACTTGGCGATTAGACGGTAACTTTGCACCTTTTATTTGATGATTAATGTTACCAACCAAGAAAATACGTTTTTTTTTTTGCTTCGTAATTCTCGTGCCATATTTTTAATGTAAAACAATACGTGTTAATTACTCGACAATCCAAGAGCGAATAACAAAGCCGCGAGCGCGCGCTGCTCCTCGCGCTATGCTCCTCGCGCTGTGCTCCTCGCGCTATGCTCCTCGCGCGCAACGTATATGAACGTGTTTCGATGCATGTCGGCACGGGTTGCCGTTATCCAAATAAGCTAAAAATTTATTTCCGAGTGTTTTAGAGGCTAAAGAAAAAAACTAGGACCTATGCGTTAAAAAATAAAAACTTTGAAAAATAAGGGACACCCTAATATATATATATATATAAAAATAAAAATCATCCCTATAAAAATCTCACTTTATGGCTGAGTGAATTGTCATATTAGAAAACATAAAACTACTGCTGTACGAACTACTGCCACAAAGTTAGAAGCAAAGATTTTTTAAACAATGTTATGGTATCTTGAGCATTAAGATTTTGATACTGAAACTAAACAGAAATAATGTACAAGAAATAGCCCAAACTGTTACAGTCCACTTATTTTGGGGATTTCTAGATAATTTTGGCAAGACAGTAAGGCTATCAAATCTAAATTTGATTTATTTATTTATTCAGCAAACTTTCTAAAAGCTACCTTCCAAAAAAAAAAAAAAACAAAAAAAAAAAACACAGATAATGTAATATTCTAAAAAATTCAACCAATGAAAATTTTAAGTTTCATTTGCTTTCATATTAGTTTTATTTTAACTTATTAAATATTTGCTTTACCTAGGGGTGCTAAAGCAATAAGCCAGTCTGCCAACTGATTCTGTGATTTTGCAATATCCAGAGCTCCTTTGATGTTACCTTTCCATATTTCTAATTGAAGAGTATAGTCCAAGTTATCTTGCTCCTTATGATACTCTCCTATCAACCAGAACATAAAAAATACAAAAATTATGTTATGTATAACTTTAAGATCAAGTTCAATGATTCAAAATATCCAACTATTATTATTATCATTTCTTTAAAGACATATTCACTTTCATTAACTTTTTTTCTTTTTCTGATGTTTTCATTGAAGAAAAAAAAAAAAAAACTAACTAAATTTCTTATTAAAATACAATCAAACTTGGATAATTCGTAGTTGAAGGGACCAGAGAAAAGTTCGAAATAACCAAAAATTCGAATTACATATATTCTCTCAAACAGAAGAGATAAATAAAAAAGATTAACTCCACGATCAAAGATTTAACACAAACTTTATCTAAGAATACTGCTACATTTTTTTTCATTAAATCAAACATTTTTTACTAGCTTAATTATTCATCACTTTAAAAAAAAAAAGGCAGATATTTTTAATTGCTTCATTAAATACAATCTTTGAGTCATAGCATATGATTATAACCTATCAATTGATACAAAAAATACATTCCAAACCTCGCTTTTGTTTGCCTTTATCTTAGCTGAGAAAAGTCTCCAGAACAATTTTTACCATAATATTTTAAGGACAATAGTACAAAAAATTTGAATTATCCACGATTTTTTTTAACATTATTCTAAGACAGAATTCTAGGGACCGAGCAAATAATTCAAATTATCCAGAATTTCAAATTAAACAAGTTCAAATTATCCAGGTTTGACTATCTTTCTTCAGCATAAAACATTGGTCTATGTTATTTGCCTATATCTCTGCAATGTAAAACAATTCAAATTTTAAATCCACTTTCTCATCAATATACTGATTCTTTTCTTCCTCGTGGAAGTGAAAAAGACTTGCTGAAAAAAAAGGATCTTTAGCTGTAGAGCAGTGTTTCCCAACCTTTTTTGTGTTATGCCCCACCTAAGCTTCTCTAAAATTCTTATGCCCCCTATTACTATTATTTATTGTCCCCCTCCCCCTAATAATAATAATATTGCCAATCTACTTCTATTTTTAGTAAAAGTGCGAATGCCAATGGTCTTAATTTGTATATTTGTAAATGTTCTGAGGAACTTGATGGGATTGTTTTTAAACAAGGTTAAAAATATAACATAGTTATTTTTATATATAAGAAAAATAGATATAATATATAATGTATTTTATATCATCAATTCCTCTAGTTATAAACAAGAAACGAACTGAAAATGGAAAAAGACACTGACCCCTCAAATATGTTCGTAGAATTTCGAATTACCCCCCCCCTTAACAATCAAACTGCCCCCCTGTAGGGCAAGGGCCCTCCGTTGGGAAACACTGCTCTAGAGCATATTTATTTTAACGTAACAGTAGTGCTGTTACATTGTGAAGCAGAAGAGGAACTCATTCACTTACTAAACTGTAGTAGTTAGAAATAGTAATAGTTGAACTAAGCAGAAATACCAAACCTCTTTATTCCTTTGGAATTTCTTGTGTGTGTGTGAACATTTTAATTTAACTTCATTAAGCAAACAGAAGACTTTTACAGCAAAAGGAACTGATAAAAAAATTAAAATAAATAAATCAAGACTTTAGAAATAAAACGGCAGCATCTTTTCTTCTTCTTAAACATAGCTATATTTCGCAGAACGCACTTTACCTGCTTCTTCAGGCTTATTGATACAAAGATTTATTGTATCATTCTTTGTATCAATAAGCGTGAAGAAGCAGATAAAGTGTCATCTGCGAAATATAGCTAAGTTTAAGAAGAAGAAAAGAAGTTGTTGTTTTTATTTCTAATAATAACTGTCACATTCGTATTATATATGGATAAATCAAGACTTTGTTGTCTAAAAAATAATTAAGCTTCAGTGATCTCTCAAAATTTAAAATTTTAATGCAATTTTGTATTGATGATGAAGATTTACAACTGATTAGTAACATTATCTGTCAACATTGATCTTTGATTTGTTCCTGTATCACTCCATTGTACCATATATTTCTTACTTAATAACTGAAAGCAAGACTTTCCCACTTCATAAATTGGAAACTGAAGGGATTCCAATATCAAAGATGAATGAATCTTTTTTATTTAACAAAATATCTGAACTGGATTATCTAATAATTTTCAATCCTGAATTATAACTAATGAGTTTCGTTTATCCAATTATTTCTTCAAAGAACATAGAATAATAAATATATAAAAAAAAAAAAAACTTTTAGCATAAAATACTATTTATTCTATGCTACATATAAACCACTTACACACTGTGAATCATGAATTTATCTCCAGAAAATAACTATCAAGAAAGTAATTTTATAAGATCATATACAATAACTATTATTAGAAGAGTTAAATTTTCAAGCAATCCAAATTAGAATGCAAACAATGGTCGGCTTCTGGTAACAGTATTTTTTAACTAACTTGTTACATACTGAGAAGATAATAAATAGCAATTGGTTTTACCTTCAGTTTTAAGGCAACGGATGCAATCAAGGTGATTGCCATATAAACCCAGATGAGTTAGATCACCACAGCCAAAGATGTCATCTTTCTGTTTCTCATTAACATTTTTATTCTCTAGATTGGCTTTATTTGACTCTTTGCCTTCCTTGTATAAATGATTATTTAAGTTCAAGATATCTTGAAGAATGAAATTTTTCGAACGATTTTCCAACGCAGCACTCACTGGAAACATTGACTTAAAGGCCTTTCTTCTTTTTTTCTTTGAAGTACTTTTTTCTAAATTAGAGAAAAATATATATGAAGTATTTTGTTAAATAATTCCTAATTAACAAAAATATTAATGCATCCCAATTTAAACCATATGATATTTACTTCAATAAAAGAAAAATTACTTGTATGAAATATACGAGAAACTAGCTTTGACATTTAAAAAAATTTGTAAGACTATTAAGAGATTTTTGTTACCTTTAGCAAAACGACTGCTTTGAACTGGAGACTTCACTGTCCTAATTTCGGTATTTTCATTTTTATATCCATTCTCTACGCTATTAGTTGTAGTCACATTCTGACATTCTGGTTTATCGGGCTCTTTACGTTCAGTAGATGTCTCCTTGTTTTCTGGCTGCTCCTCAATTTCAAGTTTTTTCTGTGCATTCAGTAATTCCTGTCGTTTCTTTTCAAGTAATTTATTTAAAAACTCTTCAGTATTTTGATTTTCTTCATCCTCTTCCTCTTCTTCATATTCTGCTTTTTTCTTATATCTGTTAAATTTTCTTCTGTCCTCTGAAACAAGCATTCAAATAAACCATTTTCAAATAATTAATAATATTCAAATTTAAATATTTTTAATAAGGTTTCAAACTATGAATGTATTTTTACATAAGATCAGCTTATGATATCAAGTAGCTGCTTACGCTTATTTGGTGGTAACTTGAATTCTTGTTCTGAGATTCGCCACTGTTGCAATGTAAAATCCTCTCCACCACTAAATATAACATCAGGATCTTGCGAGCTCCATTGGACACTGAATATTCTACCAATATGGCCTCGGAAATTGGCAATTGGTTTACCTTGGATTCCATTCCATACCTAAATTATTGATATTAAAAGTTTTAATGAGATGATATTTTGAATATGTTCAACAAATTAATTTAAAGATGCTTTGGGTCTTTTCTATATACAGGTAAAATTCAGTAAATGTTATATCCAAGATTTATATACATACATTTATATATAAAGCCGGACAGTGATCTGGGATTTGAAAATGCCAATACAAAAAACAAATCACTGTTTCTATGAAGATAAGGCCAACCTAACTTAACGAATATCTATTCTTATATTCTATATTTTCGAAATTTTCGAAGTTGCAAAAGATTGATTGAAATCTTTGCTTTGTGAAACTCAAAGGTGAGGCTTTGAGTTTTGCCCGTTCGATATCTATATAGAATTTGAAAATTTTATCCAAGATTATATGTGGTATATTTTGAGTTTTTTGTCTAGTTGATAGGAAATCAAATATATCTGCAATAAATCCGAAAGTTTCAGTCCATGCTTAAGAAGCCTTGTTCTGGGAAAAGTAATCTACAATACCCTTGCCTCTTTTATCACTATAGATGAAAGGAATCTGTAACAATGTAGTTCAAATTTCAGGGTTACCATATCAAATTCCTTTTCTGCTAGATTCATTTTCAAAATTTCTTCAATGACAGCTTCACGTTTTTTAACAAATTATCTGGGACAAGTTTATTAACTGGGCAGTTCTTGTCAGCTACAAAATGTTCTTCAAAGTGTCAAGACTAATCTACTTAATTAGTCATCAGTCGAGAAGTCTAACTTTCCTTAAATTTTATTAGTAACATAATAAACCACAATGTTGATTTATGCAACTCTCCTTTGTGAGGAGTTTTTCTTTCCTTATTTTCCTTTCATTTTTCTATCTTTCCTTAATAATTACTAATTTATTTGTCCTAATTTCTACTAAAGAATGAATTCTCTTATTTAAAGATGTACAATTTTACTTAGTAAAAATATTGTTTCTATAGCAATTCCATTCTATCTGCAATTTTATTTAATCATCCCCTGTATTTCTTAATTCCTAAAGGTAGAGACTACAAATCTTTTCAATTTGGCTCTACCACACACAATGTGTGGACACTTTATCTAAAACAGTATTTAAAGAAATTTCCTTAAACAGCTGGAAAACAATCTACAATCAGCCCATCAATGACTTTCTGTCATTACATCTAGAAATAATGTAGAAGCATATGTCCATTAATCTTCTGTAGTGGCAAAAACATGGAAGATGCATCAAAATTGGCTCGTTTTTGTACAGGGTATCCAGAAGATGAGTCTTAAATTTTTAACTTACCTACCTTTTGTCACCTTTAAACAAAACATAAAAGTAGATCTGAATTAATACCATTTGATATCCAACAGGGGGGGGGGGGGGGAGAAGGAAAAAGCAGTACAACTATGGGACTACTATTCAGAATTTCATTTACAAGAACCTGCAGCAATTGAAAGAAATTATATATTTCATGGTTTACAAAAGAAAATGGTTCCTTTTTCATTTCATTTTAATGAATTATAACAGGGAACTATGATTTAACAGTGGGTGGTTTCACCAGTAAATAAGATAAACCTAACACACATTTCCACTGAATGTCGGCACTAATACAGTTGGAAAATGTACTGAATGAGATACAAAGATATGAGCCACATGGTTATTTTCTATGGTCAAATTTCTATGCTTAACCACTGTGGAAATGTCCAATGCCAAATGTTCCACAATGCTGTGGAAATGTCCAGCTCAACCATACAAAATTCAAGCTAATCTGAAAATCATTCTTTCGTCATAGTTTTGAAAAGTGGGAATTCCACCTTATCCTGTATTTAAAAAAAATAATTAAGGATAACTTTCATTTCGAAAGAAGTCATTTTTAAGCAGAAGATAATGGCTACTGTTCAGGAAACTCTGCACAGTTGACGGCCGGCGAGAAGTAGTTAAAAAAAAAAAATGAAGTTTTGCAGTATTGGGAATCTTACTTATTTCTTAAACATATTTACATCTTAAAGTAGAGTTATGATAGCCTTCGTATAAAATTAAAAAAAAAAAAAAAGTCATAAAAATTTTATAAAATGAAATAAGTACCTGAACAGTTCCATCGTAAGATCCAGAAACTAAGTATCCATCTTCATGTGGAGACCATGCAAGGGAAACCACCCTATATCTATGGCCAGACAGCTGACATGAACTCTGGTTCACTTGTACATCTTTCCCTGTACTTATTGCTGTCTCTAGAATAAGTGAATAACAAATAAGAAATAAAATGAAATTTTGTTAACTGTTATATCAACTGAACTGTAAGTAATTCGAGGGAGTAGTTACTTACCAATAGGCTTTTCTAGATCATAAATGTGCACATAAGTTTCATTTGAAGCAGACGCCAACCAATAGGAGCAGGGTGATTTGGTTGAAGATGCAGTGATGTAAGGAGGATGCCAAACAAGATTCTGAATCAGTTTCCGCTGCTCGGTTATAACAATAAGTCTTTTAAGTTCAGGTGGACGGAAAATTTCAATGGAACTTAAAAGAAAAGAAAAACAATTCAATTAGAAGAGGAGATTATAAAAACGTGATGCAAATATTACTATTTCCTTTCAAGCATAATATCCAGACATAAGCATTCAAAAACACCTGTTACAAAAATGAGATCATATCTACATCTATTGCAAAGCTATCTTAATACACAGACAAATATAGGCTGCACATTTTCATGAAGCAAAACAATCTGTGCACTGAACTGATGACTTACAGGGGGAAATGGCAATTCACACAAATTTTGATATATAGAATATGAAATTCTAAATCACTGCTAAATTCCAAAGATTAAAAAATTTTCTTTTAAGAAAATGAGTTGCTCAATAATGTTTGAAATACCGGTATTAATGTTAATAGCAATATCAAATATGTAGGACGTTTAAGAAAAAGAGTTTATAATCTTGACCAAAGAGTCTTGACCAAAGAGATTTCTTGAGATTCAGGGGAAGCCCGAGATCTCCACTGTAGCTTCTTTCCGAGGTTTCAAGAAATGTAGTTCCTATCAGTAGGAAAATGCTACACGATGAATTTATTGTTTGACTGTTTTCAGTGTTATGAAAAGTAGATAAAATAAAGCAAAAGCCTCGTGCATTTTTCCATATTTCATTTCACTTAAATTTATCTAAAATGAAATTAAAACAAAGCATATTTCTGTTTTGTTTTATTTTGTGTTTTTTTGTGATTAGCAAATGAAATAACTGTGAAATATGCATTTCTGCCTATTTGAAATTCGTTAATGTAATGTTGCATTTTAAATTTTGAATGAATTGTCTTATATGAAATCATTTACATTCTCCTGGGATTTTTTTGTTTTGTTTTTGTTTACTTTTTATAAATTTTAAGAAGTAAATTTTTTTCTGTTATCTTATTATTTTATTATTTTTTGTTTGTTTTTGGATCAGTATGTTTGGCAGCTCTTCCATCTAATATTGTGGCCCTGAAAAGGACCTTTAAAGGAAAATTGGGACTTTTTATTTTTTTTCCTTTTAGCTGTCATTTCCATGTAAATAACTCAGTGTTTTTCAACCTTTTTCATTGAGTGGCACCCCTGATTGAAAAATAAGAAATCGTGACACCCTTGACCAGTGGCAGATCTAGAATCTGAATAAGGAGGGGGGGCTAATGGGGAAGATGAATTTTTTGCAAAAACGAATATTATGCGCAAAGCTGGTGTATGGGGTCCCCTCCCCGGGGAAGAAAATTTTTTAAAATTGACAGTTTGAAGTAGCAATTTAATGCAAAAAAAGCGTTTCTATGTGTTCAAAATCAAAATTTACGATCACTGAATTTTGTCGAAATACCTACATGTAAAATAATAGTCTTGCTATTGTTTTTTAAATCTAGTTTTATTATCAAATTACACAAAGATGCATAAATACGCAAATAATAACAGTTTTCATTCATGCAAGATCTGAGCTTGACATGATACATATTTTTTTTTAATTCTGGGCAGAATATTGGAGAGACACACTCATTTAGTTTTCGTTCATTTGCAAACGTTCTCTTTTATTATTTTTGATGGACGTGAGAGCCGAAAATCCAAATTCAAACAAATATGAAGTCGAGAATTGCAATAATATTGTGAGAACTCTTTTAGCTAATTGAGGATACTCTGGTTTTATGTGTATCCAAAATTCATTAATATTCAATTGCTTATACAGTGCCACTTGGATAATTCAAACGTCTTTAATTCGAAATCGTGGTTAATTCGAAGATTTCTCTTGATCCCTTGAACTTCTTATTAAATCAATGTTAAAAAATCGTGGATAATTCGAAGTTCAACTTCCTTAATTCGAAGTTTTTATAGAAAATTTCGAACCATAACGACTTTTTGGCATTTCATCGTTAAGAAATTTGACAAGTGACAACTGAAATCCCCTTCCCGCCACCGTTCGACACGTGACGCTTCAGACGCCATTCGAGCTTCCTGCTGTCAGTGTCACCATGTCTTTCAGTAAACCATGCGTGTACAAGAATTTAACGTTCGCTGAAAAGGTCACCGTCATTCGCGAGGTGGAAAAGGGTGTAAAGAAGAAATGCCAAATAGCCAACGAGTACGGGATAGCACCGAATTTCGTCGGTACATTGAAGGACAAACCAACGTAAGTGAAGCTGTTTTCCGTTCACTAAACATGCTTGATGATTTTGCTAACCTTAAGCGACTGAATTCTACAAAACAATCAGACATTGCACAATTTTTTGAAAAACTATAATTTTTTGTATTGAATGTAATAATGTACTGTAGCTTACGTAATATAAATCTTATTTTGTTTACATACATATAGTGTTAAGTCTTTCATACCATGATCTTTCTGAATAAATATTTACTTATTGACAGAATAATCTTTTCAAGCATTCAGTGGACCTGAAATTAAAGTCAAAAGATATAACTTGTTTAATTCAAAGTCTTGGATAATTCGAAGTTTTGTAGTGGTCCCTTCAGCTTCGAATTATCCAAGTTGCACTGTATTTCAGTTTTAAATTGCCATCATTCTTTAAATCAATTAGCGCTTCTTGCTCTTCAAGATTTATCTTTACTTCATTAAGTCCACAATGATGTAATCCTCAACACGTAAAGAAGGAAAAGTAGTGACTTATATTATTGAGTAAGATTTGTATATGTTCCGAAATAAAGAGGTATTATTTTAACATTTGTCGTAGTAGAAAAATGTTTAAACATGCTTACATTCCCTTCTTTTTACTTCTCTTAACCATAAATTTAATTTATCTTGCAAACTCACACGATCATAGACCGTGAATGATAGGGTCAATGATAAAAACAATGTTGACAAATATGCTGGTGTGATCTGGGCTTTACGAGATATCTCATAGCAAAACAGAACTGACAATGAGTTATATTGAACTACACTTAAGCAACTTTCCAGGAAAATGTCTAAACTTTGCGACACCCCAACCAGTGTGCCTTGGCACCCTAAGGTGCCGCGGCACCCCGGTTGAAAAACACTGAAATAACTGCATGAATTGGATGCTTAACTAAATGGCAAGTAATAATTTTGAATTTCGTACTTAGACTTCATTTTGTAAAATTATATATTTAAAATATTTCACCGACCCTTTCATTGATAGATGAAGTTATAACTCAAAAGAAAATGGAGGACTGGCAAAGTCTTTTAACTGTGTATATCTACATATTGAAGCAAAGAAAGGAATTAATAATTATTATTTCTGTTTTCAAGTACTGTCGGAGGAGTCGTCCAGTGGAACAACATCTTCAATTTCGCTGTTATCTGTATCATTTTCCGAAGCAGAATGTTGCAGTGAGATAATGCAGGATTCCACTCTTTCATCTATTATTCCATCACGGATCCATTACTCGTCTGCAAGTTTATCTACATGCCTGACTGCATTTTTCCAGTTATCAGCAGTGACGTTATTAAAAGCTTCCTCCCATATCTTACGAATACTGTCATCATTAAACTGATTATTATTTCCATTTCTCCTTTTAAAAAATTTAATGAGCCCAAATTAATTCAATCAGATTTAAATAGCAAAGATAGGGAGTGCATCGTAAAACATTGTGGCCATTGATATCGCACAGAGTATCAATCACATATTTCTTCGTAGCATGATTTCATACATGTTGCAGTAATTCGCTCTTCAGTTCCTCATTGTGGTAGACAATTCAATGACGATTCAACCAGCTTTCTGCATATTCGTCGTAGGGGCTATACAAGTTGTTCCAATAATACGATACATTGTCCATTATCACAACGCTGTGCAAAGAAAGATTTGGTAGAAGCTGAGATTCACACCACGATTTAAAATTTTCACCATTCATTTCATGATGATAATCTCCATTCTTCTTACCCGACTTGAACATTAATGAGGCATTCAGAGTAAATCCTTTCTAACTTGCTGCATGAACAACTTGATTTCAAAGGATCTATATCTATACCTAATATCTCACCCAGCCAAACAATTGGTCTACCTTCAGCTCTGTAAGTGCGATAAGTTCGCAAAAATTCTCATCATCTAAGCATAATATCATCACGTTCATATAGGATGATATGGTTGTCGCATCTCCTCCAAGTCTATCCAATTTTATGCAGAAGAACATGAAGCGATTCCTTGGTTCCTTTGAAATCAATTGCAGTCTTCACTACTTCAAACAAAATTGTTAAAGTGGGAGTTTTGCCTTCAGCATAGAGGTGATGGATGCAGCACTGAATAAGGCATCGGTCAAAATTACTACATCAGTAACAAGGTTAGCTCGTGGTCGCTTCTATGGCTGAAGGATATGTGGCAATGAATGGGAACCACATAGAGTACCTCCTATTGTGATGATGAAGACTCAACAGGTATTTTGTTTTAGGACCTGTTCACATATTTGTTTGTTTTTTTTTTCTTGTTTTGGTCAATACTACCTGCTGTGGAAATATGTGACCTTAGTTTTAAACACACTGTATAATCTTTATAAAAAAGCATATTACTGAAATGAACTAACATAACTAGAATCCTCCTCGTTGTTCTATTGAAGTAGGAAGGACACTAAAATTTCTATAATGCTTCTCAAATTGCAATTGGACCTTTATAATTGTTCTGTCATCAAGAAACAATAGACATTTACTTTTCTCAATCATAATGCAGTTTACCATACACTTCCATGACTGTGATAAACTCTTATTTCAAAACTTAGCATTTGTAACAGAGTAGAGTCATTTTTATAATTCTAATTTGACATCCTATCAAAGCTATTGATAAATTCTATATGATAAATTCAAATTACATGAAAAGTTTACTATTTCATACATAGCTTTATAATAAGGACATTATAATGTTGCCATACATTAAAAAGTAAGGAAAAAGAAGAACATTTCAAATTTAAATCTTAGATCATGTTTATTCATACATTTATCAAGGTTATTTCTCTTAAAGAATCGTTAAACTAAAATAATTTTTCCAGTGACAAGGTTAGCAGCCCAGAGGAACTTAGTCTTACACACATGAATTTGAAGTAAGGTCATTAAATAAATATTACTTTTTTATATATATATAGATAACTAATTTGAAAGATGGATATGTTTAGGATCAAGCTTTAAATGACATTATCAAACACAAAAATTGCCAACTTACCCATCTTCGTTACCTAAGGCAATGAAAGAAAAATCGGGTTTCCAAACAACTTCGGAGCGCCTCCCAATAGATATCTGAAATGTACAATTAATAATAATAATAAATAATAATCATACTCTGGTAATTATGACAATTCTTAATAAATTCTATTCCAAATTTAACCCCCGATTTATAATAAATTCCATGAATAATTTTGTCTTTGCCTTCTTTAATAATAAACTTTTCTTTTTTTACTATTTTTTTTTTTATGTTTAGAAAATGAATTAGTCAGTCTCACAAAATTAAATTTTATTAATTCCTGTTTTATGCAATACTTACACCAGGAGAGTTATTATTAACAATTATATCATTTAAATCTTTTGCATCTTTGTCCATTAACTTCGGATGATGAAGCAGAACTCTGCCATCACCACAGGAATACAAGCAAAGAATCTTGGTACTTTCATCACCTTAAACAAAAATGTGTAGAAACAAAGATAAATATCTGACCAAATTTAATTTTTTAGTAATATATAAAAACATAGTTTTTGAACATAAAAGGAAATTTCTATTAACTATGATTAAGTCAAGGGAAGCTATTATTTGCAATATTTTTGCAGCATTACAACTACACCACAAATGTTAGAAATGTTCTTCAATTGTACATCAATATACAGTTGGCTCTCATTTATTATAGCATCTCTGTTTAGCAATGGACAGTTCATATCTCTTGATGATGATAGTTACTTTATAGAAGCTGAATGGCACATGAGGTAAGAAGTAATTCAGTTCAATTTTTAATCTTCTGCCTAACCAGAGTTAGACCATTACTGGTCTATTACAGATACTACAAAGCAATCTTTTGTGTGGTCTGCTTACACTTCTTGTTCATTCTGTCCGATTTTTCAAAATCTGCTTTGATATTCTATCAACAGCTGAATTCTATTTACAAGATTCTTCCAACTTTGTTATGCTATGAAACTTAATATTCAACATGACTTTTCACAACATAATAACCTTCGCAGCACTGCTGTATTTCATTCAGCTAATTGCTGAATTTATTCAGGAATCCAAGAGGAGACAAAATACTTTTCTCTTAACTCTTTACAAGAAACCGTCAACAAGAGACCTTCCCATCTGCCATGTATCCCACTGAGCTTATGAATTTAAGATGATGATACTGGCTTGTAATGGCACCTTTCAACAGAAGATTTGTATTCATTTCTCGGCCTCTAGGCATAGATTTTTGCCATCCAATAGAATTAAATACGAATCATTTGCCTAGAACACCAAAGCACATCATTCTTCAGTAAATACATACTTCTTTGCCATAATCTCATCTGACAGATCCCTGCTTCACAGATAACTGAAAAAGTCCATGGAATGACAGATCTTTCAACTATTCTTCAGGTCGAATCATATTAATATAGCTTCCAATGAGACAACTTGCCTTTTCCAGAACAACAATCTGAGATATGGTCTAAATGTTCTTCTATCAAGATAATCCCCTTAATGTTAAGTGTTAGTGAACTCTCTTAGAAAATCAGTTTCTAATTTTTTTTACCGATATTTTTTAATGGTAGCTCCGCTTCAATGTACCAGTACATATAAACCTCATTATATAGGTAACTTTAATTTTTAGTTAATTAGAATCTAACTGCTATTTTACATTCAGTTGGACTGACTTTTTTCATGGCTATGATTCTTACTCAGTATTCAGTCTGAATTTGAAGAGCTTTATTTCTCCTAGGTACTTCTTTGCTCAAATGAAATTTTGCAGGATTTTACTGCCACAACCAGATGAAAAATTAATGCAAAGACACCTCATCAAAAATGGAAATTTCAAGTTTGTAGAGGTATCAATTTTGTAATTTTTTAATGGCATATTTTTTTCTTTCCCTATTATATCTTGTCACAGAACAAAATTACCAAAGCCACAGTATTTTTACACTTTTGAAATAACATTTTGGGATATCCACTACTCAAATAACACTAATTTTGTATGTGACAGTAGATGCTTACCATTAGGTTCACTATGGCATGGAGGACCCCAGCAAACAGTATAAATTGTTCCTCTATGAACTGAATTTGAAATAATAGGTGTTCTGAAAGAATTAAAAAAAGTAATTAAAAAAAATGTATAATAAATAAAGAAACAATATCTATAATAAATACAAGATATATTTAATATGTGATGTACATAAACTTACTTTTCAACTAAAGTGTTAAATACTCCAACTCTTCCCTCTTCAGTACCAAAGGCTAAAATTCCTTCTTGGGTTGGATGCCAAGATACCTATAATTCATAATAAAAATGTGAGAGAGAATCAATAAATAATGATATTTAAGGTGTCAAATCTGAACATCTGAAAATACTGTTTTGCAAACAGCATCTTCACAGACAGTTACTATGTACTGAAATACATTGGCAAGCTTTGGCAGAATGCAGATTCTCAGAATAAGCAATACAGAATATTGCAGAAAACTGTTAGGAGACTGGCAAAATCAGATATATGCAATTCCGTACCTTTGGCTTCTTTGAAAAACATTTATTTGAATATTCAATCAAAATTAGGTTGGAAATGAGTTGCTATAGTTGATAATTTTAGCCAATAATGTGAACCTGGTACTGCAATGATACAGGCTCTGGGTTGCAGGTTGCAGGGGCCAAGTTCAATTCTCAGCAGTGGTCAGGGATTTTTTCCCATGCTGTTTATTCTTGATGGGATCACCCAACCCTTTGTAAAATAGGGCCAGTTTTGTTTCCTAGGGTTAAAAGTAGGAGGGCATCAAACTGACCTTACAACCTCATACTCATCCTGATGGTCAAGAATCATTGGGACCTACACCTCCAACACTCCAAAGGGAATGGCAAAAATGGCCTAAAAAAATGGGTTCAATTACATGATAAATCATGAAAAGACAGATGAAGTAATAGTAAGGTAGATTAAATAGCAAAGCAAATTAAAAAAATGCTTATTCTTTTGAGAATTGTTTCGAAAGTTTGATTTTCCAGAATAAGCAGTGACCTTCTTAGAAAAAGCAATGTAGAGATGATATGTTGAAAGACATTCGACACTACCACCATGTACTAATGGCCAATATTTCAGGAATTACCCAATGGAATGAGGCAATGGACTAAGACAACATGCTAGTTTACAGCTACAAATTTTTATCAAAATGTTGATGATCAATGGAATGTTTAACATCAATAGGATGAACCCAGTCAAGTAAAGCTCAAGGTCATGAAGAAGAAAAAAATCTTATGTCTAAAATACTGTGGTCAAAGAATGGAAACGAAAAATACTATTAGTATTAGATGTAAAAATTGAAAAAAAAAAAAAACCCAGGACCAATATTTAGAGCTTACACAGAATATACTATTGGTTTGGCATTACAGAAATGTACAGTGCCTTGCCATGAATATAGATGTATCATCAAATGGCAGGAATCCATCATAGTGGATTGGTTGAGCTTAGTGTTAAGATTTTCCCATCAATACTTTTGAGAAGCTGAAGAATAAGAAAATAAATACTTTAATATTGGTTCAGAAGACATTATTCAACACTGTAAACACTTGTTTAATCTACTCGGTGTTCAACAATTCAATAGTGAAAGTGTCCTAAGCTGAGAACTGCAGTGGGGTAGTTTTCTAGATTGGTATTTCCTGAGCAAATCAGCACAAAACGCAATTTATATAAACAGGGTGGGCATAAAAGAATTCTGGGGTTTCAAAGACATTTATTCTCTGTATTGCTTAACATAGTCAACTAACAAAGTTTGATGTGCATCACTTAAACAAAAGTCCCTCAATGTGCGCACCTTTCTTCACTTGGGGCACACATCTAAGCAGTAGTCTAATTCCTGCCAAACTTGAATTATGTCCGGTCGGATGGCTTCCACAGCATGGGTGAACTGTTCTTTGACGTCACTGATAGATCTGGCATTGAGGGTACGTTCATGTTGTCATACACCCATAGGAAGAAGTCACATGGTGTTAAGTCCGAGGGTATGCTTCATTGAGTCTCGCAGGAATTAAGACTACTATATGGACGTGTGCCAGGTAACAAAAGGTGCGCATATTGAGGGACTGAGTGTTGCCCATCAAAACTGGTTAATTTGAGACATTCCAATTGAGATATGTCATGACTATATGTTAAGCAATACAGAAAACGCATGTCTTTGAAATCCCACCATTTTTTTATGCCCAACCTGTATAAAAGAAATGGTTGAGTACAGTTAAATAACACGAATTGACCGAAATCAAATTCAATGTAGAGAGTCAGTGCAAATATTGATCCATTCAATTTCAGTTTTCAAATACTCGTTGAAGAGTAAAATAGATGTGCTTAGACATATGAAATCTTCCAATAAGGAATGCAGATTAATATTAAAATAAATTGTGTATACTATAATTAGAAAGAAAGAAATCTTAAAAAAAAAAAAAAAAAAACACCTACACTTGACACTTTGGCCTGGATTCCCTGCCACAAAGTTTTGACAGCATAGGGTGAATTAGGGGACTGAAGATTCCAAATGCGAATCATGTTATCACCAACACCAATTGCCAAAACAGCTACAAAGATAACAAAACAGAAAATTTTATTAAAACTTGTCATGTTCAAATCTGAAATGAATGAATCTGTAATACATTCAAGTAAACCATGTTGAATATTAATTTCAAAGCACACACACACACAAAAAAAAAAGTAGTGAGAGTTTAAATTACTATGTATACATAAATTGAAAGTAGAGTTCACTTCCATTAAAATAATATTTAACATGCGTAAAAAGTTCATAATACATTATTTAGGTCACCACACAAATATAATTAAAATATGTATTTTAATGTGTATAAATGTGTTTTTAATTATGTGTGATGGCTTAAATAACTTATTACTGAATTCACTTTCAGCTACACAAAAATATTAACTGACAATTTAAAGAATATCAACTGCTTTTTCATTCATTCATTTCAGAAAATAAAAGAGAGAGAGAGAGACAAGGAAATACATTTTATATAGATTAAGAGATAATTTGGATGGTGAGCTTTATGAATGCGACTCCACAGAAAATTAAGCGGAATATATTTTTATAATTAATGGGAAGAAATCGAGGCCACCATACTGATCAATTATAGAACAAAATTTATAAACTTAACAAAATGAACTACATTACTAGTACTTTCGCAGAGGTCAGACACTGCTTCGTCAGGTGGACGGTTACAAATTTAAAAAAGAACAACATTGGAGTCGCAGGATAACAATGGGTCACGTGTGTCAGGGATCGTTCCATTTTCCATTCCGGGGGGGGGAAGGGGTCGTTGCGTCGTTACGTCATCGCTTCGGGCCGTGCATGTAAGGGGAGAAAGTTGTAAACTCCGAGATGAATGAAAGTTAGCGTAGATTTTGTAGCATGAATGTGGGGGAGGGGGCGGAAGATTATGCATAAAGATTTTAATCGAGGGAATGAATGAGCAGAAAGAAGATTTATTAATTAAAGCGGAAGCGATTTTGCCAATGAAGAAGCCAATATTAAGAGCCAAGAGGAAAGTTTATCAAGGAAAAGGCATGAAGGGAGTGCCGAGAGGAAGGGACGGGTGAAAGTAAGGAGGGGCTGGTTGCTTAAGGAAGCCATATTGGGGGAGGTTACTGCAGACTAATTGTCATTGTGGTGATCCTCCTCCGTAAGGAAAGGGAAGATCATAACGACGCAGCGACCCCTTCCCCCCGGGAATGGAAAATGGAACGATCCCTGACACACGTGACCCATTGTTATCCTGCGACTCCAATGTTGTTCTTTTTTAAATTTGTAACCGTCCACCTGACGAAGCAGTGTCTGACCACTGTGAAAGTACTAGTAATGTAGTTCATTTTGTTAAGTTTATAAATTTTGTTCTATAATTGATCAGTATGGTGGCCTCGATTTCTTCCCATTAATTTCGAATACACACACGTTAAAATTAATACTATATTTTTATAAATCGAGCCAAAAGCTGTTAGTCCCATTGCAAATTTTACGGGACTATCCCATATTTTGGAGGTTGTGTCCCACTGTCCCGATAAATTTAATGCGAGGTACATCTTAATGCAATTTCAAGAAATCTTAGTCTGCATTTATCTGCATTTCTTAGTTTTATTTTCGATCATTGAGAAAGTGAGAAACTGTGAAAAGATAAATGTATTTTCACATTAACCATCTGCATTACCCGCAATTCTGCAATGTAATACTGAATCATTTGTCATAACTGAATTGATGCAGAGATGGAAAAAGGAAAATTGCATTTACTTTTTTTGCAGTTGTAAATGATTTATGGACAAATGAAAAAACTAGATTCAAAGTTGAAATTGTCATGGCTATGATTATTGTGAAGACGCACTTTCAAGAAGTATCATGTATTTTTACAACACGCTTAAGCAACATCCCAAACTCCTTCCAGATACTCAATCCTCAGCCAATACCAGATTAGAGCAGCGGACAGCAGCGAGCCTTGCAGTTCATCTGCTTCTCAGTAAGAGTGGTATTTATTTCTTCCAAATAAGTAATGTAAATAATAAAATGATGCTTGATTTTGTCTGCTGCATTAAAGTGTCCCACATTTTTATTTCAAAATCTGGTCAATATTAGACCCAATTATAAAATATACATTTTCATTTGGCCTGAAGAAATGCTATAGGCGGTATAATTTCCAATGGTATGTGTTCCCTCAGAAAACTGTACAAGTCACAAACATACAATTTTCTATTATATTCTCTTAATTTGGAAGGGAAACAACAATGAGATCCCGTTGGAGGGGATTTCACTTTGAAAATGTCCCTACAGAATAATACTTTCCTGTGTCTCTCAGGAGTCCAGTTTGGGATATGAAGACAACACTGACTGGCAACATCAAATACTTTGGTACTGCATTATATAAAGAATAGATAAAAACCTTAAAACAGTAAACACTGATACAATGGAGTTTCACCAAGTTAACAAATTTCTCTAATACCTACCCTTTTCTCAAGAATGCAGCCACTGCTAAAACATTCATTAAGTAGCTAGCCTATTTCAAGTAGTTCGGCATCAAACAGCATGTTTTAATTCATGGAATATCTAAGTCCATATTTTAAAGAAGCTATTTTTATGCCGTGAAATGAATTAATCATCCACGAAGCTGCCAGTTACCTGATTTAATCATCACCAGATAGTCAGAATGCAGGCACAGCCATTTTGGGTGCAAGAGTGCATTTTTCTCTCCCATTCCCATTTTGGCACCCAAATTGAGCATGGTGCCTTTACCTGTGTTCTTTTGAGTGTGTTTCTGTTTATTTCTTGGATATACATCATTTCCTTGAATTTACAGTTAAATATTTTGTCTTATAGGTATGCAGTAATCATGTCTTTTCAAAAAGTTTTAATGGATGACATAATAATTACTATATTGGAGGAGATTCCTTCTGATGTAGACACTCCTGTGGAGAGTACCTCAGATGAGGAATACATAAATCAAAATTTTGTTTTTCCAGTGTATTAAGGTCTTTCAAGAAATGTGGCACCTTCAGGCGATTCTAGTTCAAGTGAAGATGTTACACCTCTTCCAAATCACAGGAAGTGGAAGAATTGTGTCATATCAAATTCTATGCCAAATTTTGGCAAATAATCAGGTGTTGTGCTGCAGCATTTTTTGGAAAGAGACTCAACTGCCAATGTCTTTCTTACTGTTGTGCCAGAACCGATTACTGAACTTTTTAGTGTTTCAAACTTCCTAAACTAAAGGACGATAAAGAACTGAATATGATCAGGGGATAATTTTTTCAAATGGAAGGACAACGGGTGTGTCCATTTGCTTTTCAATTATCATGGGTCTGAAATCACCACTTTAAGTCGTTGTGCAAGCGACAGAACAGGAAGGGATGTAACAGCATCGTGCAAGACTATAATTCACGCTATAATTATGACAAGAGATAGAAAATCTACAAAATGATGGCATCATTGCTTTTTTGCAATGCTGAAGCTGGCCTGCGTTAACTTCTATATAATCTACAAAGAGATGCATGGATTACATTATGCTTTTGGAGTTTCAAAGGTTATTGGCGATGGGTCTCTTTGCCGAAGGTAGCATCCCAACCAAGAAAAGAGTCTGCCCAACAAACAATAAAACTCTGGAACAAACAAAGAAAAAAAAGAAGAGCAATTTGTCTGTCCCCCAAAGCAAAGAAACAAAATCTTGGTGCTCATTGGCTGACATCTGTGCAGCAAAGAGAAAGATGCAAAATGTGCACCATGAAAAAATTTAATCAAAACCATATTCAAAATATAATTTTTGCAAAGTATTTTTATGCTGCAATGAGAAAAGAACTTTGTTTTTTAATATCTAAACTAAATATAAAAATAAATTGGACATCATTCTTCAACATCCTATTTTTAATTTTTTCACCAGGAATCCTGACGGTACTTTTTAAGTCCAAATATATGTATTATACAGGATTAATCATAATTTCTTGACAATGCAAAGGCTCACAGCTCAGTGGCAAAAGAAGGGATGTTTGCCTCTAAAGATATCAAATGAAAGACAAGCTCACCACTTTTTTTTTTTTTCATAAATATTTTGTATCTACCTCTGTGAGCCTCTGAAATGTGTCAAGGAATTATGAATAACCCTAAATACAGTGTTTATTTATGATTATAAACATTCCTGAAAATCCAAGACTCCATAACTGAACATCCAAATTATACTATCAACACAATCATATTTAATTAATTAATTAAAACCCGTTTAACGTGTTATAATAATTAAAACTGCTAACGATTAAAAACACATATCCATTAATTAAAAGCATAAAATATACACAACAACGATTCAAACCCTCATCTTGTTGTTATAGGGTCCTTTATCAAGTATTGCTCCCAAGTTTAAAATTGATCCTCCGTGTTTGGAGTCGTCGGTAAGAATGTCAAATTGAGAAAATTTTGGAAGCTGTAATTATCCAAAATGAATTGAAGGAGGGTGATAGGTCTTATGAATAGATATAAAGGAGTACAATTAACTCTACAAATCTTGAAACAGATTAAAATAATGCCCCCTTGGTGAAATATGTTGTCTACAACAATTATTAAACATACACGTATTACTAAATAGTTAATATGTGATAACTCAAGTTTTGTTTTTACTGTAATATCATTATTATGTTTTTAATTTATCTATTGGCATAGGAACTATTTATTGTAATTTTGAAAATTTATTGTTGTGTATCATCTGAAAACGCTGTCTCTGAAATGGCAAAAATTTACAAAATAAATATGATTATGTGTTGATAGTATTTAATAAACCACCATTAATAATAATATTCAACAAGAAAAGTTAAACAACTCGCTGATAAAATAATTCAGAATATAAAGGTTTAAATTGTTGTCAAAGTTCAGTTACTTTCTCCTTTTAGATGTTTTGATAGCAAACTTTCAACAGGTCTACATAGAACAAATGAGAGAAAGAAAAAAAAAAGAAAAATTGAATCTTAAAAAAGGATTACCTGAAGTTATAGGAGAAAACTGTAAAGAATAAACAAATCCTCCAAGAGTAGGTAAACTATGCAGCGCTTTTAATTGTTCTAAATCCCAAAGAATAATCTGGAAAATAAAACATTTTATGAAACCTGAAGAATTAAAAGTATTTATAATTAATGTAATAATTAAGTAAATGTCGATAAGAAAAAAAAATTGATGAAATTCCATTTAATCTGCACAGTGAAAATCAGATCATCCAAAAAGTTTTGTCAAATACTGAACCCAAAGTTTTATAGGATTATAACTGAACTTTCTTATCAAAAAACAAAAAGGGAAAATAAATAAATAAAATAAACAATTCTAAATCTAAAACCTCCACTGAATAATTTCCTTTTTCTTGGCATTTTTTGGTTTTTTAATCACAGCATTACTTCAGCCTCTAATTTTTATGTATTTTTAATCAATTTTAAAAAGAAAACAACATAGCAATGGAAACCAACCATATCTGCAATATTTACACAATATCAGGAAATTCTCTTAAGGAATTCTCCAAACACTTTTACTCCTAAATTCTGTGACTGCTGTATCTCTTTTGAGCTATCCCAGCTATTGACACACGAAACATCGAAACAGATCTGTCTAGGGATGCTTAAAGCCCCGCGAACACCATCCGATTTTGCACCAACTTAGTCGTCCAACTTTCAGTTTTCGAGTCGCTAGGCACGACTTTGAGCAGGTTTTTCAGCGACTTGCCAGTGATTTTAGTTGCTGCTGCACAACCAACTCGAGTTGGCCAATTAAAAGTTGCTCAGAAAAGTTGGTCGGAATTACCAATCACAGGGCAGCGTTGGAACATGTCAGTCATGACATCATGCCCATGGAAAGAAATGGCGTCTAAAACGATGTTCACCGATTCGAGTCGAAGACAAGCGAGTACACAATGAATATCAAGAGTATTGCAAGTTTCTTTCATACATAAATAAAGTTTATACTAAAATGCAGTAATTGTATGTGGCAGAATTTATCAGAGAGGTTTCAAAACCTCGATTTTTTCGGATTTTCCACAGCTGCTGGGAGAAGCGCATTGCATTATGGGATTGCTGCTATCGCAGCCGACTTCAATTGCGAATTGGATGGTGTTCTAGCCTTGAAGTTGGCCGACTAAGTTGGTGCGAAATCGGATGGTGTTTGCGTAGCTTAAAAGATCTGAAACTCTAATGCTTCTAGGAAGACAAGCACAAGAATTCCTTAATCCTAGAAAGGATGGGACAGCTGCCTTTATTCTTCCTATTTTCCTTTTAAGAGTTCGCCATCTATTGGACTGCTATTCCTGTTAGCTTTCATTAATCACCTGTAGAGGTCTCTCACTACATCATCACGCCATTTTGTGTGTCAGTTAGTCATTAAGACGTGTTCAAACTTGTTCATGGGTCTGTGATACCCCGCCTGCCTGCTTTTGTTTTATTTTGTAACTTCTGTAAAGTGAATTGTAAACTATATTACTGGCATTCAATGTAATTGTTTGTCAACTAAGTACTTAAGAAATCGAAAAACTATTATTAGAAAGTGATTTTGATTTTCAGTTTAATACTTGATTTTTTTTTTTTCAAACATTGATTAAATTTAATTTTCAGAAAGTCAACAAAATATCATTTGTAGTAAATATCTTTAGGCTAATGTTACCATTTTAATACTGGATGAAAAAGATACAAATATATTTTGTCATTTTACTATAAATAATTTCATAAGATATAGTATTTTTAGTTCATTTGAATGATATAAAGCTGATTGGATCCGAGAGACCCAGCCGTCAGTTTGGTATTATTTTTTTCTCGCCGGTCCGTTGTAATGATTGTGAGGTACTGCAATCAAAGAATTAAGGAAAGTGTTTGGAGAATTAAAGAGAATTAAATCTCTAGTGTAAGTGCCATCTTGAGCTTTGAACATAATTTAAAATATTAGAAACGTCAGTTGTAATCTTGAGTTTCTTATGGGAAAATCCCAATCTTAGTTATGCTTCAAGTTCTGGAAGACAAAATGACTTTTTTACTAATGATTTTTAAGTGGCCTTACATATATAATGGGGAATAGGTTAACTATTCATATTAAATGTTTTTCTCGTATTTGTTAGTTTTCTATTTCCCAACTGTACATCCTATTCATTTGCTCAAGTTGCACCGCTTTCTTGTGATCAGAAAAATTTTTTAAAAATTTTCATTTTTCTTTTTAACCTACATCATAGAGCCTTCCCAAAATAGCACAGAAAGCTAATGCTTGACAGTGAGAAAGGTTACTGAAAATGAGGGAGATAAAGTACTTGACTTTAAAAAGAAAATTATCTTTAAAAGCAAACGCTAACCATTGCAGTACAAAATCTTTCAAGACAATAAGAAGATTTAACATGCATGAATTGCAACATGAAAAACAGAAAACGATGGAGATGCAAAATCATTTGCTTTCACGCCTTGAGCTATCATAGATGGGAATCTGGAATTGTGCATCTCATCATTTTCCGTTTTGTTTTTTTTATCTTTCAAGACAATCTTAATTAAATATATTAGGAAATTCACAAAGCATAGTTCAAAAAGATTATTTTAATAATAACCAATAAATATGCATTACAAGTAATATGCAAGTGCCGACAATCATTTTTTTTTTAATTATCTCCAATACATTGCCAAGAGCAACAATATTCAGTGCAATCTGCTATGACCTTAATTTCAATGTTTTAGCTACTTTGAAAGAAGCCAGTTCTCATCACTTCAATGCAAGGGATCCTCCTGATGCCCTTCCCTGCAATAGGATGAGTTATTCTCAAGCAGACTTCATGCAAGAAACTCATGAAATGTCTGGCAATATGACAGAAAATGAAAGGATATTGGCAGAGCACTAATGGATACTGATCTAGTAGATATTCTTCCCATTCTCAATGTTATCAACCAATTGCAAATGACCTGTAATGTATTCTTACCTGACGATCCATTGAAAATGTTACAGCTAATGAATCTGCTGTACTAATATTAAAAACAGGACGTAGGTGAAAAAAAGTAGACTCCAAACGCTTCCATTTTTCTTGATCTCTCGACAAATCACCAATTACTATTTCTCCACTGAAATAAAATAAATATAAATATTTTTGATGATTTTTTATATTAATATAATTTATTCTTCCATAAGTTTCTCTAATCTTATGAAAAAAGATACCATTGCTTCTAGAAGGTACTTTTTTCACATTGTTGAAGAGTAAGACGTGGCCTATGTCACAAGAAGCAATGGTAATTTTTTTCATAAGATTAGAGAAACTTATGGAAGAATAAATTATATTAATATAAAAAATCATCAAAAATGTATAAAACATATAGCTAAATGGGAAGCACACACTAAATATAAATATTGTTTAAAACAATCTTTCTACTAAACAGCTACTTAAATGATAAAGTGACAAATACCAACAGGAAGATGGAATATCTAATATCTTCCAATTTTGGCACTTAAAGCTCCTTAAAGTCATATAAGCAATAACATCTGGGAAATGCATAAAATTTAAGTGAAAATAACGAATTAATAAAAAATAGTAAAAACTGATCCTATACTTCTTAAAAAAATTATAATAAAATTTTATTACAATTTAAAATAATTCTTCAAGTAGTAAATATCCTTCTGTAATTGCAATATCAGTTTCTATTTATGATAAAGTTCAGGCTGTAAGTGACCAAGACATTATAAAAACTTCATTTGCAATTAAATGATATTTCTGAAAAGGAACACCTTACAAACAAATGCACACCAAAATTCAGAGGTGATCATTCTGAGTTCACTGGTGATAGTTATTTTTCTGTAAACCTCTGCAGTTGTTCACTAGAGGTCTCTGAGCACAAGGGACAAGCTGAAGCCTGAAGAATCAGATTCTCCGTGCAAATCTGTAAATAGGACAGTGACATATCTCTGGCTTCATTACCAATGGTCAGTTGTCTTTAGAATGCGGAAGTTGTGCAAGTGTCTTAAGGACAATGCATATGAGGACTTTCAATAAAATGATCAAAGCAATAAGATCAAAGAAAACATGCGAATGACTAGTCTTCCAGACCTACACCAGAGAACAGAAAATAAACTGAAGCGACACACTCCCTATCTTCACAATAGAATGTGATTCAATGATCTTGAACCCACTGTGATGCACCAGCCACCATATTGGAATGATGTAATGCTCATTCTTTCTGTACACAACTTAATGATAAAACAAATAAGATTTTCCTCCTTATCTTATTTTCTTGATCTAATTGTGACTTCCTCTTTCTTTCTTATTTTGGGCATATATTCATACCGGGTTTATAAGCTGTAGAAGGGTTTTAATAAAATTATTATAAACTTAGTATAAGCTCAAGCTGTTGGTGTGGCAGAGCGAAGCATGTGTGCAAATTAGTTATAGCTTAGAATAGTTGAGGTATGCCCACCCCCCTCCAGGATATTTATATTGAATAATTATAAAAAAACTACCTTACTTGGGTCTTGATAAAAATTCAGTGTTATCGTGTTCTTAAGTTTTACCACCTATTTGTTTTACTTTTTTAAAAAAAACACTGGTACCATATTCTTAAGGTTTATATACAATTTCTACGAATTGAAGGCAGTTAAAGCGGAATAACTGTTAATTATCTAAGTGTAACGCCTCTGTAAATATTCTTGGTAAAATCCAAATTTATCTTGCATAGTTTTTTGTTATTTTTGAAAAAATATCAATATATTTTTTGTGTAAATAATCAAATAAAGTGTACTACTATACTTATCAATTGTATTTCTCATAATAATGAATTTATCTCCATGAAGGTAAATAAAGTCCTAACTCAAGTTTGTAGAATTTTTATTGATTTTAAAGAAATATAATATCCTTCTTAACTTTTTTTTTTTAATTAAATGTTCTTAATTTAAGAGCAACGAAAATCCAGATCCAGACTAAGGGGGTTAAACAGGGAGGCAAACTTTCTTGAAGGGTACACATATCTCTCAAACTGCTGTAGTGGGAAACTTGAAATTTTACATGAATGTTCTTTGTCAACATCGAAGAGATACGTACTCGACGAACTTTTTATTTTCAAGTCTTAAGGATTGTAAAAAGAAGGGGGGGGGGGAACAAACTTTTTTGAAGGGTATGGGATTCTCCAAAACTTCTTCAGTTGACAACACGAATTTTCCACGTGAAAGTTCTTTGTCAAAAACTAAAGCATACTTATCGACGAATTTTCGATATTTGCATCCCAAGGGTGTAAACCAGGGAGGGGGGGCAAACTTTACTGTAGGCTACTTTATGAGATTTTCAGGTTACAAAATCAGAATACAACATTACTTTTTAATCATCACAAGCTTTTTTACCAACTGGGGAAGGTTTGAAGTGATAGGGGTGTGGAGAAGGGCAGAAAGGGGTGGAAGTCATCTCCGATCTTGATATTAATTTCATATCTAGGGCTTATCGAATTACAAAATAGGAATTTAACATTAATTTTAACTACTATTGGGTTTTTTTACCATTTGGAAAAGTTTCTAAGTGAGCTCACAATTTCTTCGTCCTCCACATTACAACAACTCTTTTTTGTAACCAGAGCGAAGAATAGTCTTTCTGCTAGTATTAATATAAATAATTGTATTAATTAAAATTAATATTATTGTAATATTACTTCAATTCAATTAAGGTTGGTGATAATTTATAGAAATTATCTTTTTCTTTCCCCCCCCCCCCACTTCCTACTTTTCAAAAACGGGAAAAATTGACATTGTAATTTTCGCAAAATGTGACAACGCACAAGAGTTGTTAAGCTGCTTGCTTTGAAATGCTTTGAAATGCTAAAATAGAAACAATGTACATCTTTTAAAGAAAAAGCAAAATTTATGTTTTCTGTTACTTCTGTTACTATTTGGAAAATTTCATTAATATTGTTCATTACATTAATCAAAAATTATTCTGTTATTTCGTTACATCATTAATAATATTTTAGCACTGGACAGCAGTGAACCAAATATTAAAAAAAAACATATTAGAAACATAATTAAAAAACAAAAAAAAATTGGAAAAGGAGAATAAAACATAATTTAAAAGATCACAGATCTTTGAAATTTTCTGTACGCTTAAAAATTACAAAAAAGAGATATCAGATGACAGTTGATTGCTTATACTCTGGTGCAAGTTACCAGGTAAGAAACCATTACTCAAGCAAGGACTTTTTCTTTACTTGATTTAAGTTTCTAACTTATGTCGCAGTTCATACAAAAATTCATTTGTGGAAGCACAAAACAGATAAGAAGTAATTGAGTCTTAAGTAATGAATAAAAAAAACTGAAGGTGGGATGTAGAAGGATAAATATTAGGATATTCTTCAATAAGTAAGAATACTTACAAATGATTGCTACAAATTATAGAATCTGGAGTGTTTTGAGGCCAACACAAGGTAATCCATCCACGCAGTTTAAAAGAATCGTCCTGATTTCGGTAACGGAAGTTGGAAGCAGGTACTTTGAGCGTGCCAACCAGTTTACCCTGAGAACTACTCCAGAAACAGATAAAGCCATCTCGGCTACTGGATGCTATTAAATAATCATCTTTAAGGGGAATTTCAAAAGCTAATAAAATATAAAAGAATTGAAAGATTATTATTGTTATTATTCAAAAATTACTTATAAGTAAAAACTAGTTACAAGCACTAACTTGGACTTAAATGTGTTAGGTCACAAAATAAATGAAGTTTTGAATTGAATATTTCATCTAAATGAATTCAGATGCAGGAAGAAATGAAGGTTTCCATCAAAACAAATAAAAAGTTTTACGAGTTAGACCAGTATGCTAAACTAAAAATTCTCTTGGAGGGGCTAAAAATATATTTTCTAAAAAGCAGCATTAAAAACAAATGATCTTTATGACATAAACCTTCTCTAGATACTAAAATTTCCTATTAACCTTTTAAGAATCCTATCATTTGTGGTCATTGTAATCTCTCGCTCTAATTTGAAGGAAAACATGCAGTAAAATAGAAAGACTCATTCATTAAAAAATGTGCTAATTACAAATTAAAATTTGCCTACCTTATATATGCACTCGTAGTTTTAACTAAAAACAATTTAAAAATTCACAATGTTTCTGACCTTCTGCTAGCTAAGGTCCATTTTCAAGTGTTTTACAAAATTATTGTTTTTAGTTAAAACTACGAGTGCATATATAAGGTAGGCAAATTTTAATTAGAAAGACTCATGCTATAATGAGGTGGAAAATTTCAATTACTACAATAAATCTCTATTGTTGCAACAATATCTTATAGTCACAGTATACTAAATGCTTGCTCAAAAGAATGATAATGTTTATCAATTGCTTTTATTCTTGATGTGCATTACAATATTCAATATTTCACTTGATTATAGAAGCTTGTGAAAATATACATAAAGTACAAAACTGGTAAGGATACAAATAAATTAATTTAATCAAGACATCTGTTATTTAAATATACTGACTGCTTAATTGAAAGTGGACACCTGAGTGTGTCATCCCCAACAGTTAAGTCTGGTGGTGGTGGTGTGATGGTGTGGTCGTGTTACTCCTGGTTTGGACGTGGTCCGTTGGTTGTGATTGAGGGGAACGTGGCATCCACACAGTATCTGGACATTCTAGACAATTCCATGCTTCCTACGTTGTGGTCGCAGTTCGGTAAAGGGCCATTTGTGTTCCAGCATGACAATGCGCCGTGCCATAAGGCCCGTGTTGTCAGCGCCCGGTTTCTGGAGAATAATGTTCAGGAACTTCAGTGGCTTGTCCAGAATCCGGACCTCAACCCTACTGAGCATCTGTGGGATGAATTGCAGCACCGGATTCGTGCGCGTCCGATGCAACTACAAACACACATTCAACTTCTGCAGGCTTTGAAGGAGAAGTGGCAAAAATACCGGTTGCTTGCTATCAGAAACTGGTGGAGAGCATGCCACAGTATGTGGATGCTGTGCTTACGGCAAAAGACTAAGTACGAGCTATTAGATACACTGTAAATAAAGCATCTGTTCCATACCACAGGTGTCCACTTTCAATTGAGCTGGCAGTATATTTATTAAAATCATAGATAATGACCAACTAAAATTTATTATTAATATCACCATACTTTTTTCTGAAATGCTTCTTTATAACATTAATAAATGCAATTTCTGAGTAAAATAGCTAATACATACTTGTTTTTAAGTCCTGATTTTTAACAGGAGCCCAAGTTATACTCTGAACATCTGAAATGTGCCGACGCATTAAATGAATAACTGCTCCATTATTGAAAACATCTATTAATAACATAAGGCCTTGGCGAAACCTAAAACAAAATAAAAAGATTTTAATGATTTAACATTGTCAACCTACATCTCCAATATTGGCATTTTTCACTTACGGTTAATATTTTCTTTGCAATTTTCTGTTATTTGAGTGAATGAACAGTTAAAACTACGAGCTTTTGCTTTTAAACTAGGTTTTTCATAAGAAAAAAAAATAAAACATAAAATAATACTGAGGAGTTCACAGTTTTATCTTCCTGCTGAGGATTCCTAATAAAGACAAAATAGCTGTCCAGGAATCTTGTTGATGATGGTTTAGACTGTGCGAAAGCATAATTTTTGTCCATTAATGAAATCTTTTGTCTAATAACTTATTTGTGGACATTAAATTTTGTTTTCAAATAAATTTCAGATTATTGGGAATACCAACTGCAATGCTGATGAAATAGAACATCCAGATAGAAGAAAACAGCACTGATAGTAAACAGGGCATGGAATTTCACGAAGCAAAGTATTGAAATACATAAATTTTAACGATTGCAATTTGCATATTATAAAAAAAAATAATTTAACTATATCATTATCATTTTTCATCTTAATGTACACTGTCCGGCAACTGTATTAGATACACCCCTGCACAAATGGTACGTTCCACTCATTTGCAAGTCACTTGGACAGTTGTGGCTGTAAATAAAGCAGTACAGACCCCGAACCATCAGTTAAGAAAGCAAACCACAGCTTCTAGTGATCTAACGGAGTTTGAACGTGGCACGATCATTGGGGCTAGACGTGCTGGTCAAAGCATATCCGAGACGGCAGTGCTCCTGAACTTTTCGCATACAACATTTTCAAGGATGTAGAGGGAATGGTGCAACGAACAGAAAACGTCGAGCCAGCAGCACTCCTATGATCGAAAATCACTCGTTGATGACAGAGGCAGGAGTCTAGAATTTTGAAGCCAGAAGACGGGTCACAGTTGCCCAAGTAATGTGCAACTTCAGCAGCAAACCATCTCACAACACGCCGCGAGATGTACCCTGTTGCAGATGGGCTACAATAGCCGCTGGCCTCATCGAGTACTCTTTGTTATCAGCAAAAAACAGGAGCGTACGCCTTCTATGGGCAAAGCAATACTGACACTGGACCATCGACGACTGGAAAAAGGTTGCTTGGTCCGATGAGTCGAAGTTCCTGCTGCATCGTGTTGACAGCAGACATAGAATTGGCACAAACAACAAGAATTGGCGCAAACAACTGGACCCATCGTGTCTCACAACAACTCAAGCCGGTGAGGACAGTGTCGTGGTGTGGGGAATGTTTTCCTGCACACGTTGGGTCCACTCATGCATCTGAGGCATATCAGGATGCTGGAGTATACCTAATCATCGTAGCTGACCAAGTGCAACCATACATGTTAACAGTTTATCTTCATACAGATGGCTATTTCCAGCAGGATAATGCGCCGGTGCACAAAGCCCGCATCACTATGGGATGGTTTGAGGAACATGACGATGACTTTTCCTTACTGCAGTGGCACGCTCAGTCCTCGGATCTCAGCCCGATTGAAAATTTATGGGATGAGCTATAAACGGGCTATTTGCTCCAGACTTACACCTCCATCAAATCTCAGGAACTGCATGACATACTCATGTCTGCATAGTACACAATACCTCAACAACGTTTTCAGCATCTCATGGAATCCATGCCTATTTGAATTCAGACAATTCTGAGGGCTAAAGGAGGTCCAATACACTACTAGGTAGGTGTACCTAATAAAGTGGCCGGACAGTGTTTAAGGGCAAAACCCACCGACTGATTGACTGATTCACTCACTCACTGCACAGCCAAAATTGCTGAACCTAAGAACATAAAATTTTAGGGATGGGTTTCCCGTATGAAAGTAGACATTCGCTACGAAAGGATTTTTGAAAATATTACCCCAAAAGGGTTTAAACAGGGAGGAGGGGCCAATTTTCTTAAATGGTATGCATATCTTGTAAATATTTTGAGGTGGATCACAAAATTTGGCATGAGTATTCTTTGTCGAAATTGAAAATATATGTAACCTACTTCTCAAATTTTCGATATTCACTTCCTAAGAGGTGTAAATGGGAGGCGCAAACTTTCTTGAAATGTCTACCTATCTTGGAAACTGCTTTAAGCTAGAAACATGAAACTCAGCAAAAACACTCTTCTTAAAAAATGAAGAAATGCATGTTCAATGGTTTTCTAAAAAAAAGAAATTCCTGAAGGGTAAACAGAAAGAGGAAAGTGGGTAGGAAATGAATAAGAAACTGCTTCAGCTAAAGATGCTGTTTTTAAAATGCTGTTTTTAAAAAAGAAAAAGAAAATTGTGTTCAAACAATTTTTCTAAAACAAAAAATGCCCAAAAGGTGAATAGAGAAGGGGAACTTTCTTGAAGCTAGAAATGTGAAACTTGGGAAACATACTCTTCCTACAAAATGAAGAAATACATGTTCAAAAGTTTTTTAAAAAAAAAAAATACCTGAAGGGTGAATAGAGGGGCTGGGTTTCTGTAATAAAGTAGGTGTCCTCACCGATTCATCAATACACAATTGAAACTGCTAAACATACACTCATGTTTGTGAAAATTGCAACACCATGATTATTATTATTACTATTACTATGCACATTACTAATAGTGACACAAACAGACGATTAAAGTTTCAGAGCAATGCAACAACAGTACTTGCAAAACATCAGTATGATGTAAAGCCTTCAGGAGCTGCAATAAGAGTTGCTATACGCCATGGCATCAAATCATACAGGCCTTGGATGTGTTCTGGGGCATCATCTGCCAGGCTGTTTCTATGCGAGTCCACAGTTCATCGGTATTGGCTGCTGGATTACAATGACTGGCTAGATGCCGAGTGACTATATCCCAGACATGTTCGATAGGCGACATAAAGGGGGAACATGCAGGCCAGGGAAGATGGGGTATCTGCCTAACTTCGAAGATGGCCTGGACATTTCTGGCAACACGTGAATGGGTTTTGTCTTGTTGTTAAGCATGAAGCTTCCACAACTTTCCTGATGTAGCGGTTGCTGTTGAGTGCCCACAATTCGTAGCAGCCGAGATCGCCTATTGTTTGTGCAGTATGACACTTCAGACAAATTTGTGACCCATATACCCAAAATGATGGGTTTTAGGTCAATAAAAACAAGACAAAACAAACAAACAAAAAAAAAAACAACCACAATTTAAATGCTAAATTTACACAAACACAAGAGAAAAGAAAAACCAAGAAAGTGTCCCGTTAAACAAATAAAGGAGGCTTCGCGCCCGGCGGCAACTACCGGGCGACTGAAAAAATATGTGTATGTGTCGGCCATACCCCCAAAATTTCTGTGTCTGTATCTATAGCCTGTAACATATAGAAGACAAATGGGGACCACTACCTACAGAGCAGATTTCGGGTCCCCACAACACACAGAAGAAGACGAAAGAAACAACCATGCCACGACCGGGATTCGAACCCAGGTACTGGCGCATTGGACGCCACGGCTGGCCGCCGCCGAGACCGCACGACCACGCCAGCACGGCTGACTGTGTCTGTATCTATGTCTATAACACAGAATAGTCTCAAACATCAAAAACAAAAAACAAAAGCAAAAAAAAAAATCTTTATAATGACAACACCAAGAAAATTAGAAGATTAAAAATTACTTTAAACATAGTTAAAATCCTTCTCCCTTTTTAAAAACAATCAAAAAGTTTAAAAAAAGATTTAAAACATAATTCACCCTGGCAATAATAAAGTTCAGCATCGGATCCATTCTTTCCGTTCGGGAACCAACGAGGAAGCAAGAGAGATATTGCAGGAGACAGGGAAAAAATGCAACACGGAGAAGAAAAAAAAAAATTTAAAACATCGGCCATGGAGACACGAAGAAAAACAAAAAGGAAAAAAAAAAAAAAAAAAGAAGAAAACATTCCGGGACGGTTCAACGATTAGCCGGGGGGTGCAGACGGCAGGACCGCACCCACCATGGAAGGGCCGTCGAAGACCCCACCCAACCACGTATGGTCAAGTTCGCGGTATACCCGCTGCATTATACCTTGTGTCCGAAAAGTCTCGCCGCCCAGAATCAAATACAAACACCAAAACTTAAATTGTGAGCACCCTTTTGGCATAATTTCGAAATTCTTTAGTAAATTCCAAAAGGTCGCCATTAGCAAAGGGAGCGGAGATACCACTGCAGATCAAGAACCGCTCAAAGTTGGCTCTAAGGCCAAGCCTTGTGGGATGTAAACACCGCCACAAGACATGATCTGCATCCTCGTCCTCCCGGAGCGGGCAGAACCTACAGCTGGCATCAACCACTCTCCTAAACCTAACCAAATAGGCATTAAAGTCTCCATGGCCCCTTAAAATCTGATTAAAATAAAAATCTCGTATATATAAGTTGCTTTCACCTCTTTAATGAAAGAACGCAGCCGATCACTCTTTGTGGAAGACCCCCAGACCCTCTGCCACATGGCTGAGACATCAGTTTTCAGGCACAACTTCGAATGGCTACGAGGAAGGGGTCTATGGACAGAAACATCGTCTAGCAGCGTAGCCGACTTGGCCTCAAGATCCGCTTCCTCATTGCCCGGGACACCTGAATGCGCTTTCACCCAGAACAGGTCGCAGGCGATACCATGTTTATTCAAGTCGATGAGGTCAATATAAGCATCCCTAGCATCCCAATTCTCATAAGAACAATGAGAAATGGAATGCAGGGAAGAGCTGGAGTCCGAAACCAGAGCAACCCTGGCCATTTGTCCAGCCCAGAACTCTGCCACCCACAACACCACACTCCTGAGGGTGCAGAGCTCCGCCTGGAAAATCGAACAATCATCGGGAAGGCGTTCCTTAATGATCTTAATAAGGTTCCAGGACTCGTTATAGATAACTGCTGCATATCCTACCTTCCCGTTCATTTTGGACCCATCAGTAAAGATGTACATGTCATATGGTCCTTGATCATTACTCCAGCAGTATGACACTGGACAAAGCAGTCTGGAAGATGAAACTCACCTTGATATCGTCTAATGCTTATGCGGCCATCATTGTGATCCAAGTTGAAGTGTGACTCATCCGACAACATGACATGGTCCCAATCTGCATGCCAGTGGGTGTGTTCGTGAGCCCATTCAAGCCTGAGGCATCGATGGTTCAGGACCAAGGAAATCCACCGTAAAGGAATGCATGCACGCAGTCCTCTGCACAGCAAATGCTGTTGAACCATGGAACCAGACAATGTCAGACCTGTTGCAGTGTTCCAGCATTGTGCTAGAAGCTGAACTGTCTGTCACTGCCATGCGGACGGGGTGTCGATCATTCTATGGTGTCGTCACATTTTGTGGTCCACTTCTGGATTTTTGACTCGCCCTGTTCTCATCAGTCCACTGCTTCCACACTTGCATCGCTGTCATGCCCCAAACGAGCAGCAATTTCCAGGTATGAAAATCCTCCTTCACACAAGCCTATCATTCAGGCCCATTCAAAGTCCGTAGCTTGCTTATAAGGCGCCCTTTGACATCAACGAGGCATAAGACTCCAGTAGGCACATATACAGCTCACTGACGATGAAAATCTACTTGTCTGGATCCACAAAAGTCCTGTACATGACTGTTCAGAAGGCACTGTTGAGTCTAGGCATGCACAATCATTCCCAAATTTTAATCACTTGAATATCATATCCTGCGTTATATTTCCTGAAAGTTTCACTACATTTGTATGTTTCTTTCATTGTGTTTGCATTTTTCCCAAACGTGTAGAAACTTTAAATTTTAAGGTTTCTTTTAGAATTAGGCTAAACATTTTCTTAGGGTTTGACAATTTTTTCCCATAAGGGGAATATGATTTGGAAGGGCAGAAAGGGGCAGGAAGTCTCATTTCCTCCGATCTTGAAGAAATTTGATATCTACGGGGTTTTTGGGTTAGAAAATATGAATATAAACTTTATTTGTAAGTATCGCATGATTTTTTACCAACTGGGAAAGGTTTGAAATGATCTCACAATTACAATTTCTTCCTTCTTTAAAACAGGACAACTCTTTTTTTAACTCCAGCAAAGCACGGTATTAGCAAAGCTGATTTGCTAGAATTTTCATAAAAATATGAAAAATTAGCATTCTAAATAAAAATTTTTTTTTGCCTCTTATTAGGGGCCGTCCATTAATTACGTGAGGTGTTTGGACCCCCCCTCCCCCTTGGTGAGATTTCAAAAATTTTAACAACCAAAAAAAAAAAAGGAAA
>JAFIDM010000001.1:118919450-118936135 GCA_023159025.1 Thereuonema tuberculata | reverse complement strand
AACCAAAAAAAAAAAAAAGGAAATCTTGCTATAATATATATTTTCTCTGAATGAAAAAGTTTACATGAGATTTTTGTTAACCCCCCCTCCCCCTTGGTGAGATTTGGTGAGATTTTGCCGGACCCCCCCCTCCCCCTTTTGACCTCACGTAATTAATGGACGACCCCTTACTTGGAAAATCCAAATAAAAATTAAGATATAAACTAAACTTATTACTTAGCAGAAATGCAAAGTTTTCCTATGTGAATGCAACTTTTATTCAATATAAAAAAATATAAAAAAAGTCATGTCCCTGAGGTAAGAGACAAGGTAGGGAGGGAAGAATCTGCCTAAAATAATAAAAAAATAGGTAGGTAATTCATGCAATGCCTTGCATTCATCTTTTCATTTGGAGCTCTTACAAAATAAGACACTATGTTGAATCTTCACAGACAGAGTACAGGGAAAACATCCAACTTATGTTAGATTATGCCAAAAAACAATACCAGTATTTCATTACTAATAAAAAAAAAGAAGTTAACATTCTACATGGTATCAGAGTTCTGTCGGGCATTATGTTTCATGCATTGGCAAGGGTTATCTAAAAGTCAAAATTTTAGAATATCGTAATAGAATAGGATTTAAAGATTGTAATAGAAATAATAATAGTTAAATATGACCAAAGTTATATAGTAGTCATTAATTGTGTTTTATTTGAATACGATCTCTCATAAAGACAACAACAACTGAAGCACTTTTGCAAACTGCGAGAGATTCTGTCTAAGTTGTAGTCCTTGTTCACTTCATTTAGCGATTCTGCATCTTCTATCATTTCCTCTTGAGGCACTGGCAATTTCTCTTCATTCCCTTACATTCAAATTCACTTACTTTATTCTTATTGCTATCTCATTTTTCTTCTGTAACTTCTCTTCTATCTTAGCTAATTTCTCTTTCAGGTGCTCTTCTTTTAACCAACAAGAGAAAGTAGGATGCCTTAAATAAAATTGGCGGATGGAACCAGAATGCCTCAAAGGAATCTTCACTCTGGTCTCTCCTGCAAAAAACTGGGTGCCAAGATCATATGATATCGAAAATATAGCCACATATATGTGTGCTACTCTATAAACAAAATATCTTCTTTTTAGTCAAATATGTATGACGGAATCCTAAGTATCTTTTATATTGCAATCCATATAGTGTTATTTATACAACTAGCATAGTGTATCTTTTCATTTCAACCCAATAATCTGTTCTTTACTCCTTGCAGACGAGGCCAATTAATCCAAGAGCTTAGTACACTTGCTTTTGCAAGAGTTTGGTGAATTAACAGGTCAATGCACCAAGAGAGAAGCAAGAACTGCACACAAAATTAAATATTTTCTACTGGAGGAAATAGTAGGCGATGAAGGGGACATGCTTGGATAGATTGGATACACCTGCCTTCATCCAGAAGATGAGCAAAATGACTTCGGAGATGAACACGTTGGTGAAGGAAATATTTCTTCACAGGAATCCCAAACTTTGGAGGACAGCTCAATGTCAACTTATCTCCTTCACCACAGAAACGCCCGAAAGTAACTATTGAGGAAAACTAATGGACAAAGGAGGGGACAGCAACAGGCAAACACAGGAGATCATTGTCCTCCGTTCAGTAAAACAAGGTGGATTAAAAGTCTGCAAATCCTATACAATTATGAGGCAAGATTAATGAAAGGGTTGTTGGGAGAAAAAAACAGAAACAATGTCCAAAATAAAAGACAGTATTAAAAAAGCTTTTGACTCTTGTAGAAAGGAACACTATTTTTCATGATAGTACAATAAGGATACTAGCACTTAAAAGCAAAGGAAGATATTGATCCAAATATACTTTAGAAAGACTCAAAATGGTGGGTCATGAAATTCAAAGAACATTACAGAATTGGCCAGCGATCCATCACACACAAAGTTAGTAACAAATATATGGAGCAAGATGAAATATTAAAACATGCAGCTGACTAATTTGTGCTAAAGTAAGTACAATGACAACCAAATGATACCTAGTATGCTTATGAACACAGATCAAAGGAGGTTTGAGAAAGAGCTTCACTGTCATCCTCCAAGAGAAAGTGTTTGCTGCTGTTAAATCAAGATTCTTCTTTTAGTGGATTCAAAGATAAAGAATCAATAATGGCCACTGTTTATTGAAGATAAAATATTCCACCCAATGTACTGGAGTGATACATCCAGCTCTTCGATGTGTATATCTTTCGCCCCTACAAAAACTTTGTAAAGCACATTACTGACAGTCCTACGGCTAGCTCCCCAGTTCAACATATGGCAAAGAGACAATTTTCTCCAACTACAAGCTCTCGCTCATTTTCAATTTACTGCTCACTCTTCAAGAACCTTATTCAGTTTGCCTTTACGAAGCAGAATACTTGTCTGAAGAACCAAAAGAAGGTCAAACTCCAATTCAGTACTGTTTTGATACAGATAAGAATGATTCCTGTAGCATTTGTGAGGAATTGAGCTTCATGCGATGTACACACTGTACAAACGCATACTGTTTATCATATACAATTATTGACAAAGTTCACATGTACCAGTGATTGATGAATTGGGTTTCTTGGTTATGTCCTGAAGTAAACTAAATATTTTGAAAGCAGGTAAGATGACAATATTATTTCCAATGTTTGTTTTCAAAGTCTTTGTACCTGTATGTTCTGCTTTTCCATAATATACAGAAATGTGTCTGTATCTTGGACATCATATGATCTTGGCACATAGTTTATTGCATGTGAGACCAGAGTGAGGATCCTCTTCTAGACATTCTGGTTTCATCCGCCAATTTTATTCAAAGCATTCTACCTTCCCTCGTGAGCTTTACTCTCCAATAAATTGGCCTCTAATTCATGTTGATCATTGGGAAAAGGCATCTTTCCTTTAACTTTCACGAAACTGAGAATTGGCAAAGATTAAAGGGAGATAAAAAGGAAGATCGAGATGGTGACAGGAATAAAGCAAGTGAATTTGAATGAAGAGAATTGCCAGTTCCTCAAGAGGAAATGACAGAAGACACAGAGGCACTAAATGAAGTGACACAAGGACTACAACAGCTTAGGCAGAATCTGTCAAAGTTTGCAAAAGTTCTCAATCATTTTGGTGCCGAATTGGAAAGAATACGTCCTAGTCTCATTCAACAACAGAAGAAATTAACGTTAACCATATGTTCAAAATAGATATCCAAACCATCACAAAAATACAGTCAAATGAGAACAGCTTCAACTCAATGCGGAAATAAATAATTAAATTATTTCAAATTCAGACTAAATATTTTAGGCTCTAACTTAATAACTAAGTCTCAAACATGAAAAATGTTAGGTTGACTGTCAACTTTAAGATTGTATCAAACCTTCAAATATGCAAAAGCAGAGATTTTCTACAAATTCTCAAAATGAATGAAAATACTTGAAAGTGTAATAATGATTAAAATTGAATAATTGAAAGAAATCTAGTGTAATCTTTAGAATAGCCCAAAACAAACAGTACTGAAACACGAACATCATCGTTTTAGTTTCGCCAGTGAAGTTAGTTTGACGTCTGCAAATGACATAGTGGGCCCCTTCCCTGACAACACAAGAGTTCATAGTGGCTCACTAAATTTTGTAGCATATACCTAAATAGTGGCTGCTGCATTTTGTGGAAGACACGAAGAACCTCCCCTGTGAGGTCAGCAATATCAGTGGGATGTGCACGGAAGACATGTTCCTTAAGCATTCCCCAAATGTACACATCAGGAGGAGTAAGGTCTGGTGAATGTGACAGATACGGAAAGTCTGTGAACTGAGAGATGACATTTCCATGAAACGTGTTGATGAGAAAGTCTCTGCACATACGTATTGTGTGGCAGGTTGCGTCATCCTGTTGGAACCATTGATCTGCAAAGCGAATATTCCTCCCTCGGCAGAAGACATGAAGATCATTGGCAAATGGGAGTAGGCACGTGTTCATGAAGTGATGTTGGTTGTGTGTCACCGGAACCCAATCTTCCTCAATGAAGTAGGGACCAATGACACCGTACCCTGATACCGCACACTGAAAATTTTCTCCGAATGCAGTGGACATTCCTGCACAATATCGGGACGGGCAAAGCCTATGAACCTGTTCAATCATCGATTAATGTAACCTGTAACATGAATATGCATCTCATCAGAGACCCAAATGTTATTCACGAACTCCGGAATTTCGTAGGTCATGACAAGAACACAGACATAGTACAGTTTCCAGGCCTCCTTATCGCCCTCCCCGAACAAATGTGCAGTCAATGAGCCAATGGATGGTGTAGCAGAATGCTCCGAGGACCTTCAGGTTTCTTTGTAAGGATGTTCGTACATGCCAAGCTTCAAAGCTGTTTTCCGTTGACTACGCTGTGGTGACTGCAACACTTGATCCAATGCACGTCCTTGATTTGTCATTGGTTGTTACAGTTCTGGGACACATTGTACATCCTCGATGCTGCATCAATACACTACTGGTTCATCTAAACTTGTTAATCACTGCTAGGATAACTCTGTTGCTGGGTGCAGGTTTGCGGAACTGCTACGCAAACAGCACCTTCCCTGGCTGTATAATAGGACCATTATTACTGCCTAATCCGTATGAGTGATTATATTGTTCCACAATAAACAACTTTTCTTCTGTTGTCTGCGTCATTATCACATGTCCAGTAACAACCACGACAATGGAATGTTCCACAGCATATTGTGTTCGTGCAAAGTCATAGTTCTGACGCATTCCGCTGGAGGGGTGCGGCACCGTGTTTCAGTAATGTTTGTTTTGGGCAATTCTGTACTTTAATAAAATTTATCACAATAAAACAATGTCCAATTACACTTACCCAACAGCTAACAGATGTTCTTCGTGTGGGCTGAAACTTAACACTGTTATAGATCCTTTATAAGCAAGAAACTGACTACAAGTAAAGGTAGCTAAATTCCATAACGTGATGTTTCCTTTATCATCTCCACCTGCCACAATATCAGAATCCACAGTTGACCAATCAACGCATGTAATTTTGTTCTGTTGAAAAAATAATAATTATGATAAATCAAACAAAATCCAAAAACAAAAATTGTTTAAAATTTTAATATAGATTAAGTAATTAACTTAGAAACACAGAATAAAAATGATCTCACTTAATGTTAAATAACCATCAGTAATACATCAGAAAGAAAGATAAGAATCTTAATAGTTTTGAATTAAGTATTTCTAATTTCTGAAAATAACTTTAAAGCAAAGTGAATGAATAATGACACAGATTTTCTTTTGCAAAGTTCAAGAGAATAGGAATAAAAATTTCAAAAACTAAAATTATGTAATTGTAGAACTGTATATTTTAAGAAATAATCAAAACAGAACTTTTTATGAATTTAGAATCAATTGCGTTCGTTTTGTTTTATTTATTATTATTAAAGCATTATGATTTAATTATTTAGTTACTACAAAGAAAGATATTATTAACATATACAGATCCCACTTTACAGGTCTTCCGAGATATTGGAGGTACAGAGCCAATGATTAATGAAGTTGGGGTCAGTTGGCCTTTAACCCCCAGGAAAGAGCCTGGTTCCATTTTACAAGAGGGCTGGATGAACCCGTCCAGGATAAACAGCCTGGGAAAAATCCCTGACATCTGCTGGGAATTAACTCTGGCTCCTTTAGCCCACAACCAGAGATCAAAAACACAAATAATGGAATTTAATATTCACTGAATTACATTGTAGTTTACTTGGCCAATGTGAGACAGAATCAATCCCAAAATTTTGTGTTTCAAGAGCGAAAAAGAAAATAATGATTCAAAACACTTAAGAATATTATTTTTGACTTTTCAAAAAAGCAATGTAAGAATTTCTGAGATAATAATCTCCTAAAACTGATCAATTTACGAAGTATGGCTTTAAACACTCTCCCTAGTTCTTGTAAAATAAAAATGTTAAAAAAAATAAAAAAAAATTACACACACACATATATATATTAGGATGCCCTTTTTAACAAGGAGAAAATTAGATTTAGTATTTCTTTGGGTGCACCCTCAGAATTGTTCCAAATCATACAGAAGTCATACGCCCAAAAAGATTAGCTCAGTAGAATATAATAAATGATGTCCCAAGAGACAAAATGTTTGGTGCATGGATACTTTTTCAGACACCCTGCATCACGCAACTTCCATCGCTCTATTTCCGAAAATTTAATCACAGTACATTGAAGTAAGGGTGGAAATTGAAATAGCATTCTGTCTGAGGCAAAAAAAATAGGCCTACGAGTACTGCCAACTCAAAATATTGAAAGTACATTCAAATTTCTGCTAAAAACCTGCGTTAAGGAGCCAAAGTCACTACATTTCCCACTGACAATGGAAGAATATTCACGACACAGAAAAGAACTAGTGGGGAACAGTGAGGCCTACACGCACTTGCATGGAGTTTCTTAAGGCCACTGGGATCTCATTGCTCCAGCCCAGTGTGCAATGTCTGCCAGGGTAAGTCTGGCCCATCGTCCTCCTCTCCTCGGCAATCATATTTTTCGAGCAACAAGATAGAAAGAACCGATTTCATTACAGAGAAAATACTAACTGTTCAACAATCTCCCTTCATTTCATCTTAAAAATATCAGAGTAGAATATAAAACAACTTCACTCCTCGTCCATGAGTACCTAAAATATATTTATTTCAAATACACAAAGTAAATTTTTGGGAAAAATTTTTCGCTTTCCCTTTTTCAAGCCATAAAACAAATGGGACAAGATGCCAATACAAATAGCAGAATATAAACCAGTATTTTCAAATTCATTTATGATTGAAAATCAATTATCAGAATTTACTATGTGTAATTAAACCAAATATCAAGCAATATTAAACCAAATATAAAAATTTTATATTATATAAACAAGTTTTAAGTATAATATATTTCTTAGAATGGCTCAGAAGCTCGTTTTCTATAAACATTTTAAAAGTTTTTAGGTTCAAATTTCATCTAATTTAAATACAAAGTTCTTCTCTGACATGAATGGCTTTTTCGATTCCTTTTCTTATAATTATATACGATTTAATAAGAGTTAATATTTAAAAGAACAATTGTTTTACGTATGTTTGTAATTACAAATATAAATTATAACAATGTTGTTTTTATTGCTTTTTACAATGCAGAAAAGGAACTCCATAATTTCTTTCTAGATCAACTGAATCTTTAGAAAGCTTCTATTTTTTTTTTTTTTTTTTTTTTTGGGAGGAACAGAACTGATTGATTTTTTCTAATATAACATTAATTTGGATAAATTTATCATTCCAAACACTAATTGAAATGACATGTTTATTATGGAATCGAATTAGGCCTATATAGTCGGTTTTATTTAAAATCATTTAAAGTTATACCAAAAAATATTTTAAATCCTATTAAAAAAAAAAAAGTGAAGGCTGAAACAAGGGTCAAATTAGATTATTTACGAAAAACTTCGGTACTGCTTAAGTTTGCCGTTTGCACAGTATTCGAAACGATATTTTCACTATATAACGATATATAAAAATTAAGGTTCATTTAGATAAATTGAATCTTGATGTTGTATTTTCCTGATGGCCTCTAATTACTATAAAACAATCCCTATTAAAACTTGGAATATACAAAACTGAACTTAAAAACTAAATTTCTTAATAATTCCTAATGACGGCATATTCGATCGTAGTCTACCTTATGTTCCCGGTGTTCTTTAAGAGCAATTCGGCTTAGAGTGTCCCATAGTTTGATGCTACCATCTTCCGATCCACTGATAACACGATTCGAATATTTCTCTTGATCGGAGAATCGTACCGCCACAACTCTTTCCGTATGACCGACCAATACTCCTTCATATTGTGGTGGATCGAGGCCACAGTTTAACAAAATGACGTGATTTCTGGCTCCAAAAGCGTAGATTTTTTGTTGATTGATGTCAGCTACTCGGCTGCAATACCAATTCGGAGACATACACAGACCAATACCTTTCATTTTTTCGTGTTCGAAACTTATTCGACAGACACGTATTCCAAATCGTACACCTTAAACCTAATGCAGGATCTCAATCAATAAACGGCTATTTTTATTTGAGTTTCGCTGCCAATTTTCAGCATCGCCAAAAAAGACGTGATATTACTTTGAGAGAATTATCGATTTGAGCAGTTCGAGCAAAGTTTCTGCATTTTGGACTTTTTTAGAATGTGAACAAATAACAATCGTGCTGTATAAGTTAATGAAAAAGAATATAAAACAAGTTTGTTTTAGTAATCGAACAAATCAACAATTAAAACTGCGAAATGTTATCACAGAACGTCAAAGTTAGTTTCGAAGGTGTAAAATAAACACATCTCCGTTACTTCTGACAACCCACGTTGTTTCCAAGGAAAGAATTCAGCCGCTATTGTATTTCCTCATATTCCTATTTCAGTTAACCCAGTTACTTAAGTCTCTTTTCAAATAGAAATAAAAATAAATAATGAAATATTAATAATAAAGTCAAAATATTTTTTTTTTACAATAACTAAAGAATATTTATCTAGATTAATTTGAATACGAACTGGTGCTTAGAAACCGAACAAATTGTTTCTTCCGGAGTCGTATGTAAATTTTCTCAAAAATATTTTTTTTTTATAGCTTGTTTTTAGCCACTAATTTAACTTCTGTTTTATGAATTATTATTAAAAAAAAAATTACTACTATTTCATTGAAATGCTATGTGATGATTTTCTTTTTTTTATGGCCACAAAAAATAAAGTTGGGCATTACCAGGGCCATACCGGAAATCCTAAGAATTAGAAACCACGTGTATTTCTGTTTTAAGTACTTTTATTGTTTTATATCTAAGATTTTATTTTTCAGTTTTCTACATTTTGTTTAGTGATTTTCTTTTTAATATTAAAATCTTTATTTTCATAAAGAGCATATAAAATTCAAAATCAAATAAAGAAAAATTCACGAAGGAAGAAAAGCAAGAATAAAAAACACACAAATGTAAAGAACATAAAATAATCAGATTAAAAAAAAAATCTGCAATATAAGAATAACTAGAGTAAATGTAGAATAACAAAGAAAATATACAGAACATAAGATGATTCAGAATATAAAGAAATATAGTATGCAAAGTCAAAACGAAAAAGAAACGAACACATTATAAGAAGAACGAGAATAAAGAAAAGAAAGAAGTGTATACAGGCAACGCCATCTTGATACAGGGCGGTTTTAAGGCTTTGAAAAGTGGGGGGCGGGGTATGGAACACCCCTCAACACAGCGGGGTGGGGGGTTAAATAGTCTTTTAATCTTAAAAGACGTATTTTTAGGCTACGTTTTATTGTAAAAAATAATCTTTTTTAATTGAAACAACGATATTAAACAACGGCCTGGGATAAGCCGGTATACGTAAGCCTATTGGGATTTTTCGCAATTAATAATAATTGACAAATAGTTCTGCACTATTCTTTTAAGGAATGCAGAAATAACACTGAACATATTTATATATGCACTTTACATAACATATTAGTATTATTACAAAACTCCTATAGGTATATGAAAACACTAATATTAGAATTGACAATATATTGTGTGTATAGTGGTACGCAAAATAAAAATAGAATAAGTGTTATCACTTAATTAAGGTTTAAGGTTTTTGAATTTGGTATTCTGGTAACCAAAGGAACATAATTTTTCTAAAATACAGGATCTGTAGCGTTTGAATACAAGGAATCACATCTCCAGAAATTGTAAAGTTATATCAACACTCAAGAAAAAGAAACAAGGTAGGGATAGCGATTATAGTGAACCAATCACAGTGCTTCGCAACGGCTTCTGAGTCAACTTTACTTTAGAATAGACTGCGCCAGGGTGGTCTAGAAAATGCTCGCGCGGGTCTGTTTGCGAACCCATGCTATCTTACCCACCCCTATTTATACGGAATACAGTGCACTCTCTCTATTCTGAACACTCATGGGACCGACCAAAAGTGTTCAGATTATGGGGGTGTTCATTATAGAGGGAGATTGGGAAATTCATGTACATAGTGAGTTTATAGACTGTATAGAATACATAGCCTGGTTAGCCATGCCAGTTACCGAGACGGAGGTGCTGAATTTAGATTTGGCGGCTACTGCAATATCAAATTAAATTCAGTCGGACCTGTACTCTATCATCTCATTTTTTTTTTTTTTTTTTTTGTTTTTGTTTTTTTTTAAAGTTTTGCAAAACATACAATAAAATTACTTAATTATACTATATTACTTGAAAACATTATCGGTAAATTACATGAAAAAGTGAGTAATTTTAGTCTGCTTTTGCATTGTGTATGCTCGTGCAGCGTACATGTTATCTAGATGTTTAAGAAGTGGAAAGGCTTCCGGGTGATGTTCAGACGCATAGTTCAACAGGTCCTGAATCCCTTGGCCATATTGCTTGAAGGTAATCGTACTTCTTGTTTCGTCGGTCTCTTCTGGTTCTGCTTCTTCTTCACTATCCTCTTCCTTTTCAACGATGTTGTTGTTGCAAACGGGAAGGCTTCCGTCGGCTTCGAGATAAGCTTCAGGTTCAATTTCACTATGAAGCTCCTGAAGAATTGACCCCAAGTCACTCACAGCTGTTGCTTCTTGGTCCTCTATTCTTGATTGCTCATTCTCACACGGGAATCCTGCTTTGTAGAAGCTTCTTTGGATGGTGTGGGGGTTACTTCATTCCAAGCCATTGATATCCAATGGATAGCATGCATGACGGTGGCCTTCTTCGTTAGTTCGGTTGCCGAATTTGCCTCCTCCATCACCAATGACATTTTCTTCAGAAAAGGGGTTCGGTAGTGAGCTTTAAAGCTTCTGATAACTCCTTGATCCAGTGGTTGGATTGTAGAAGTACAGTTCGGTGGCAGGAACTTCAGGCTCACGTTGCTCAGCTGCATGTTTATACGTGTATGTGATGTTGCATTATCCATAAAAAGAAGAATTTTTCTTCCTTCTCTCTTCATAATCTCGTTAATGCCCTCCAACCATTGTGAGAAAATTGTTAATGTCATCCAGGCTTTTCGATTTGATTTATAGTGCACAAGCAATGATGCAATCTTCACATTTTTGAAACATCGTGGTTTTTCACTTTTTCCGATCACAAGTGGTTTGAGCTTCTCACCCGTAAAACTGGCACAGAGCATGACGGTAAGTCTTTCTTTTGACATTTTCCCGCCCACGCATTTCTCGCTTCTTTCTGCTAGGGTTTTACTTGGAAGAGCTCTAAAAAACAGGCCAGTTTCGTCGGCATTGAAAATGTCCGCGGCGTCGAAATCCTTCGTTAAGTCCGGAAGTTTAGTTTTCCATTCCTCCACAGTGTTCATATTTACGTCTGCAGCTTCACCATTGATTACTTTGAATTCGATGTTATGGCGAGTTTTGAAGCGAGTCAACCATCCTTCTGATGCCTTGAATTCCGGGATTTTCTCCTTTTCTGCGAAATCCAGAGCAACCTGCTTTAGTAGGGGTCCAGTGATAGGAAGATTCTTTGTCCTCATTTGGCAAAAAAACTTCCAGACGTGGTTGTTTATGCTCTCGTTTCCAGTTTTCTTTTCAAAAATTCTACACTTTGAAGCAGGTTCATTTGCTTCAAAAGCGGATATAATTTCTTTTTCTTTCTTGCTGATGGCGTTGACTTGGCCAACGGAAATTCCAAACTGAGATGCAATTTTCCTTTGACTTACTTTCGATTTTAATTTAAGAACAACTTCGTATTTCTCCTGAAGCTTCAGTTCTTTCCATTTTTTCGTTTTCCTACTTATTTCCGACATACCTGCGTAATTCTTCTTCCTTTCCCTGCAGCAATAGCGAAATGGCGAAAAAAATTTTCCTTTGTCAAGCAAAACGGAAGGAAGAAACAGAAGCGATAACGCTGTCCAATCATGTGTGCGGAAAAGAAACTATAATCCTTTTTTGACCACTCCCTCTAACACCTGTTGTCTCTTATTTGTCAGTGGGGGGGCGGGGCATTTCTCCGAATTTCCATGCTGGGGGAATTCCGATTGGAAACACGTTCAGTTTACAGAGAGGTAAAGGTAGAATGGGGATCAAAAGTAGCGTTCATAATACTGGGGTGTTCAGATTAGAGGGTGTTCAGAATACAGAGAGTTAAGTCTATGGAGTTTCGCCGGGACCATCGTAAAGTGTTCAGAATACCGGGGTGTTCACATTAGAGAGTGTTCAGATAGAGGGAGTGCACTGTAATCGTCATTCTTAATTCAAACCTTGTTCATACACTGAATTCCTAATAATGATTTAAAAAAAAAAAAAAAAAAAAAACCTAAGTTGAGAAACTGTGAAAAGATTTAAAATGGGGAAGAAAAAATGAAGAATAAGAATTGCCCATGAGGGGATCGAAACCACGACCTTTGCTTTATTAGCATGACGCTCTAACCAACTGAGCTAACGAGCCACCTACAACCAGTGGCGGATCTAGTCAGCACCCCCTGGAGTCAGGGGGTGCTGATCTAGTCCGGACCCCTGGGGGGGGGGGGGAATGTTAAAGGTCCTTGTATTGTGGCTTGTGGGTGGGAACTACTGATCCAAACAAAGCGTTCTCTCTCATCTCCGTGATTAATGTTTAGTGTTTCGTTTCTCTTCTCCTTTCCTTCTCTCAATTCTTCTCTCTTCCTTCCTTTTCTTACTGCATTTTTAAAAAGGCGGCTGAGCCCACGGGGGAGGGCAAAAGGCCTGTTGCCTTGCGCCCCCCCCCCCCTGGATCCGCCAGTATCTACAACATTCAACATTCAGCCACATACAACTGAGCTAACAGAAGCCGTTGCGAAGCATTGTGGGACCACAGACAGACAAACCGGGGATATATGGCTCATATATGCCTAAAATCGACAACTGAATACCCGTCTCTGATACCCATTTCTAAAAGCGTGATCGTGTTTTCATGAATAAAATAGGGCGACAATTTACCTGTTAATTACAGGTATTATTTTTACTTATCGATTAAGTCAATGGGGAGTGGTCGCCCTACCTCCCCTCCCGTTTAAATCCGCCAGTGAGTGTATAACACTAAAAGTCACAATAATAAGAAACGGTGAACATTAGAAGAAAGAGAAGGCAAAAAAAAAGTACACAAAGTAGAATAAAGAGAAAAAATAATTATTTAAATAAAATATATTTTTTAATATACCACGTTTTTAAGATGGACTAAAAACTATAAAATAATTTTTCGTAGCCCCATACAGATAGTCCTGAAACTTTGTGATTGTAAATTTTTAATAGCAATGATGATACTTGTAAGATTTAAAACGAAAAATGTAGGGTGCATGCAATATATAATAGAGATGATATGGATGGAGTATATATTATCTTGCGCCCCATGTTTTTCGTTTTAAATCTTACAAGTATTTTCATAGCTATTATAAATTTACAATCACAAAGTTTCAGGACTATCTGTATGGGGTTAGGAAAACTTATTTTATACTTTTTAGCCCGTCTTAAAAACGTGGTATTTAAAAAAAAAATAATTATTTTCTGCTTTTTAGTCTTGTGTTTATGAGATTTTTCAATCGATTTTAAACATTTTGATGAGATTATGACAGACGTGGTAAATTTCAGGTTTATTTCAGTTTCTCTTCTCTTGTCGTTTTCGTTCCTTCTGTAGGCGTCGCTTGCGTTGGGTGGCTGTCTCCTTGACCATCGAAGAAATTGTCGTAAATGCACTATTTACTATTAATATTATTATTATTAAATAAAACCGTGGTAAAAAAAAAAATTAAACAGATTGATATATTATTACCGCGCGTCGGCAACGCAGCGCTGCTCTACCGCACCCACCTGTCATCCGAAGAATTAGGGTTCCCTAAGGAACAAACAATGTTAATGTTAAGAAAGCGAGTTAATATTGCATTGTCATCCAGTTCTGAGCTATGTTTAAAGTTTCAAGTCTCTAGCTCATCGGAAAGTTAGTTTAAAATCAATTGCAAAATTTGTACTGAACAAACAAACGGACAAGAAAGCGAGCTAATAAAAACGTGCTAAAATAGTAATAAGAAATAAGATAGGCCTACCTGCACTACATACGATAAGTCAGAATAAAATAGAAATTCAACGAAGTACGAAGGAGACAGAATAAATAATAAAGAAAACATTACATAAGAAAAACCACAATAATAATACTACTAAAAACGTTAATAGCATAAAAAATGCACTCTCGTTTACAAAAGAATATAGTTCACAAAGTCCATAGGTTTATTTCAAATTACATCTGCTTCAATCACAATCAATATTGATAAGAAAATAAAGTATAAAACCGAACACAAATTAAAGGTTCACTGAGCTATTTTTGGATATTTTGTACCGGGAACCCAAGACGGAACAAAATATCCAAAAATAGCTCAGTGAACCTTTAATTTGTGTGCGTTTTTATGCTTTATTTTCTGATCAATTTATCTTCTACGCACGTTAAATTTGTACACAATCAATATTGTTTGTCAATCCAGAATTATTTAAATCCATTTAAATATTGATTTAATAATTGTCTGCAGTTCTTAAGCTTAAAAGTAATTATCAATATTTATATAAAGGACATTATTTTCGATAATAGAATTATTTTGCTCCTGAAATGAAATATTTTCAATTAATTTTAAATAATGACATCAAGGTAATTGTGAAGTTGGTGATTTCGAGAGATGAATTATTTTAAATAAAAAGATTGGAAAAGCAATTCGGCAAAAAGCTATATCAGAAATGTTGTGTGACTTTCCTAAATTTCCTAAAAATAGGAGTTTTTACCTTTGATTCTTTCTGAGGGAAGCAGGAAATGGTGGTATTAAAATAAATAATCAAGCAACTGGCGGCAAATTCAATATAAAGTCAGCTAGTGGGAAAATACATCCACTCTTCAGTGAAAGACTGAAACGAATAATGCTTATTTTGAAAGTTATGAAGAATTTAGCATTCGTTAATATGCTGTCCTCTTTAGGACTCACCGAGTTGTCATCGGTAGAGTTTAGCTAGCAGACCAAACGGCCATCCCAGTCTCTCCCCGGTGACAGTTCGGGGTGAGAAATCCTTTTTTACTTAGCCTTGCGCCTTCCTTGGTTATCATTTGTTGAATTAAAATTGTCTTTCATCATGCTTAACGTGCAGTAGACTCATAAATGTCAAGATGACCAGAACACACACAGTTTTCAAAAAACACACACGAAAACAGCAAATAGTCACTACATGTTGCGGAAATCCAAATATTTATGATTTTGTTCTTCGGATGCAAGGAGACAATGACTTAACTGCAACTATCTCATTGTCTCCTTATTAACAGTTCCCTTTTATTATTGCAACAGGTTTATTGCTATTTATTTATGTAGCTTTTAACGTCATCTTGATTTTTGAATTTTACTTTCTTCTTTATTCCCTTCCTTGTTATGTTGTGCACATTCTATTAATAGCTAACGCTTTATACTTTTAATATATTTATGTTAACTTTACGTGTTATTTATGTTTATATTTGTTGTTATTGATTTTACCTAATCTGATTCTGGAATAATACTAGGCTCTCATGTACTAAGGGCCAGGGCCGCGCCAAGATTTGTTGGCGCCGGGGTGCCAGGCAAAAGTTGCCGCCCCTAATAAGCTAAATTTATTGTAGCTTAAAAATTTAATATTTTTCATAAAAAAACAAATATGTATATAATTACATATTTTGCATATATTTCCTTTCCATTAATATTTCTATACTAAATTATTTGCGGCCCACCTCCCCCCATGATTTGCCGCCCGGATGCCTTGCACCCCAGGCACCCCCGCTTGGCGCGGCCCTGCTAAGGGCCCTTTACCAAATCTAGTCCTGGGGCCCAGACTGCACTTGTTTGAGTTTCTTAATACGTTGTGAAATATTTAACATTTAATTTATATTTTAGCTTCTTTTGCCAAGCAAAAAATATGAAATAAGTGTTACAACTCCAAAAACTATTACTTATGGCCCAAATGCTTGTTTTTAATTTGTCTTCTGTAATTTTAATCATTGGAATGGGTTTTTTTTTGAAAAAGAAATAGAATGTATTTAATATAGAATATTTAATGTCTGAGAGTTTCTTGAGAAGTAAATGAGTAATTACATTAATAAATGTATTTCTCCCCCGCGTCGCGTAAGAGCTGGTAATGGGGAAGATGCCAGTAAGTTGTCAGAATCGTAAAATGAAAATTGCATTATGACTCAAGTTTAGATAGCATTAAAGTTTTACTAAACTGTTAACATTACTTGGAAATTATCTTGTATACTTTTTACTCGTATTCGACACATGTTATTATAATGTATCATAATTTATTTCGACAACTCAATCAATGCATCATATTGGGTTAAACAAACGAAAATATGAATTAAGTTTGAAGAATTGCCTCTATTTCAAACAACCATTCGCAGTTGAAGATTTTAGGTTTTTAACAAGAAGTTAAAGAGAACTCAAACCTTCAATCTTTAATATGTGATTTTTTTTTATTTTGGTAATTTTTTTTTTTTAATTTTTTTGTCGTCATGAAAACGACAAAAACGAAGTGCCACATTTATATTTCAATATAATTTTATACATAACTTTTTTCCTTAGAATGCCCAATAGGGACCGTGCATGTGACTGGTGCTGCCAGTGGCGGCAAAATTTGGAAATATTGTATGATAACTTCTAACTTGCTGACGAAGGGTTGCATGC
>JAFIDM010000001.1:118894642-118919440 GCA_023159025.1 Thereuonema tuberculata | reverse complement strand
TATGGAACCACTTGGATTCCTGCATGGGAAGGTCACAGCACAGCATTATCTCAGCATTCTGGGCGATCATCTCCATCCTATGCTGCAGACTGTGTTCCCTGGCAAATGACCTCTGTTCCAAGACGACAACGCCCCATTCACATTGCTTGGTTTGTCCAAATGGTTCGATGAGCACCAATATGAAGTAGAACATCTCATCTGGCCTCCTCAGTCGCCTGATCTTAACATAATGGAACCTTTGTGGGGTATTTTGGAGGCTAAAGTGCGTTCTAGGTTCCCACCTCCCACATTTTCTGACTACTATGAACGAGGAATGGCTGCATATTCCCTTGAACATTGTACATGATCTGTATTTGTCCATCCCACATCGAATACAAGGTATAATTCAGGAGAACGGTGGGCCAACATCCTACTAATAAAGATTTTGTGTCGTTTCACAGATGTTCATATTTTTTTGTCCACCCCCTGTATATGATAATCATAAGTTTAACTGCCCTGAGAAATCTAGAAGTTTCAGGACCACTGATCTAATTAGCGAAGCTTTATCATGTGAAAACCAAGAAATTTTTATTATTTCAAATAAAAAAATAATGTGAAGTTCTATGGTCCTACGTAAGGAAACCTTCATAATTGTTTTCAAAAGTTGAAAATTACACAATTTTTAGTTTTTTTTTTTTTTTTTTTCTTAAAGGCTGAAACAATAGTAAAATGTAAATAATCTATAATAAACATAAAAATGCGATGATTGGGAAGGGACTGCAGGAAAGTCACACGATCTCATTTGTGTTCCTATCTCATGTCCAAACCGGATTAAGATATGAGATAGGAAACAATAGATCGAAATAGTTAACAAAAGAGAATTCGATGAAAACTATTCCGTCTTGGAAACCAAACAATTAACAGATATTTGCCTTCCAGGCCACATCCCTAATGTTCCCATGCATACATACTACTGTCAGGCCCGGATTTTTGCTTAGGACTAGAAGGGCCGGGCCTAGGAGCTCAGCCAGCCGAGGGGCCCCGCCGTATTGGATTTTTTTTTGTTTGTTTGTTTATTAAATTGGAGATTCCGTTTTTTTTTTTGGTTGTAGATTTTCGGGATGGGCGGGGGGGGGGGGGGTAATCACGAAAAAATATACAGTAGTCAGCCCCAGACTTTATAAGTGCAAATATCAAGTGCCTAGGGGCCCTGGGTGTTTAAGTCCGGGGCTGACTACTGTATATTTTTTCCTCCCGATTGATTCTGATTACCCCTTACACTCCATTTTCCCTCACCGCCCACTTTGAGAACCATTGCTCTACGGGGAAATTGGCTTGAAATGAACGAAGTCTTAATAATATCTTTGATTTAACTATTTTTTACATTAAGGTAATTAATATTATTTGTTTGGTGCAAAAATAATTGCCGTTTTTGTTTTAAACTTTGATGCTTATTTTTGGAATAAACTTTTATTTAATTATGTAATATTTCATTTTAAAGAGCGAATTTTGCTGTTCTTATTTATGCTAATGGTTTTGTTTTTACTGTTTATTTTTAGTTATTTTAGGCTGGAAAAAAGTAAAAATAGAAAAAAAGCGAAATTCGAGCAATTTTATTGTATGAGTTCAAACTGGGACGTTAAACTCTCAATATCAACCAAGTGTTTGGCCAGGGGACCGAATAGCTCCATATTGGTTCCAGAAATTTCGCAGTGGAGATGAGAGCCCTGAAGATGAGGAGGGTCGCGGATATCCTTAAGCGATTGACGACGACCGATTGAGGGTTATTATTGAAACTGATCCACACTAAACAAACTGGAGAGATTGCAGAAGAGCTAAACGTAGACCATTCAACAGTTGTTTTACAATTGCATCAAATTGGAAAGTCAAGAAAGCTCAACAAATGGTTGCAGCACGAATTGAATGAAAATCAACTTCTTTTGCGCAACAAAAACGATCCATTTCTTGATCGCATTGTGACGTGTGACGAAAAATGGATTCTGTATGACAATCGAAAGCATTCCACATAGTGGTTGGACCACAATGAAGCACCAAAACACTTCCCCAAACCGAAGCTGCATCAAAAGAAAGGTAAGTCACTGTTTGATGGTCGGCAAGTGGAATTATTCACTACAACTTCTTGAATCCTGGTGAAACCATCACAGCAGCGACTTAATTGAGTTAATTGAGTCACTGAACAAAATTGTACCTCACCAGACCTATCGAGGACCAACTACCGCCTTTTCAAGCAATTTGACATCTTCCTGCAAAAGAAAGTCTTCGACAACCAAACAGCAGCTCAAAACGCCTTCGACAAATTTATCAGTTCCCGGACTCCAGAATTCTATGTTACCGGAATAAATACACTTGTTTCTCATTGGCAAAAATATGTAGATTCTAATGGCTTTCATTTTGAGCTGAGATATATTGCTTCAATGTTATGATTAAAAACGGCCTTTATTTTTGCACCTACCTGATAATAGAAATATAAAGCACATGAACACATTCATTGACTGCATGTGTAGTAATGTATAATATATATGACAATGTAGTCAAATGTAGTTTCTCGTTATTTTCCTCTTGACTTTCCAGATTAATTATCTCTTCTCATTTGGTTGTTTTCATTGGGTTTCCGAAATGTTGCTTATCTTGTTTATTTTCTCTTGTAGTTCAGCACAACGAACAGTTTTCTTTTTCCCGAAGTTTCTTCCCTATATGATTTCATATAAACTCTTTTCCTATCACATTTATCCAATTTTATTGATCAGCTGTAAAATTTTCACGTAAATATTAGATTGTTTCATTCTTAGATTTCCTTCATAAATACAAGGTAAGTATTATTAACCCTATTAAAATATTATATTTATATTTTTGTTTCTTAGTCTATATTAAAAGTCTAATGAGATCTTTTTTTTTTTTTTTTGTCCACAAGTTTTTCTTAAAATCTCAATAACTAGAAAATTGATACCGATTGCTTGAACTGCTAAAGTCGGCCGTATCTAAAATTCTAAAAAAAAGACAAGCAAAAATCAACTTCAATTTTGTCTAACTAAATAGTATAGCAGATAATTTTATTTCTTTGTTAATGCATTTTAATTATTGCTGTTCATTGTTGTAGCAACCTAATAGAAAGAAAACATACGTCAATTTTAATTCATAGTTATTTTTTCCCCCAGTGTAGCTGCTCCTTTGTTATCCGTTTTGCTATGTTTGTTGTTTCCTTTGAGCACTCATCTTGTAGCAAATAAACTTATGGAACGTCTGGAATAGTTTCTAGATTTATTAATATTGATGTGTGGTCGAAAAATAACAGAGACTGGCGTCGGTGTTACAGCTTAACATACACGCACTTTATTTACAATTTATTTACAGTTTATATCCATGTTTGGTGGATTCTCAAGATCTGCTCGAAGCTTCCTTTTCGGTCGGTCACTGGCTACTCGGAGCTTCCTTTTCGGTTGATCACTGGGAGAGAGAGCTAGTCACGCAGTCGATTGGCCTCCCGGCTCAGCCAATCACAGAGCAGATTAACTGACCAATCCGGGAAGGTTTTTCTACTTTGCATCAATATTAGAACATAAAGGCTAGAATCCCGTATAAGCTACTCGTGATCAAATTATTTGGCAAGTTTTCTTTTATTAGCTGAATATATTAACTGAATATTTTAATAAATTTGTCTTAATTATTCCTTTTAATAAAATAAACTGATTAGAAATATTCGAAGTAAATTCATCAAAAGTTCTTGCAGTTCTCGAGGTTCAAAAATTGTTAATATAAAACGTCATAAATTATACAAATAAACTTTTAATGAGATTGTTTCGGATATCACACTGAAATTAATTATTAAAATAACTTATAATTTTGTAAAGCAAATTTCCTTTGAAATATCTGGTGTCTTCGTGAAGTACTGTAAAAAGAAGTGGGACAAAATTCAAATCCCTGCTTTTAATGGCTGAAGAAGTCATCAGGCCTCAGATGAACTGTTAACCGTTTTTGAAAATAAAGCCCATTTTTTACTCAGATTGTACTTTATAATCTCAGTCTTTAGTTTGTGAACCGTTTGTTTGTTTCACTCGAGGCTGATGATCGTCAAAAAGCATAAAACGACTATTCTGGGATGTTCCTACTGGGATGGGTTTCATTTACTGCAGTGGTGAATATAGAATATATTTTTTGGGGGGCCAAGATTAATATAAGGTTAGGTTAAGTAATTTTAAGTAGACACCCCATGATACTTTATATTTGCTGCTCCTATTCAAAGGGTAATTTGCGCTGAATGCTGAATTCATTATTGCATAAATGCATGATTCATTAAAATAATTCAAATACGGTACTTATTTTTTTCTTTATATTCATTATTTCGGGGGGGGGGGCCTTACATTCGCCCTTGATTTACTGAAATACCTCTATATTCGTTACATTGTAACAGTAATTCTCAGTGTTTCAATGGAGTCGGCAACCTTCAAAATGTGTAATGAAATGAAGATATTCGTTTAAACACAGATATGAAACTCTTCTAATCCCGGACAGATAAAAAAACAAACTAAATATGTTCAGAGGCGTCATTTTTACTAAAATGCTAGTTGGCTTTATGCTGTCCAACATTCGGCCTTCAATTAATCAAAAAAAAAAAAATCTTTTTGCAGACTTCTCTTATTGTTAAATAAAGAATTATTAATCTGTGGCCCAAGTGGATCTGGAAAAACCAATGTATTCTTAAAGTTAATATTTTATTACTTGTTTTATAATAAATTGTATATTTATGATAAAGATCAAACAGAATGTAAATACGAGTATTTACAAAAATTTTTTTGAAAAAATACAGAATACAATGAAATAAAAAAAATGGTTATGATGACGTCTGTATATTGACTTCAACTTTCGAATAAAATAAAACTTTAGGTGGAATGACTGGGTTCTGGCCACCACACACTATGTGGTGGCCAGAACCCAGTCATTCCATGTTAACTTAAAACACACGTAAAACACCTTCCATTAAAACTTTAGGTAAAAAAAAAAAGTTTAAAATTGACACCATTTCACTTTGTTTGTTTGTTTGTTCTTGTTGTTTAAGGTGAAGTCTGTGATGGTTCCCATTGTGTGTGTGTATAATGCCATCCGTAGTCCAAAACAGGAGTTATATGTCGTTGGACTCTTCATGACCTGGAGGTTTAGGGGGAAGAAATCCGACTTCCAGTTCAGGTCACTTCCGGTTTCAGGTGGCCATTGACAGGGTCAGGAAAATAGGGGTAATTGGATAAAAATTGGGGTTCTATCTATGCTGAATCGACTATATTGAGAACACATATTACATCTTCGGCCACTTACTCGGACTCGTCTGAATGGTGCGAAATTAGGGTCTAGATCAGTGTTTCCCAACCTATTTCTTGCTATGTCCCACCTAAAGTATGCTATGTCCCACCAAATTAGGTATAACTTTCACAACCAAAAAAAACCCAAATTACTGACATTTCTTAACTTTCAAAACCAAAAAAAAAAAAAAAAATGATCCATTTTCGAATTGCCCCTCTTAACAATCAAATTGCCCCCCTGTGGGGCATGGGCCCCACGTTGGGAAACACGGGTCTAGATATACCGGTACTAAATAAACTTAATGCAGACATGGCTTCCAGTGGGATGGCAATACTCTCCTAAAACCCATTTGCATTCCAATGGAGGCTGTAGTGGAAAATGTACTTGACCCTTGAATAAATAGCTTGAATAAATGAGTTTCGCTCGCCAATAATACAGTAGACTCTCGATATCTCGAAAACCTTGATATGTTGAAAAATTATTTTTCCCCTTGATATTACATATTCATCTAATGTTAATTTTAATTCTTATGTCAAAGAATTTTCACTCAAAACCTTGTTATGTCGAATATTTTTCGAAGTAAAAAATGAATTTTTCATGATAAATCGCCGTTCAGTTGTGTCGAAGCAAATAGAGGTATTTTTTCAAGAATCTCTCACACCCTTCATTATCTCTGTGAGTTGTCAAGGACGATTCCGATAAATCCATCTGGTCGATAACTCCATTTGGGAAAATAAGGGTGCGAGTGTGGGCTACTATGTCTCACCAGTCATTTGTTACATTGTTGCTTAGGCGTGTTGTTCTAAGTTGTTCAGGTTTTACTGCGTATGGTTAAGTTAGTTAGGGAAGTTATAAAACGTGCCAGTGAATCGCCAGTTGTCTCAAAAATGGAAAGTTCCAAAGAAAAGAAAACAGTGAGCGTTAACAAGAAGAACAATTTCAAAACAATTGGTTGAAGAACAATTTCAAGAGAGATGTTGCCAGACCACGATACCGGACTTTTTTAAGAAATTCTAGCAATATAAGTTCATTGTATTTTACTAATTCTTTTCAATTTAATGTAATTATTTTCGACTACTTTTAAAAATTAAAATTATCGTTGCTATATTTTGACTTATTGTCAACTATCGTTACATATTTAGAGTTATTGTCAACTAACATTACATATTTATACTTATTCTCATCTATCAAGACTCTTTTAATTTTTAGAAGATTATTCCGTATCTTGTGTTATTACTCGAAATTTTATGTTTTGGTTATGACCTTGTTATCTCGAATTTTTTTTAGCATCCCTTCAACTTCGACATATCGAGAGTCTACTGTATACAAATAGTAGTGTCACTTTTAACAAGATAAGAATTTGATAGATTGCAAATTGCATGAGGTCACTTCGTAATTGTGTTTATTATAAAACTGTGATTTTTGTATTAAGTCTGAAAACAGTACAAACTTCAAAGTTCCTTTTTAGTTTCTTATATTCAGAAAAAAAAAAAAATATTTTGGCATTATTTACTTAAGTTATCTAAATCCAATTCATTTGAATCATATTTAAGCTCTCAAAAATACTGCGATTAATAAGCAGGTTAATATCCTTTGTTTTCAAGCCAGTGGTTCTCAATTTGTTTTTTCTACAGGCTGAGATATCGGATTGAAAATTTCCTCACATCACACCAAATTTATTATTGATAATAATACTCTCAACAACACCAATACCCTTCACAAAACTTGACATTATATTAATTACAACAAAACCGAATGATTGCTTTTGCCACTTTACTTAAATGTAATTTTAATATATTTGTGAAATGCACGTGAATTTTTTGAAAAAGGTCTCTAAAATCTTTATTGCCTTTGAATATTTCTCTCGTAGGATCTAATACTTTTCTGTGGGGATTTTAGTCATATTCTCGCGCTAATTTCTCGGCAAGACAAGACAAATTTTTTTTTTCACCCTTAGAACATGTTTCAAAGTCAGTTCTAAGATTAGCGAAATATCATTCATTGCATTTACTGATTATTTATTATATTTTCTATGATTATTTTAGTATTGTCTACGTGATCATGTCCTTTTTTTGCATTATTTGATTTCTTTTGCATATATTGTTTTTTTTTTTTTTATTCACATTTCTGTCAATTTCTTAACTTACCTTTTACTGAAGCCAAACTTTTAGTTTGGACTAATGAAGGGAAGTGATTCGAATTTTAGTAGCACATGCATTTTTAGTCGTCATAATGCTGGTAAAACACACGAACACGATTACCAAATATCATATTTTCTTCTTTTTCACCTGTAAGCAAAATATAATGGCTTTTTTTAGCTCTGTACTGATGATTTTATAGCTTATATATATAAAAGAACATATTGTTCTTTAGAAGAAATAAATAATGTGTCTTAATAACAGTATAATGTGGTGGAGGAGAATGGAAGAAATGACAAAGAGATCACAGAGCATGGCAGACAGGCAGAAGCTTTCCTGAGGTGCGTCAGGAGTTTGGTGTGGAGTAAGGATGTCCCGCAAAAAAGTAAAGAAGTGTTGTACCGATGCTATTATGTCCCTATACTGACATACGCATCGGAAACTTGGGTAATGAAGAAAAGAGAGGTTAGCAGATTGACGGCTTGTGAGATGAAATTCCTGCGGGGTAGGTTAGGAGTTCCTAGAAGAGATAGGGTGAGGAACGAAAGGATTAGGGAGATAGTGAAAGAGGAGCCCCTGCAGGAAAGGATTGAGACATCTAGATTGAGGTGGTATGGGCACTTAAAGAGAATGGAGGAGAAGAGGATTCCCAGGAGGATGCATGAGATGAGGATACAGAAGAAAAGACCAAGGGGAAGACCAAGAGATAAATGGATTAGAGGAGTGGAGGAATGTGTCCGAAAAAGGGGGGAGGACTGGAACAGGGTGACAGCGGAAAGATGGTGGGAGATAAGAACTAGGTGGAGAGGCTTATGTTCCCAACAGACCCAGCCTGAGGTTGGAAGCTGTAATGGATGAGAGAGAGAATAACAGAATAGAATGTTTCACTGTTAAGATATGGATATGATAAGTTAACCAATCAGCTTTTTAATGTGATTTGAAGATTATGCGATGTTAATGTACAAACAGGCATTTCTTTCATTATTCCTTAACCTATGATGCCTTAATCTTAATCTATTTTAATAAAAGACTAATGGAAAGTATCTGTCCAGACAACGACTGAGAAATCTACTTCTCCAACATTTCCCAACCAGAGATGATCAAGAGTTCTGTTTAGTGGTGGATGTACTATCTATTGAAGTTTGAAAGATTGGATCATTTATTTTTGGTCAAAGGAAAATTCACATTTCTTTCAAGAACTCGGACAAAATCTACGGCACATTATGATTTGGGTGAGGATAACAGAAGAACATCTGCTTGGACCGTATTTCTTCAATGGCCCAGTGAATCAGATAACTTATCTGCATTTGATTAATGAATGGTTGCTGCCTGTACAGTTAAAAGCCATAGCTGACACTGTGTAGTTTCAACAAGACAGAGCACCAGCTCATTTTGCTGTGAGAGGGCAACTGCACCTTGATTAGCTTTTCCCAAACAGGTGGATTATCCGGGGCTCTAGGAACTTTCCTTCTCCTTTGCCATGGCCACCAAGCAGACCACATCTCACCACGTCAGACAATTCTCTGTGGGGAATCTTAAACAGGAAATCTTCAAACAGCATTATGTTTCCAACACTAGTCACAGATTGCTGCGCGCAATGCCTTCATGACTGTGATACCACAAATGCTACGGAAAATGACCATACAGACCTCGAGATGCATCCGTCTGTGCAGATATCATGGAGGAGTGCATCAGATGTTTTGGATCCATAATAGCTACACCAATTCATTTCAACTCCAGTTTACTGGCAGTGTTATACGGACTTTTCGTCCACTCTGTACATACTGTATATCCAGATGTTTAATTGCCGTATTTAGATCTTACTGATTATGTACCAATAATAGAGTAATTTTATCAATAATATAATCAATTCATTATATCAGAAATTGGAACTTTTATTTTTTTTATTATGTTTTTCACAACAGTTCTCTCAACCTTTTTTTTTTTAATGAAATGATTTCTAAAAAGGAGAGAAAATTTCACTTTATTTGAAACAAAGATTTGTATTAACAAAATGTTTCACATAAAAATATGCCATTAAAGATTCTTTTTTTTTTTTTTTTAAATTTGATTACTTCATTGACTTAATAAAGTTGGTGACAGAAAGAAGGAAAAATATTATATCACAACATAAAATAACAAAAAGATTCAGAAGTAGTCCATATTACATATTCATTTGCACATTTTGTTATTACTTAAGTCTATTTGACTTTTAAACTATACTGCTAGGAAAAAATTCTATATTATTTTTTTCTCTTAATGTTGCAAGAGTTCCAAATCACTTGATACTTCCGCTGCATCAATGTTTTCAGTCGGTACTGCTGCATCTTTCTCGGCTTGAATCACTGATTCTCTTTTGCTGCTAGCACCTGAGACTATTTTGGATTGAACTGTTGATCCCTTCTTGCTCTCATTTCGAGAGCCTGATTTTGACTGAACTTGGCCCCTCGAATCAGATCTAAAAAAAAAAAAAAAAATATCCAGTCATAGAAATAATTACATTAACATTAAGTTAAGTAGATTCTGTATTATTATTATAGAATTTTTTTCTTCAACAGTTCTTTCAGTGACATTTTAAAGATAAAATATCCTTCAGGCTTTTAGCCTTAAATGCTTTGTCAAAACGTTTTCTGTATGTTGAACACATGATGTTAGACGAAACTTCAGTCCCTAATCTGGCTAATACACTATATTCAATTACTCTAAATAATCTTTAATAAACTGTAGTATATTAGTATTGTAGGTATATTATAATTTTCTATTGATATTTGAAACTTATAAGTGACTCCTTGGAGGTATGATTAATATAAGTAAAAGATGTGAAACTAATTTTTAAACTCGAAAACTATCAATAATGTTCCTTAACATGCTTTCTTGTCTTTCTCCTCCATTTTGTAATATTAAATTTTATTATTTCTATAATACTATACTAGCCCACTCCAACTGCAAGATCTATATCTATGATAATATCATATGATCCAACATGGTGAAAAATATGAATAAGTGTTGAAAAACAAAATTTGCCAAAATTGGATTTTCTTTAGCTAAAATCGACTGTACAGATTTTAATAGAAAATCACAATTCTGTCATTAAATATAATCCAAATTTAGAAGACCCAAAAGTGAAGTGACACAAGTATACGGCAGTCAATTTTCTCTGTTCACAACTAAGTCCAAGCTATTGTAATAATCTGCAAAAAAAAAAACAAAAAAAAACACAATGTAACCAAAGCTGCCTTCAAAACTTTTCTGTATATTGGGTCTATCTTGACAAGATAGAAATCAATTACTAATGCAATCATTCTTTCTCACTAATGCAAAATGAGTTTCTTTCCCTCTAAAGAACTCACTGATGATATAACAGAATCAGTCTGCCATGGATGTTTCAGCTACCACTTCTTATTTATTTAGGCAATACAAGAGAATGATATCACCTGTTGGAGAAAGACCCTTCAGTATTTCACAAAATATTATCTGGAAGTTATTATCTATTATTAATAATATGTGGTACATCTTAAATTGTCACTGAAGAGAGTGGCATTCAAAATTTAGTCAGTAGATACACAAAGCTGTGAAATTTTGTATATTACTTTTAAACAAATAAAGTTTAAAGAATTTTTTCAAGTTTCAAAAAAAAAAAAAAGTAAAGGAAGGTAATTTATAAGTTAACTGCTTACATGGTCGTGGATTTCTTTGATCCTTGTACTGTAGCTTGTGAGATAGGATCAGTCTGAATTCCTTTCTGCTTTTTGTTTTTAATTCTTGAATATCCTAATCCCGCACACATAGAATTTAATGAAGACGAGGTACTAAAAAATTGAAAAAGAATTAAGAATTAGCAACAAAAGTATAAAGGTATCATCAAAAAAATCATCAATCATCAAAAAAACATTCACTTTGAAAAACAGAAGCTGTCTATTTTATATAGGTGGTTCGCTCCACAAACCCCTACATATGTTGGGGCATACCTTACACTACTGTATCACAAAGAGATAACAATGAAAATAGTTATATAAAATATAAACATTAAATTACACGATGACTTGCTTTTTGCTTTTCCATCAGTTGCTATTGATGTGTGGTCAAAATGAGAGAGACTGGCGTCAAGGGTTCTGCATAATGTACACATATTATTTACATTTTATTTACACTTTATATACAGTTTATTTGGATTCGGAAAACAGGTCAAAGCCATAAAGATCCTGAAGGCTTGGATTCTGAAATCCAGGTCACAGCTCGCGGAGCTTCCTCTTCGGTCCGTCATCGGGAGAGGAGAGCCAATCAGCTTGTCTATAGCCCTCCCGGTCTGGCCAATCACTGTGCGACTTAACTGACCAATCCGGGAAGGTTTTCTTGACCGTGCATCACTATTAATAATAAATTGCACAAAACAATTTTTACAAACTTTCTGTGAACTTGGATCTATTTCAGTCAGGGACAGTCTATATAGCATTCTGGCAGTGATCAATCAAATCACAGGAATAGATAACCACAATTAATAGCTCGAAATAAAGGATCACTCTTAATAACCTTCTCAATATAATTCATCTAAATTAAATTGGATCAAACTATTATTTTTATGACTGTTTCCAATGCGTCTTATCATATCAAATATGAGTTTGCATGAAAAAATTAGATAAAAAATACCCAGGTCTTCATATTGTTGTCAATAAAACTTATTCTTCACAGCCTCCTCATTCGAACAGTCACCCAGTGCTTTGCTTGCTAACTTTAGCATACAGATTGTTTTAAAAGCAGTTTCAGGAATTTTAGCAAAGTATATCTACGAAAAATAGTCAACAGCTATATAATTTACCTATTTTTCTGGAATAACAGCTGTGAGAGTTATCAGAAGGATATTAAAGATAGTAATAATAATTACAGTAATATTACATGGGTTTGCAAGATACTTAAAACTAATCTCAGTGAAGGAAATAAAATAAGAGCAATCAACATATTTGCTATCCCAGATTTAATGTATTCATTTGGTCACTTACAGATAAGGTAGCAATTGACAGACGGTTTGGAAACCATCTTGTCAATTGCTACCAAATATGTATGTGAACAAATGTGAACATAAGAGAACCATGAAGTTCTCTTGATAAAGTTTCAAATGCATCATCTAAAAGCTGCTAGTGAAAGAGTTGCATTATTGCATTTAGAAGGAGGAAGAGGGTTCATCAGTATTAGCAATCTGGATAATTGGTTGATATCAAAAATGAGCTGTTACTTTCACAGCAAAGTTAAAGGTGATCTCTATGAACGTATCATAAAGATGATCTAATGTTCATGCTTTAACATCTGTCATCAGAAATTATTGATCGAGCAGAACCAGAGTTTGTTAATGCTCAAATAACAAATTGGAAGCAAAAAGAGAGCTTCATGGCTCCCATTCCACATCAACTCAGTTAAAATTTTGATGATGTCTGACTAAAATGTAGATTGTTGTTTGATGAGACAGAAGGTTTCATGATAACTATTCAGGATCAGATAATTGCTACGAAAAATTACAGGAAATATTTCATCTAGGATGAAATAACTCACGATTCTTGCAGACGATGTAGACAGGCAAATGAAACAACTGAACGTACTGGAAGTTACATGACATTGTCCAGTGTGAATTATACAAAGAGACATAACAATAAAGATTGTTTATCAGTCACTGGCTGTGAGACATCAATTACCTTGTAAACACATTATAAATTATACCTGGGACCAATCAATTATCATCAATCAGACAGTTATGGCTAAAGGCTAGATACTGTATTGCTAGATAAAATATAGAAAACTGCCTAGTTCCATAATGTCTATGCTGATAAAATTAATAAATACATAGCTTTAGCTCAGGAATTAAAAATTATGTGGAATTTTTCTAAAATAAGGCCCATTGTCATATCAGCTACAATTATACCAAACAGCATGCTTCATCAACTCCTGGCGCTTAAAATCTTCCATCATTTACCATCAATTCAAAGAGCAGTTTTATTAGATAGCTGTGATATTGTGAGAAATTTTTTGTAGCAGTAGTGAATATATAATGTTTGGAATTTTTCTGCATTGTATTTTAATTAAACAATAACTGAGAAAAGTTGTAAATAACAATAATAATAATCAAAAGTGTTTCATTACAAAACTTAAAAACATACTAATAAAGTTTAAGAAAAGAAAACATTGAAATTATTATCAGAATGACCAATTAGAGAGAAAAAAAATTTAGGCAGCAAATTTATACTAAACTATATAACAACATTTTAAAAATTTTAATAAATACTGTAAAAGAAGAAGTTAGTTAGTTTAGGTTTATATTCAGGATTTCAGTATTAAAAGCAATAACTTTTTCTTCAATTCAAGGTAGTGCTTTGGATCTTATCTTGATTTTATTTTTCTATTAAGCTTCAAATCTGAAATAAATATGAGACTTACCAAGGAGATCCAAACATCTCTTGCATAGACAGGGTGCGACAATGATGAAGAAGGTGTGCAGTGGCATATTTACTTTCTTTCGGTCTCTCACCATCTAGTATACTAGTCATTGGTTTTGTTTTACTAAGCTGTTGAGACATCTGATACAACTGGGAGCTTCCAGGACTTCTAGCTTTTGATTTGGGAACAGCAACCGAACGAGACTGAGACATATGATGTCCACTCTTGTTTTGTCCTTTGGATGATGATTTGGGAGTGCTTGCAACTATTTTACTCCCAGCAGACTGCCTTGTTACATTCGTAGCTTCCCCGCTTTCCTTTACATTGGAGTTGGGACTCTTGGGGGCAGCTAAGGATTGACTTAATTCCTGCTCCTTCAATGTTGATGCACTTGAAGCTGATGAATGAACTGACACAGTGTCATCCCTATAGAAATATCAAAATCTTAATTTCATATTAATTACCTGTAAAATTCTCAAAATCATATCAATCTTCAATCAAGGTTATTATCCTAAAAGGAAACATTAGTATGATGAATTTTAGAATGAACATATAGTTAGACAGACTGAACTCACTCATCCTCTGTCTGTTGAAGGACACTTGGATTTGGCCCGATTTCTTCATCTGATTCCCCTGAATTTAATGCTTCTAATTCTTGACAAATTCCATCTCTGAAAACATGAAATTGTAATTAATTTCAAGAAAATACTGAAACTAACAAGAAAGCTTTGTTATAAAATATTATATAATGATGTAATTTTAAAAGTCCAAAAACTACAGATTGAAGCTGTGAAATACGGTGCCATAATTAGTGTATTCCTTTTCAGAACTTTCTATAGCTCTAACTAATAAGCAGAATGCCACCAGAAGTAAGAAACAGATTATTCCAGAAATCAGAAGAAGAATCTGTGAAAACATTTGTTCCAAAACCTGCTAATAGGGTGAAATACGGCACTGTTCAAGAGAAATTGATGACAAAGTATTGAAACCCATCTAGCTTCCAATATGGTGGGAATGGGAATTCAGTTGCTCTTTCCATTATGAAATTTCCATATTCAATTATAATTCCAATATGTAATCAATGAAATTTCGAAGTGACAAAGTCAGCTATTAGTCAAATAATTACTGAGAGCAAAAGGATTGATGTACAGTAGGATTTCATAATTAGTTTGGACCAAAATGAGATATCTCTCTCAGAAACCGCACCAGAGACCTATGTGTTTTCACACCATTGTACAAAAGATAAAAGAATGGTGACTAAAGAGAACTCAACTGCCCAAAGAAGCATTGCCCAGGTCATGGGAGTATCAAGGACAACCGTGGGACACATAACTCATCAGAATTTTGAAACCAGAGATACATAAGCTTACCTCCCATCACATTGCACAATCAACTTTTGTAACCTGTATAAAGGGTACTAGGTGGTAGGTGGAAAAAATGTTGTAAATCTTGATAAAGTCTAGATATACTTCAATGACTTTAACAAGTCATGGGCAATTGTCTACCATCCAATGACATGAAAGGCAGGACAGAATGGTTCAGTTAGTGTCAAGAAACTTTTTCTAAAGGGTTCGTGGTAGTGGCTGGTTGTTGGCTTGGGGACTGTTAATACTGCGCAGAGTTTCTGGGAATGCTAAGGTTAGTGCTGCCTACTATCAAGAAAACATTTTGGAATTATTATACCTTACTGGAAGCCCTAGACTATACAGTGAGGAGTATAAGAATGTGCATATTCAAGACAAGGCCTCGTCTCATACAGCAAAATCAACTGTGACCTAATGAATCAAATATTGGGTTGGAAACTCTAAAATGTCAGTTCAGAAACGAATGATTCAAAAACTGTTTTTGATTGTCAGGTGTAATTTTTATTATTCAAAATAGGCTCCATCTGCATCTATACAATCTTGCCAACATTGTCTTAAGCTATAAATTCCTTTCTTGCACGTATCCGTGGTTTGGCATTGCAGGAATACTTCAATGTCCTTTTTGAGATCACAATCTTCTCCAGCCTTCAGAAAGTTGTCAATATGTCTGAATGGGTGAAAATCGCTGGGGAAAAGGTCCGGTGAATAAGGCAGATGTGGCAAAATCTCATTCCTGTGGAGTGTTCTGTCGTAGGCGGTCTTGCATTATCATGAAGCAAAATGGACCTTTTCGATTGACCTAGCTTCTGGTGCATTTCATTCAATTCTGACACATACACTTCTGCAGTTATTGGTTTGTCCCCTGGAAAGAAAGTTCTAATGGATTTTTCTAGCCATGGACCACCAAACAGTCAAAAGAATTTTTTGTGGGTGAAGAGCTGTGAAGAAGTGTTGTTGGTGGCTTATTGTTCTTATCTAGCTAAGATGGTCTTCACCGAAAATACTACAAATGTTCCCTTTCGTTTCAGCTGATGATAAGCCTCATAAGAACTCATAAAGCATCACTTGTCGAATATCCAAAGTCTCCATATTTTGATTCAACTCACAAAACAGGACATAGAATAGAGAAAGAACCTCATGACCAGTCGATATCAAATGCAATAGGGGTGATCCTTCAACCGACATAACTACACACCTAAAGCATGCTTTAATTACTTCCCTAGAAGTGGTGATATTTGCAGGTCAACCAAACCAACATTTTAGTTTCCATCCTAATAGCTGAAGAAATGGGAATTTAGGCAATTCCAGACAGTTCCATACCCATAAAATCATCAGATGCATCTCCCATGGATTCTGTGGATTTGGTTTATTCAAACGGGCCCTCGGAAAGTGACTATCTAGAATTGTTAATAGACTCTGGAAAGACTGCCAGGAGGAATGGAACAAAATACCATTAATAACTTATCAATGAAGCCTTCTCCAGTGGAAACTGCAATGTTGAGCCAGAATGCAAGGGAAGCCAATAGAACAATTGTTCATGGTTGAGTGATCATAACAGCTGAGTGCTGCTACATATTGTTCCTGTAAACATGAGTCAACCCTCATATAGATTGAGATGTCAAATGGATTGTCAGTCTAGCCAGGGTAATAAATAGAGTTTAAAATATTAATTTACCTAGAAAAGAACACAATTATGCTTCAAAATAAAATAGCAATAGCAATCATTATAAATAACTAATGGATTAAAAAAATAGGATTGGAATGAAATAAGACTTACATTTTTGTCTGAGCACTCTCCAACTGAACCTTAGCATTACCAAGTTCTCGAATGATAGAAAGCAGAGCATCTGGATCTACAAAATCATCCAATTTCTCTTCTTGGCCTTTTGACTTTAATCTCATAAATACTAACTGAGTTGATGCTTTTTCTAACTTACATGCCAGATCTTGTCGTTCTGCACACAGCTACAACAGATAGTTTGAAAAATTAATTGAAATGAATTGAACTCTTAAGTAACTCTAATAAATCCAATTTAAAATTTATGGTTTTGAATAAAACATACAGCATAAAATAGTGTATATACAGTGTTTCACAGAGAAAAATCTTCCAAGCAGACAATTAATGACAAAAAATAATAATTTCTTAAGTTTTCCATTAATCCGTCATTTTGTCAAATAAATTTGGACATTAGGTAAATTTCTATGAGCACAGAAGTATTGTCATTAAAATTCGGCCTTTGCATTACTACACAATGAACAATTACTATGTAATCTGTTCAAGAAACTTTCTCTGGATTTTATGTTCAAATTGTTTCTCCAAAACAAAAAACAGGATAACAGACTGAAAAAAATTATTTTCCCACTTGCTTGGCAAAAAACGGGATTGTAATGTTTAGAACAAAAATATTTCATTATTTTCCCTTTAATTATAAGATTGTAAGGAAAGTTCCAAGGATATTCAAGGATATTTAGAAACATAATATACTGCTAGCAATCGGTGACGTAAACTTCCCAAGTGCGTGAGTGAGAGATATGGTATTGGGATATTCATACACTATATGGCCAAAAGTATCTGGACCAACTGTTATACAATAAGAAAGTCATGTGGCACATTTTAATAGGATGTTTTTCATCAATCACAGCCTGCACTCATTGTTGAACGTTGAAGGAGAGACTGGATGAACACGTAAGAGCTTATAAGAACAGAAGAAAGAAAATATCAGACTGGGCCGATCACTGTAAGGAAAAGCAACACAATCCGGATCCCATAATGGATGTGGTTTATGAGAAAAATTAGTTTCATTATTCAAAGCACTATTATTATTATTAATTGTTTTATTGGTTTTTTGAACAAATTTATGCTGTGTAATCTACCTATATAAAAAGTGCTGACTGACTGACTCATCAATGCCCAGCCCAAACCCTTGGACCTAGAAAGCTGAAATGTTGCACAGAGGTTCCATTTATGACGTAGACAAGGAATAAGGCCAGATTTTTCGAAATACCCGCGGGATAGGGAATAAAGAGGATTTATATTTTTACTTTAAAGTTGCCTTTATCGATATATAGGTGTGTGGCGCCAACCCACAATACATCTGAGTTATCCGGAGAAGGCCACAACGGGCTGGGAACTCATATATTTTGCGATCTCAATATTAATTTGCTGAATAAATAAAGTTTTTATTTTTTATGCTATGTATGCAAGGATTCCGGAGCGAAGCGACAATACCCTGCTAGTTAAGTGTAAGTATGTTTTATTATTTAAAACATAGATTGTTATTTTTTAAATGTCGTATTCTTAACATTTGTGAGGAGGAAGACAGACGTCTTTTCCTCAAACTGTAATTCATGAAGAAGTCTTTTGCTAAAAAGACGAAGTACTGAATAAGATAAAGATGTTTTTCAAGTAATAGAAGTTTTTCCGATTTAAGTGTACACATTATCTTTGTCTGTGCATATATGTTCTTAACACTATTTGTTCTTTTTTTACTTTCCATGAACACATTAACAAAGACAGAATCAACTGAATAAAAAAGAGAGGCATTATAATTTACACAAGATGAAAGCAAAAATGATAACCAACAAGGAATAAATGAATTAAAAAAAAAACACTCACAGTTACTCTGTAAATATATAAAAAAAAATTGCGTCCTAGTAAGCAGTAGAGATTTTACTGATCTCATTAGAAAGTAAGAATAACAACTATGAATTCTTTTTGCAGTTAGAAAAAAAATTGTAGCTGGAAAGTTCTCCTTGAAGAAGCCTATGAAAGCTTATTTTGGAAATATCATCATAGATTGACATCTATGAATCCACAGCATAAACTTCAGTATGATCATTTGCTAAATACATACTATGGTGATATGAAACACATTGATTTTGTTAAGTTTTGCAGATCTATAGAACATCATACACTGAATCCTAAGTATGAAAATCTTATACAGAATAGAATTATCAATAGGTAAAACCAAAAATAAAGGTATTTCATCCTTAAAAACATAACTTTGGCATACTCCAGTCGTAAATAAGTTTCCATAACTGGGATGGAGTCAGCAGAAGTTTTTTCATGTTTGAAAAAAATGTCAGAAAAATATATACGACTGAATAATATGAAGAGAACTGGCGTACTGAGGGGATGGTTGGTTGGAGTAAGAATCTCTCCACTGCATTTGAAAATGGAAGAAATCTAGTATTTTGGATCCGCTTTTTTAATTTGAAAGTCATTGGACTGTCTGCAACTCTCCCTCCCTTCCAATCCGAGAAAGAACACAATGTTTTTTTTGGTTGAACAACCATGACCATCTTAACCCCTCCTATTCCAAAATCCTGGGAATGCCTAGATGAAGAGACAGTATTTTCTTGTAGCTTTAACTAATACTTTAATTGTTGTAAAATAATTGTTCAAACTGAAAGTGAGATATATAACAGAGCCTGGTAATCTGGGACATCAACTTCAATGTGTGCAAGAAATCATTAGGTTAAATAAATTTCAAACATAAATTATATAGTCATAACTGGAGGAAGAAAAGCAAATTAGTGGTTGCCTATTAGTTATTAAGTATTAGAGAAAAAATATGCAACATGAACTTTTCTAAATTTGATTCCAAGAATGCAGTAAAATTAGCTCAACATGTAAGTATCAAAGAGACACAGCTTTAATGGAAAAGTTCTGTTTGATAGAATTGGTAAAAACAATAACTTCAAATGAATTTAATTATAAAATTACTTGTCTAATTTCATCTTCTTTACATGCAGTTACTTTATCTAGTTTTTCTTTTCCTTGTGTAAATTTGCTACACATTGCCCTTAAACAGCTCAACTCCCCTTCCATATGATCTTGTTGGCCTCTCTGTGATTGACGTTCTTGTTCCAAACTATCCATCATCCGTTTCAGCTTCATTATTTCCTTTTTGGCACAAGATTGCCTCTTCTTATACTGAAATAAATTACAATTTTTAAATTTATTAAAATAGTATAACTAAAAACTTTTTATATACTAAAACCTTCCTAATAATAATAATAATAATACAGTAGAGTCCCGAAAACTCGGCCTAATGTGGACCGAAGGATGGCCGAATTTGTGAAACTGCCATGTTATCGGGAAAGGTGTTAAAAAAAGAATAAGTACGATTTTTTTTTGTCATAAAATACTTTTATTTGTTGCTTGAGAATACAACAGTTTGCAAAGAATGCTATAACTCAAACTTAAACTGTCCAAATAAACTTAAGAAAATACCTAATACATGAACTGTATATAAATGTAACTTGTAAGGGGTCTGCGCGCAGGGTTTTTCTGCCCTGCCAGGGGGTGGCCAAGTTATCGGGACTGCCGTTTTCGGGACTCTACTGTATATACATAGATATACTGGAGTGCAAAATTAGGGATCAGTCAGGTTTTCACCTGTAGCTTCTCACAGAAGAGGCCTGGATTTGAGAAAAGCATACCAAAGGAACCTCATGAGGTACTGAAATGATGAAAGAAACAACACCATCACAACAATGAATAGAAAATGAAACAGAGGATGCAGAATGGCCACAGAGCACTAGCTGCAATGATTCAGATGCATCAGTGCCAAAGATGGAACAAAGGGAAAAGGTGATCCTCAGTAGGGGATAGGACCACCCCTAATGGTGATGCACATTTTGCAGTGCCTGCCCATACTTAGAATTAGGTGGCTGATAAGTTCTTGGGGTAGCATCCCCATTCCTCTGCCAGCACTGTCATCAGCTGGTGAACATTTTCCTGTGGGTGTGGACATGCTGCAAGTGACTTCCCAGGCATTATCATCCATAAACAGAAATTTGGGACCAACGGCACCTTGGAACAGATGCACACTTGGAAGGAGTACCTCAGTACAGCAGCATACATCAGATACAGTACATCCTTCCAATATTTGGAGCTCTATACATCCATTCAACATAAATGCCTTCCTAGATTAGAACAGATTGACTGCCATATTGATCCCTTTACGTGATGTTTACAGAATGATACAGTGTGCCAAGCTCTCGCCAGATTAACTAATGTCCAAATCGCTACTGAGACTGATTCTACTCTCATCAGAAAAGACTGCCTTACTTTGCGCTGTGGTCCACTGTTTGTTGCACCATTGTAAACAGTGTCTCCAATGCACAGGCTTTATTGGGACACAGCTTTCTGGCTGTCGGGAAAACAGTCTGGCTTGATGTAGTAGTCTGCCCACAGTAAACAGTGATATGCTGCATCCTGTGCAGCTGGATTGCAATTGTTCCCGCTGCTTGGTGTGGGTCTCTCTTGGCCTGTAGGAGAATATAGTGGTCATCACTGGGAGTTGTTTTGAGTGGACAATCACCAACCGGGCTTTAAACAGTTGTGTAGTCCTAATGTAACTGTGGGCGAAGTTACTGCAAACAAGACTCTGGGATATTTCCCACATCATAAAAGAGAGATAGACAAGGCCTTTCGTGTCCTATTGTTCAGTAATGCTCCTCACACTTCACTCTTTCTCAAACTTTCCAATTAAGTGACGAAGTAATATAGATGAGTGTCTGCTGGCAATGTCATCTGAAACCAATCGAATGTCTGTAGCACTCGTACTTACCATATGTTAACTTGCATATGCTGAACTGCTGCTTTTATGTAATCCTGTAGTAACGATTTGAAAATCTGCATGTGTATCAGGTGTCTACTGAATGTCAACAATTATGCAACTCATCACAGGCTGTTTGATTTGATTTTGGGGTTGTAACCCTCAGAAATAGTGCTGATCCCTAAGTTTTGCATATATATATATATATACTGTATATACAGGATGTTTCGAAATTCCTATTACAAACTGTTAGGGCTATTAAAGGGGACCGAGCAGAGAATGTTTTGAATAGGAACCCATGTCTGGAAATACTATGCCACAAGCAAGCCAAAATCAATTTGCATTTGCCATCTGAGATATTGCGATCAAACATTCGGGGGAAGATGGATAGGCTATGGTGACCCAATTGCTTGGCCTCCACAATTGCCGGATTTAACTCCACTCAAAGTTTTTCTGTGAAGCCACATGAAGAGTCGTATTTACGAAACCCCTGTAGAATTGGAGAAAGATCTGCTTGTAAGAATTTTGGTTGCGGCACAAGAGATTCAACATACACCAGGTGTTGTTGAGCGTATGTACCAGCACATGCTTCACAGATACAATGTTTGCAATGAAGTTGGATGTCTTTATATCAAGCAGTTCTTGTAGTGGACCAGGATGCAATGCCGAACAAACAACTGGAGCTGAAAAAGAAAAATGACACTTGTTTCATGACCTCACATGACATGACAACGGATAAAACATCCTTTCCATACAGGAAAATTGAAAACATTTTTTTTTTGGAATTGACATTCATGTCAATAATGCTCTTTGACCTCGCAGAAACATTAGTTATTTATTATGTTTTATAAACACTTGATTTGATTTTGTCTTGTTTGTGGCACGGTATGTTTCTAGACATGGGTTCCTGTTGAAAACATTATCTGCTCGGTCCCCTCTTTAAGCTCTGGAAATTTGTAATAGGAATTTCGAAACAACCTGCATATTCCTGCATATGCAAAAAAATATTAAGGATGAAATAGAAAAAGATTAGTTACCATTTCATTAGTAAGTAGCAAGACAAGCCTTATAGATTGACTTATAGATTAACTAATAAAGTGTGCCTAATTGTCTAAGCGATTTTTTTTTTAATCCACTACCCAGCTCAAATTTTTTCACTTTCAACAAGAGAAAATTTTATTGTGAACAAATTCACTAGATAGTCTATAGGCATAAATAGGGGAATCACAAAATATATAGTGTAGGTCCCATTTTATTTCATTTTTTTATTATTTTTTTTTTTTTGGGGGGGGGGGAGGTTGAATGGCAGGCCGAAGAGAACCTTGCAGCCCTCCCCCCTGAAATTTGTAAGCCAGTGCTGATTGGTTCCCTCTGCGAAATGCTAAACAGGGTGATTCAAAATTCCCTGTACAAACTTTAAAGGTAGATCAAGAATACAAAAATAAACTGTATTCATAGTGGAATACAGGTCTTCAAATGCCACCTTATATGCTAGAGAGCGCTGTTTCACAGCACATTAGTTGGGCAGTGAGAGCCATCATCACGGTGACTTAGTACAACAAGTTGCCTCAAAGGCATCGTCTAGGAGACCCCTGTTGTCTCTGACTCTGACCTCATCCCAAGAGTTGCTGTGCCTAGCTGGATGTGTTCGTGAAAGGCCTCACATTTTTGCACATGTTCGGCAATCCATGCATTGAAGTTGTGAGGAGTGTATTACTGCTGGTGGACTGTGAACCTGTAAGTGTACACCTTACTGTCATATTGTAAACATAGGGCTAATAAACATGTCTACCTTTCTTCTTGGCTTTTATTTCTGAACCTTAGTGTACCTTCTAGTACATTCAGGTGGCATTTGAAGACATATGTTCCACTATGAATATGGTTTGTTTTTGTATTTCTGACCTGCCTTTACAGTTTGTATAGGGGATTTTGAATCACCCTGCATATGCTCCTGGAATGGACATTCCAGATCTATCTGGATTACCACAGAAACAGTCTACATTATATTCAGAAAGAAATGAGCACAAAGAGAAATATTTTTTTTTTCAGGCAAAATTTGAAATTAAACCTAGATCCACTTGTATCAACCAGTTAGCAGGCAAATATCTAAATCATTTGCTTATGCCTGAATTCTATTCATCTAAGCAGTCAAGAGGGAATAATGGCTTATTTTAAAATTACCGTATTGTCCGTCGTATAAGACGACTTTTTAAACCAGGAAAATCTTCTCAAAAGCCGGGGGTCGTCTTATACGCCGGGTGCTGAAACTTATACGGCGAGTATATCCCAAACTCTATATTTAAATTGGAAAATTGGGGGTCGTCTTATACGCTGGACAATACGGTAATATAGTATTTCTAAATGCTATTGTTAACTACAAAGAAATGGAAAAGCAAAAACATATATTGTTTATATATTCATTGAGTTTCAATTAACAGTGAACTTTAATATTAGTTTCTCTAGTTATTTAAAATTCACTAAATTACATAATTATATATATATTCCTAATTCAGTACAGAAGGGCCACACCTTCATAGTAAGGTTCACACTCTGGGGCCAGCTGTATATTGCCAAATTATATGACTATACATGATAAAAAAAATTGGATAAAATACATTAAAATAAATAAAAAAATTAAAATATTAAGGTAAACTTAAATAAGGGTCCGATAATTTACATTTACCTGGGGCTTTGCAAACATTAGAAATGGCCCTGTGGTATATTACCATTAACCATCGTTTTTAGTTTTTAAAATCAAATAATTTGTCATTTTCACCTAAATTTTTGGGCTATTTAGCTTTTAAGTTCTATTTCTCTAATTACATTTTAATATATATTCCACAATGCAATAGATTTCCTAAACTTTACACAATCAATCTAATTCAAAAACAAACTAAAATGAAAAGAATGCTAAACTACATTTCTATTTTTCACTTTATTATTTTAAATAAATAAATAAATAAATATGTAAATAAATAAATAAAAAAAATAAATAAATAAATATGTAAATAAATA
>JAFIDM010000001.1:118871730-118886597 GCA_023159025.1 Thereuonema tuberculata | reverse complement strand
AAGTTACCAAGCCGAAATATTGAATGAAATTCACCAGAGTAGAAAAATATCCTTCTCCAAGCTTGTATATGTAATTCACAATATGTAAAGTACATTTTTACTTACTTATATAAGTCTAATGATGATTTACTTATGTCTGGAAATGGCTTCTTTGTTGATTCTTTATTAGTCACACTATATTTTGATGATGGGTGTAGATGATACTTAGAAAATGATGTATTTTGTACTTCTGATGGATTCGACATAGGAAAATTATCTGAGGAGGCACTTGTTTGTTGGGTGAGAGCCCTTCGATTTTCAGCAAGCTCTCTGTCTCTGTGAGGTTTAATTAACAGTTCATCTGGAGTCTCCTCTACAGAACTTTTTGATTCCTTTCCTCCACTATGTAAACGACTCCTCCTTGTTTTTGATGGCAAATCGCCATATGGTGGGGTATGACTAAAAAATTTAGAAGATATTAGTTTAAAATAAACAAATTAAAACATAAGTATGAACATGACTAAGAAAACCTTCCATATTTTATAAGTAATTTGTCCTGTGCAGTAAAATGCAGTAAACCTTTACTGGGATTAGATAGTCTGTAACTAAGACAACAAATGTTCTGTGTCAGATGAACTAAATCACAACACTTAAATTAAGGATGCTTTTGACAAAGATAATGCTCTACTATTCATAAAAGCCAAATCAAAGAGTTTCTATAAACTAAAAATAAATTAAACATTAAGAAAAAAAAAAGATCTAATGATCATTATTCAACTGAGTCAAACTGTATATATAGGGCTTGCATCGACAACAATCTTGCAGAGAACAAGACAAGTTAATCATTGCTATCTTAAAAATTTGGGGAGAAATACTGCTGAAATTATGGATGCTGTGTATGCTTGAGCAGTGCTGAAGATTTCAGAATTGAACTTCAGTGGCATTGGGGTTTTTCTCTCCCAAATTAATTAAATTAATTAATTTACCAAAGGGATATCAGATTGTTTCCTGAAGTTAAAGATAGACGAGTGTTGGGCTGCTCTTCTGACCTTCCATAGATGTGGAGTTTAGAAGCCTATACTTACTTTACCAGAATAAATATCTTTATATTAAAGGTTTTTAAAAATATTGCTAAAATTATTTTTACAATATAATAAATAATGATAATTTATTTTTAGAAATAGAATTATAAATTGAGATCAATAAATGCTCTTTCATAAAATTTTTTTAAGAGAATTTAAGATATTGAAATACTTACAAATCTGAATGTAAACGTGTGTTTGCAGAATAATTTCGAGTTCCTTCAGTATCAAGGAAACTATCATAATGAAACTGAGACGAAATAATGTCATCAGTTCTTGACAATGAGTCTGAATAGCAGGGGGTGTTTTTGTGCTTCAAAGTGCGCTGACATTCCCGTAGCTTCTGAGATAACATTTCCCTAGAATATCATCCAAATTTATTTTTTATTAAATATTTTTTCTTTGCTATAAAGTTTACAGAAAAAAAAAATACAAATTCCCTAAAGTAAATTTTACGTAAAGTAAATGAGTGAAAAGATACAGGAAGAAATGTACTTTATTAAAAGAAATTAAATGTTTTTAAAGATAATGTGTTATATGTGAAAATAATGAGAAACCATGTGTAATTACAGATATAAAAAACTAGTTATCATGATAAACAAAGCTTCCACTACCATTTTTGTTTTTGTTTTACTTACTTTTCAAATTTTATATTTGTAATTTCTCTGTGAAGTTTTTCTACTGTTGCATCAGCATGAGCAGCTTTAGCACGTAAACAACCTACTTCTTCATTAGATTTTAATCTGTAAAATAATATGAGGAACATTGAAAAGAATAGTAATAATATATGAGAATAAAAAAAAAGAATAGCTAGTTAAAAGTGATTTCTATACTTCTGTTCTTCAATCTGGATACAGCAGTTAAAATAAAAATATTTCATTTGAGTAGAACTATGTAAATAAGACTGATAAATCTAAGAATAAAAACTCTACATGCTATTTTCACTTTCCCTGAATAATCGTTCTTCAGAACTTCAAAAGTCTTATGCCAAATGGCAATGAATAAAACAATTCAATTGGAGTTAAAATTGGCTTAACCTTCTGCAACTTGCTTGATTAATGCAAACAGAAAAAGACTTAGCTTACCTTAAAGGTAAGAACTGAAAAGTGAGGATGAAGCGAAGTTTAAGACTAAAGTATAGCATACAAGGCTAGAAATGAACCATTTTATAACCAAATGTTAACACAAAGGCAAAGTAAGAGTGTTCTTAATTTACATAAGCAAGCAGGCTTACAAGATTGTAAGAGATTTACAAGATCTATTCATGTGATGAATAAAATAGTAACCCAAGAGATTAGTACAACTGTATTTATACAGCAAGTTGTCCAATAAGTTCCTGACAGGAGACAAAAAAGTGATACCTGACTACTTCTATAGCTTATTATGATATTACTTATTTACGAAAATAAGGGTGTTCAATTCTTCATCCATGTAAACATGAGATGCTTTACTTTAACAAGAATGAATGTACAAAATAAAGAATGATGCAGAATTATTAATTTGCCAAAGAAGTGAAAACAAGAATACTTAACCCCATACCAAAATGATAGTTGAATAAACTACAATACAAATTTCACTGAACTTAAAAAGAAGAATAGTCTGCTAATGAGATCTAATGAAAAGAGGATTCTGTTAATATATTAAAAAGTCTCCTAAATAGTAGCTTTTATGATGGTATGCATTTATTACAAGAAATCTAAAGTATTTAAACATTTTACTTCACAATATTTCAAATTTAATAGCAACACACAATCAAACTGCTCTTTGTTTGAGCATTATTTATAGAATAATGAACTAATAATATTTTTTTTTTTTTTTACTTACAGTTTTTGTTCTGCTTCCAATAACTGTTTTTCTGACATTTTTAATTCCTCTGTTAGCTCTTTAATTCTTATCTGAGTTTCACATTCTTTCTGTCTTGTACATGCAATGACATTCTCCAGTTCCAGAGTTCTTGTACGTTCCGACTGAATCTCATTTTCCAAACCATCCAAACGAGACTGCATTTCATTCACCTGATGCTGCAACTGTGTTCAATGTGAAAATTAGAACATACAGAGCAAATATTTATTATTTATTTATTTATGCCTTAAGATATTGATCAAGATTTGATTTTGTTAACTTAAGAAAATGTATAAGATCTTTGGCCTAGATAGTTTTTCTACATTTAGTTGAATCAAAAGCACATTAATTCTTACTGTTTCAACTTCTTGTTCCTTTTCACTTAACTCTGCACAGGATTTATCTCTTGAGTTCTGTAGCTGACTGCAGAGCTCTCGTAAGCGATCATATTCTTCTTCCAATTCACTTTTTGCCATTACGAGTTCACTACATTTTGCCTCTAGATGAGCAGCATTTTGCTGTAATTCTTGATTGTCTTTTTCTATTGTCTGTTTTCCATCACAAAGCTTAAGAAAGAAAAAATTAATAACTAATAATTAATAAAAATTAATAATTAATAAGAAAAGATTAATATAACTTTAATTATAAAAAAGTATGATTAATTTATAATAATCAATAAAAAGGCTTGATAAAAACTTAGAAAAGATTGTACACAAAAGTAAAACGGCTTATACTCTATTAGCCTTTATTAATATACTTTATTAATCTGTTAGTCAGTTGTGAAGCCCTCTGAAGAAGACATCAAGATTCTCCAAGATTATATGGATCTCAGATTAAGAAACAATATCTTACATAAAAATATATAATTATTTTTTTCCCGATCTTAATAAAATTAAGTGTTTTGTTTAAGGAAAAATAATGAATGAGAGCAGATACAAAGCTGACAACATAAATTATAAATCTCTATTTCGTAACTTCTAATACTTTTGAATAAATAAAGCTTTTAAACATTTCATATCTTGTATAATCTCTAATCACCACACGCTTATAAATTAGTTCTTCTCATCTATAGAAATTCTGTAATGATATCCTCATCAAATTTCATACAAAGTGCATTTAACTATACCTTTATGGATTGAATATAATAATGATCATTTATTCTTTAGTTCAAGGGAATTATAATAACACTGGAAAGAAAAGGTTGGGATCTACTCTTTAGATCAAAGCATGTCAGATGTAATACTATGACATTTGTTTTTATTACATTAAGGTGACCAATGTCCCATTGTCCCAATAAATTTAATACGGGACACATAATTATCCCGTATTTCAATGCGATTTCAAGATAACTATATTTATCCACAGTTTTTATTTTCTGTTGTTGAGAACATGAGAAACTTGGAGATAAATGTAATACTTTAACCATCTGCATTGAGTGATTCTGCAGTGCAATACTGAATCATTCTTCGAGTGTTTCTTACTATAAAATTATGAACATATTTTCAACATTGTATTTTATACTCGAGTTTAGGCTTTAGATTGATTAGTTACTCTACGCAGAAGAATGTCTTATTCATGTACCTGCTATAAGGTTCATATTAATGCTTGAGTGTCCATTACAATTTAACCTAAAGAAACACTTTCTTAATGACATATAATTGCAAATTATCATATTTATAAACAAATTTATGAATTTACATAAGAAAACGAAATTGTATTGTTACTTCAACGTTGCAATCAATATACAAAATGGCCATTAGAACTGTTCTCGGAAATTGTTACATATTTGTTAGTAAACATTTGAAAATAATGATGCAACAATAATAAACCACCATGCAATTTTACCTAATTGAAGACCTGTAAGAAACAGTCAAGCCTAGCTACAATAGTGATGCATCTGAATGCAGTGCTTAAGATTTAGTTAGTCTACATAGTAATAGCGGCATTTATTTCTTCCAAGTAAGTAATAAAAATAACAGATTTGTTGATTTTTGTCCCGTATTTTTATTTTCAAAATCTAGCCACCCTAGATTACAACTCAAATAATTGGAATCTTGAACAATATCAACCCTTTTCTCTTGGGAAGACTCCACAAACACAAAATGAAAGATACATCAATGCTACAAGTGCAATTCTTCTCCTACTGTTACACATATGAAGGCAGAAAAAATGTAACTGAATTTGGCTGTTATAGGTTAAATCAGTAGGTTCTGATAGAAGCCGAAATTTGCTTTACCTGTTCAATCTGCTGTTGCATTGTTGAAATGCTGCTGTTTAATTGTTTCACCTCTACTATTTTTGCCTCCAATTCGAATCGAACTGATTCAGTCTCTGATTCCAAATGAGTGTTTTGAGCTTCAAGGCAATTAGCTTCTTCTGATACTGTGTGGAACTGTTCAAGCAACTGATATCGCTCTTGATCCTGTAAGTTCATAATAAATGAAAGATATGCCTAAACTTAAACAAGTATAAAATATTAAACCAAACTGAAAATGATAAAAAAAAAAAAAAATTAATAGCAAGAGAAACAAGTATTAAAGAATATATACAGTCGGACCTCTATTTAATGAAGTCGCTAAATCCAAAAAAAAAGTTCGTTATATGGAAAATTCGTTAAATAGAGATTCACCTTTTAAAATTACTTTACTACATAAAACAGATTTAAAATACATAAACAATAAATATTATTAAAAAAAGTAATAATTTTAATGATATAAAGCATACATTATCACATGTGTACTTAAATTTTACTGTTAATTTTGTCTGAGTTTTTTTTTTTTGAAAAAGTGTTTTCGCTCATAGTACGTCTCGTATCTTTGCAATGCACCAAAAACCCCTTCAGGCGTATTTTCTTCAAATCCACATCTTCATAGGCACATGTTTTTAAACGTTTTGAACAATAATTCAATGAATCAAAAGTTTGTACTACCTTCTCATGATTTTTTATTAAGGTTGATAAACTGTTTGGGGGCATACCAAATTTTAAAGCAATATCCTTTTTCTTCACGCTTTTATCCACCTCCTCAAGAATTAATTTTTTTTCTTTGATGTTCAAGCACTTTCGCTTTGACATTTTCGAGCTACAAGAACTGAAATTACCAGTACGACTGATCATGTTCAACAATCTAGAAAACGCGAGACTCTACTTCAAGGACACGGGACAGCTCCATTGAGGATGAAAGGGCAATATGGGTTGGATTGGGATTGCACTTCCTGGTTGAAATGTAAAGAATGACAGCGATTGGCGCCTTGTAAAAACATTTCAAGGAGAAAAAAAAAATTGGTTCCATGAAAAAGTTCGTTAAATAGAAAATGCACTTTGCTATTTGGAGGTTATTTTACAAAGAAATTAGCAAAATGTTCTTGGTTCCAAAGAAAAGTTTGCAAAATAGAGGTTCGTTAAATAGAGGTCCGACTGTATTATTAGCTTTTGGTACTGAAGTTCTTATTCAAATGTAAGTTTTAATTTTTTTCTGAGATTCAGGAAAAAAAACTTGAAAGTTTCAACTATGGACCATTTAAGTGTGTCATCACAACCTACGTCACAGTTCAAAGAGCCCGTTGCTAAGGATTTAGAATTGTGAACAGTTAAAGCCATGCCCGTGTTTATCGAGGTTTTTCTTTGAGAAAAAGACCACAAAAAATAATAATAATAATAATTATCAGAATGCATTTTTAAGACGTCAAGAAACCCCACTTTAAGATTCTCCCCCACTTCTTATTTTTGAGAATTTTAGGAGAAACATTAAGACAAAAAATGCTATGTTTTTGCATATTTTTCAGGTTTGTACTGCCATACCCATATTACAACAAATATCGAGTGCTGCTGATTGGTACTCTCAACACCCATTCACCAATAGCAAAGTTCTGATCTGATGTACTGAAACTCATTTCTGAAGTAGGACTGTAGAAGAATAAATAATTCTATTTGTCAACAATAATAAAATTATTTATTCTTCTACAATCCTACTTCAGAAATGAGTTTCAGCATGTCAGATCAGAACTTTGCTATTGGAGAATGGCTTTTCAGCAATCAGCATCTCTCAACATCGAGTGCCGTGTGGGTATGGATGCACAAACCTGAAAAATTTGCAAAAATACAACTTTTTTCACGTTAATGTTTTTCCTAAAATTCTCAAAAAACAAGGGGAAAAAAATCCTGAAAAAGCTTTCTTTAAGTCTTAAAAATGATTGCTGGTAATTTATTATGTAGGTTTTTGAACTGTGACGTAGGTTGTAATGAACCACTTAAACGATCCAATATCCTTTTTCTTCTTCTTTGATGTATATTGTATTCACACCATAATGAGTCAGAATTCTTCTTTTCATTTATTTCACCACTATCACAGAGCAGAGCTTCTCAACTGTGTGCATTAAAAAAATCCTCAGAGTCGTAAACATAAAGTAATGCTTCAAATTAAAACTTAATTCTAGACATCAAGTAAATTGGGAAACACTAATTATAAACTGTGCCATTAAATCAGTGTAAGAAATATTTCTTTAAATGTATAAATAGACTCTCATAAAGGAAACATGCAAATGATTAAAATTTGGGAATATTTGCACGTGCCTAGACTCACAAGTGCCCTCTGAACTGTCGTGTAAGAGTGTATAAGTAGAGGACTGTTGTGGATCCAGACAGGTAGTTTTTCATCATCAGTGAGCTGTATAAATGTCTACTGGAGTCAGTATGCTTCGTCGATGTCAAAGGGCGCCTTATAAGCAAAATATGAAATTTGAATGGGACCAAATGATCAGATTGCATGAAGGAAGATTTTTATACTGTAAAATTGCTGCTCTTGTAGAGCATAATGCCACGACAGCGATGCGAGTGTGGAAGCAGGGGACTGACGAGTCAAAAATCAGGAAATGGACCACCAAATGTGACGACGCGACAGGATGATAGATATCTCATCCGTATGGCAGTGACAGACCGTTCCGCTTCTTCTCGAGTGTTAGCACAATGTTGGAACACTGCAACAGGCCTGACATTGTCTGGTTCCATGGTTCAATAGCGTTTGCTGTGCAGAGGACTGCATGCAAGCATTCCTTTGTGGAGGATTCCTTTCGGCCTGAACCACTGATAACTCAGGCTACTATGGACTCACGAACAGACCCACTGGTGTGCAGATTGGCACCATGTCATATTTTCAGCCGAGTCCCACTTCAACTTGGATTACAATGATGGCCGCATATGCATTAGACGATATCAAGTTCAGTTTCATCTTCCAGACTGCATTGTCCAGTGTCATACTGCAAGAACAATAGGCATGATGGTTCGGGGAGTAATTGGGTGTCATAGGTAATCTTGGCTGCTACGAATTGTTGGCACTCAAACAGCCACTACATCAGTGAAATTATGGAGGCTGAAGTCATACCCTTCCTTCAGTACACTCCTGGAGCCATATTCTAACAAGACAATGCCCGACTATTAGTTGCCAGAAATGTCCAGGCCGTCTTCAAAGCAAGGCAGATAATCCTTCTTCACTTGCCTGCATGTTCGCCCGATATCTCACCCATTGAACATGTCTGGGATATGGTCACTCGGCAATTAGGCCGTCATTGTGATCCAGCAGCCAATACCGACGACCTGTGGATGCAGATAGAAACAGCTGGCAGACGATACCCCAGGAATACAAGCAAGGCCTCTTTGATTAGATGCCATGGCATTTAGCAGCTCTTATTGCAGCTCGTGGAGGCTTTACACCATACGTAGTTTTTGCAAGTACAGTTGTTGCATTGCTCTGAAACTTTAATCGTTTGTTTGTATCACTATTAGTAATGTGTGTAATATATATATTTTGTGGCACACTAAACCTTGTTTCTAAAATCCCAAGGCACACCAATCTTTTTCATTTATATATATATAAATGAAAAAGATTGGTGTGCCTTGGGATTTTAGAAACAAAGTTTAGTGTGCCAAAGGATTTCTACAAACACAAAAGTGTGAATTGAAGCAAAAAAAATGTTTAGAAGCACTGCTCAGGAGAATCCACGGGACAAAACAAATTAATATAAAAGTGAACAAAGTTAAAAAAAATCTTTATATTTTGAATCTATTTCTAAAGGCGAAATTTTATATAAATATTGTATTCTTCATTTATAAAAAAAAACAAAAAACAAACAAACAAAACAAAAAACCCCCTTTACTTACCATTCTCCAATGAAAATGTGTTTTTGAAGTGTTACGCCAAATTAATTCACACATTTCTAAGCAATTGTGTAATTTTCAGTTTTTTTGAAGAGACATAGGAAGCCTTGTAATTATTTTGTTTTGTTAAATTAAAAAATAATAATAATAATAATAATAATATATATATATATATATATATATATATATAGAATCACATGCTAATGAAATAACAATTTTCTATAATATTCTATTCCCCCCCCCCCCCCCCAATTATCTGGTAATGTAACTTTTAAGCTTAAGAAGCAAAAGCAGGAAGTCGTGTGTTTGATCCTTTGCAGGGACTCAAGGTTTATAACTCCAGCTTATTTCTCTTTCTTCGGTTGGGCTCCATCAATTCTATTTAAATCGGGGAGTATTCCCCCTCACCCCCAGGAGCAAAAGGAAGCAGCTAAGTTCTTGATGGAACATTCAATTTTCACTTTCTCCCTTCATAGTGTACCATAGTTGATCTGCTAATAATTACACAAAGCAAACTTCTAACCTCTCAGGATCAATTTCATCCACTCCAATGTTTGAACCCGTAAGAAAAGAAGAATCTCATTTATCAAGCCTATTGAGTTATGTGCAGTGGTAGATTAAGACCTAGATTTTTTATATGGGAAAATCTGGAAAACACCATAAAACAAGTAATAATAATACAAGTCTATCTAAACAGTTAAACAACAATGTAAAAAAAATATTAAAGGTTTAACATAGGTAAAATACATATAAGTTCAAACTCTAATCGTCTTAGTAAACCCCTTTCAAAAGTAAGTACACTATATAGTATTAAAATGAAGAGATCTCTTATCACGTAGACTGATCTTATAGTAAAACTACCAATGCTATTTTACCATTTCCATCTTAAAATAAAATGATGTCTTACAAAATTCTATTTTAATCTTAATTAGCTTAAAACAATATAACAAAATAAACCTAGACACTAAACTAATGGGTTTTCACTTCATATACTTTATAATGTTCTGATTCTTAAATATGTAAAGTATTGTAGTGACTTTTATATTTATTGTATAGTTTTATCGTTATTCTATCCTTTTGTATTCTAGTTATTCCGTTTTTCTGTATTTTAATCTCCATTATTTAATTCCTTTGTTGATCAGTTTATTTTTGAATTTCAAGGGTTGTGGCGTCCTTTTTAATTCACTTTATTTAAATCACAACGGTTTAAAAACCCGTTGTGATCACATGACATTTAAATCCCCCAATCGATTTGTAAACGCCACAACCAATCAGAACACTTGTACATAGTTTATTTAAACACATGTAACCTGTAAATAAACAGTAGTTGTTGTTAGTTCTTGCTAGTTCAGTCCAGACGCAGCTCCAGTCTCTACTTATTTAGACACTACGATTTTTACCAGTTAAAAACACCCCACAGTATTAAGTTTTCTGATACACTAGTTTGAACTGAAAAGAAAACAGTTATTCTAGTTCATAATTCACTGATGTAACAAATTCCTTGGCACCATCACTTGATTACATGTCACATCAGTCACTGTGAGTTGACTTGCTGTATCCAAGGGCACTTTGAGTCGAAATAGTGCAAATCACTATCACCGTAGATACCACTACTGAAGATAGTATAAATAGATCTCATTAAGCCAGTCTACCTCGAACTTCTCTGTATTCATATCAGTTAAGTTGCTTACATAAAAAAAAAAAAAAAAAAAATCTTCTTATGTTTATTTACTTCTATCCGCTGACTGGACTACTAAGTCCCTGGGTGGCAATCAATGAAGACAGCACTGGATGAGGTAACCACAACTTCACAGACAACATGAACTTTACGCAACCAACAAGAGTTACAGGCTGCCTTGTTCACATATCTTCTTTGTCTCGTCTAAATGAATCCTTCTACTAAAACTTCTTATAGTTTGGTTCCATCAATACATTGGTTTCACGTCTCTTCCCCTCACATTCAGAAGAAAGGAGCAACTCTATCTCGCATCTATCCTTCGTGATGTCGGAGCTTCTTCTTTTTATTCATTAAAAGATTAGCTATCACATGTTAATTAGTAAATGATAGTTAAGCATGAAACATCATTGGCTGGAATCAGAATATCATGAGCAAAATGTTATTATATTCCACTTAATGTTTAATTCAATTGTCCTTCTTAGCCTAAAAATCACATGATCAACTCCGAAAAAGAATGTAAAACACTAGGCCTAGAACTGTAGTTCATACAATATTAAAAATGGAATAAGACAGCAGATAATAGCCAAACAAATTGGTATAAGCTTCTGCAATTATTAATAAATGTTGACATTTTACAAAATAATAAAATAAATATTAGTATCTTGATATGGATGACTTAAAAGTAGAATTATTTTAAATAAATAATTTAAAAATTGATACATGGAAATAAATACATAAATTAAAATTTAAAGTGTATATTCATTAAATAGTCAAGCAAATTACCTGGGGTGTGATTTTGAATGTTACAATACTTTAAATTGCCAGACTTCTAAACACCTGTCCTGTGTTACCCAATCTCCTCTGATACAAATTATATTACAAATTGATATTAACCTAACCTGACCATGTATTTCAAAATCAAATATTTATTAGAATTATTTAATTAATTTTTTTCAAATTTTCAATTTACACATTCAGAGAATTTTTCAGATACTGGACTTATAGTGGTTCATTTGAAAATTTTTGCCAAATTTTGCTTACCTCCCCAATTGAAAGTTTTTATTTATCTGAAATTTTATCAGATAAAAGAGCAAAAATCCACAATTTGGAAAAAAATAATAATAATAATAACGAAAGCTCTAACAGGAAAAACTTGAAAGCATGGGATGGGTTAACTTTACCTTTTCATTTAACAAAAATTCCACTCGGGCTACTTCATTGATATAATTTTGAATTTTCTCTTTTAGCTGACTCTGTTCTTTCATTTGAAGATCCATTTCACAGTGCAAACGCTGAAATTCATTTAAAAGAAGAAACAAAATTTGAAGATGAAACAAAGTAGCTTATAATAAATTGCCATAAAATGTTTGTTATAAATAATTAAAGTTTTTTTTTCAAAAGTGGTACTTCTTTTTAAAATGACATTATTTTCTAGTATTTATTTAGTATATAAGCTTATTCAAACAAAAATTTGCAAACGTTTTGAATATTAATTATGTAATATTCTTAAAAATTAAATTTATATAATTTTTAATAATTATTAAAAGGAGGAAATCTTAATTAATCACCATTTACATATGACATAAAAAGACTAATATTTAATACATTATACATAATGCGAAGATAGATGTACTGTTTAAAAAACAAATGATGTAAAATTACAAGTATTTTTTACATACAAAAATGTCTAATCTATTTTCATGCAAACAAATCTCCCTGTATTTGTGTCGTGACAATTTAAAAAATAGTTAAATTTAATTATGAAATTAATATTTTTGAACACATTAAAATTATAGATCTCCGTTATGAGATCTGCTTTGTTCATTCTGACTACTCTCAACTGATGATCGCCTAATAAGTGTGAAACAGGCTTGTCTGGAGATATCAGTTTGAACATTGGTTTCAAATTTTAATGTGTTTAAACATTTTTTAGAAGCTTTTTCTTTATTTAGATGCACATAAGAAATTCATTGAGGCTGGCAGAGCCCAACACATGATTCTCTTTTTCTTTACTTTTAATGTGTCTTTATGTTTTTAGTTTATATTCAAGGAGGTTCCATTTCTTTACCAATCAAACTTAATATTTTTGAACTACATTTTTGAACTACTATTGCTATTACAGTAGTCTGATATCTATATTTGACTTGAACTAAGAGTTCGTCTTTAAGCCTTGAATAAGAATCCTCACCTAAACCCAACTACATCACCATCTCATGGGTATGCTACTCAGGACAAATACAGATTAAGTCACATATAAATACTAATTTTACAAATTAAGATTATTATATTCAGATAATTATTACGATATACTTTATGTAAGTATATATTTCATAGTCAAGTTTCAAGAAACTGTATATATGCAACTGATTTTGTTTTGTTATTAGTCACATTTAAGTTTTTGAAATTAGTAAAATAACTGAGAGAAATAAACTTTTATTCCGTTTTGTCAACTTTGTTTTAAATTATGTTGGTTCTTGCTTAATAAATTAAAGCTTTTTTATAATTTAAGTAAAAGTATATTTACCTGATTCTCCCTTATCATTGTTTCTAAATCTTGTTGAAGAGTCTCCACCTGTTGCATAATCCCATTTTTCGATTGGGTTGAATGTTCTAAGTCATTAATCAAACATTCACACTGCTTACGAAGTTCTTGAATTTCTTTGTCTTTCTGCCTAACATCATCTTGCAGCCTGCTGCTCCATAAAGAAAGAAAGAGAAAACATCTATTTTAAAATTGCTGCACATTAATAACTCTGAAATAAAGTTGTGTGATTATATTAATTATGATTTGTCTCAGCCGAAACAATGAAATCAAAAGGAGAAAGTCTCAATGAGGATCTTATTTTTCTGTGGCCCTAAGTAAAACTGTCCTGAATTCTCTGAATACATTCACAATAATTTTTAAATATTTATCATTTTTTAGAAATAATATATCAAAAATTGAACAACCAATAAAAAGTATCACACACATAGTAAAAATAACAAAAAACATATTACCATAAGTAAGGATGTTTCGATCTGCGAAAAACTACATGATCATCTCAGCTAAAGATGATCCTGCAGTTTTGCACAGATTGAAATGTCCTTGCTTACGGTAATATGTTTTTGTTATTTTTTTGAATGTGTGCGTTATTTTTTATTGGTTGTTCGATTTTTGATAAATATTTATTCCACATGTTTAAGTTGAATTTAGAAATAATATATAGAAAAAATTGCCATTAATTATAATTTCAGTTATACAATGAGTAACTCTTTGATCTATAATTCTTTTAATTAATCCTTTCATTAACTTCAGTAACAAATACACCAGTAATTTATTATTATTATTTTACTTACTCTAAATTTGATTCTAAATTGCTGACTGTAATAGTCAAATCTTGAATTTCTCTGTCCTAAAAAAAAGAAAAAAAAGAAAGTTTAACTTTTAGCATTTTTTTGGTATAACTGAGGAAACTATGATTATCATTATTAGAATAAGTTTTCAATTAATGTACAGCTTTACAGATAGGTAATGGACATACTTTTTGATTGAGAGCTTCTTGCAGTTCACATATGTATTCTGTTTTTGCATCTACTTCTGATTGAAGTTTATCCTTATCTTGATCCAATGCATACATCGTTTGTTGAAATTCCTCAATTTTCCCTTTAAACTTCATTTTCTTCAAATCAAAGCACTCTATTAAAAAATACAGAAAAACTTAAATCCATCTTCTGGTTAGAAACAGTAAGACTTTCTATTTCCCCAATGTTTGTAAGTGATTATATTATATTTTTGGCACTAGGTGTAATTTGCATATTGGGTTCATTCCATGTCAAGTGGTCCCCGCGCGACCATCTCCGATTTTGATGAAATTTTCACAGTTTGTACTGTAAGGCCTTAGATGAACATCTGCAAAATTTCAGTCCGAAATATGCATTTTTGGCTGAGCCAGGATCATTTTCGTAGAGGTCACTCGTTCCACATAGTCGTCGTAGTGAAAAATTTTGCACTTTTGAGCTATAATATCACGGTAAGTATTAGAGCATTGACCCTGAAAATTCATTTCTAAGGTAAATCTCATGCGTAGATTACGAAAATTATAAAGACAAGTTACGAAAGTTTCATCCCTTGCCTACATGGGCCCCCAAAGTTGCC
>JAFIDM010000001.1:118847136-118866730 GCA_023159025.1 Thereuonema tuberculata | reverse complement strand
CTACACAAAGTCTACATACACTATATATCTCATAGGGCTGTGCTGTCCCTAATGTTGAAACAAGCATAGTCTTTCAAAATAGTTGGGTATTATGTCTCACAAATTCTGTTTATAATCAAGTATGTGCGATTTAAACATTCTTCTTTCCTTTTGCAAATTTTTATTAACTTACAAAATTGAAATTCATATAAACATAAGGCTTCTTTAAAAGGAAATCATACTTTATTTTTCCAAAATAATAATAATAATAAAAAATATCCTGAGCATTAAGATGTATGTCTCACTGCTCATCAAGTGACAGATGCTTGTTTTCACAGACTTCTGAAGTTTACTGAAGTTACATTATATCTAATATTTCAACAACTTCCATTAAAGAATTCTGAAGGCTGTTGTTGAAAGACATCATTTACAATTACATGGACTTAGCAGTCAAACAAAAGAAATGATAACCTTTTAACAATTTCTTCAATAGTTGTCCACAGTGATAGATAAGAACAATATGGTATGCTTCAGAATTTCCCGCTATATTTGCTGCATCATTTGGACAGTGTTTGCCATAAAACAAAATAAAATCTGGTATCAGTTTGCCTGGCTATATTAAAGGCTTTACAAAATTTTCAGACTATACCTGTAATGCTCTACACTAAAACTTCAAAAACTTCCTTACTGAAGTCATTATTATTAAAAAAGAATTTTAGCCTTTGATCTTGACTGCAGATATATCTATCTTGCTATTTTTTTTTTTGTTAGAGGCAAACACCAAGGATGAGACAAACTCAAATGTCTAATCTTAAGGGAAACCTATCTACAAACAAAAAATATAAATACTCAGAAATTAAATGTAAACAAAGCAACATAATGATGATAAATCCTGAAATTGTACACTTCCAGTGTACACATTGGGGACTTAAACTCATCAGCATACTTAACAAAAAGCAAAGAATGAAACATTTCTTTTAATTTCTTTGAAATCAAATGGAAAGTTGTTGCGAATAATAGATATAACATAATGCCAACAAACTAAAAAGTCTAGGGTATAAAGTAAGACCATTCAGTCTCTACATATCCAAGAATATTGCATTTAATCGTAACTTATTATGGTATGAGACAACCCTTCCCTCTGGAAGTAAAGAAAATACCACAGAAAGAAGGATGTTTTCTCAAAAACATTAAAATAATATGGAAAGTAGGAAAGTCATTCAATATTATCTTTTTCTTCATAAAAAAAAATAAATAAGAAGCTTTGCTGGCTTTCAGAACAGGACTGTCCTCCTTAAGGTAATTTTTGTTATTATTAAAATCTGATATACTAATTCCCTTCCAGTGTTTTTGTTGATCTTTTTACAGCCACCACACACAGAAATATAATTAGGAAAATATTATTGCTATCATGATGCTACCTGCAGCAGAGGACTCAACTTATTTCAGTCTAAAGGAGCAAAAAGACAAGTTACAATCTTTTCATGAGATAGGACTTAATACTTGGCTTTATAGTGAGCTGTATGTAAACCAAGCAACATTACTAATGTATACATCTACAGTAAATACAAGAATAATTCAGTAAAGATACAAAAATGGATTTGTCTCCATATTTTTTTTCTAAAAACAATTTCACTTCAAATGCTTTTATTATTATTTTTTTTTCTTTGATACTTTTCATTTTTCGATATTTCTCTGTATTTTCTGAACTGTAAAATGATACAAAACATGAACTTTTTGACTAGACTAAACAACAGGCTGTGAAACACAAAATTTAAAATGCATGGCATGCCATACAAATTTTTATATTTCAGCCAGTAGACAGAAGTTCTAGATCAACACTTGACATTCGAAAGTTTACAAAACCTATTTCCATTTGTCTGGTGATGTTATACAGATTAAAACACAGCCTTTTCATGGCTCTAGCGATTACAGGAAACATTTATTATACTTAAATTTTCTGCAAGGAATGCAATTTGTTTCTATATTAACTGTCTTTCTTTAGATGTTATCCACATAGAAACATTAATTTCACCCATTAAAAATGTTGTGAAAAGATGTAATAATGTGTGATTTCTGGCATTAACAATTTAAATCAAAAGAAAGTCATCAAGAAATCAATTTGAGACAAACAACAATACATTTAAGAACAAAAATAATAAAATGAGAGATCCATGTGATAATGTATTGTTAACAGAAAAAACCCTGGTATCGTCAAGATGTTGTTTACTTCATGAAATGGCAACGGAGATTCATGATGTTTAAATGAATATTTTGATATACCAATTCGGATTTGATTTTGAAGAATAAATCAATCGCAGCAAGTATAAAGAGGATAAGAATTAATAGAATAAGAATCAAGAAGGAGAAAACTAATGATTTATCTTCTTATTCTAGTTGTTATGTATTTGAAGTGGAGAATACATTCTAAGTATATAGACGATTTATACAAATATCGTAAGAATTGTTATTAAGTCACAGAAAGTAATGAGAATATGTCTGAATTAAAGGAAGTAGAATTTACATCATTCAAGGAAATTGTATAAATCGGAAGCTAAAGAATGTTTATCACCATATTGCAATCGATCTGAATAACTTAAAATGAAATTCATTATAGTTATTCAATGACAGTGAATAGATATTATTACCATAATGAAAACAAAAGATAGCATAACTAAATGATAATAATAAGTAGTTCCGGATTATTCTTAATGAAATTTGATTAAGAATCTTGATAGATAGAATACCGGAATAAAGTGATAAAGACATTCAATACAGAATTAAGCAGTGAACTGTTTAATATATTAAATATTTAGATATGAAGATTAAGTGCAACAAATTAAATGATTATTGTTTATATATACTAGTAATAAGTGAACTATGAACTTAAACTGTGAATTAGTGAAATATAAGAAACAAGAATGAATGAACTATATAATAGAGAATAAGTAATTATTCAAGAATCTATATTAATAAATAAATGTGTATTTATTTATTTACCATGTGATCAATTCTCAATAATATATATAAAAAAATAATCAAACTGCAATCAACTACTAAATATAACTGTCGAAAATATCAATTTTCTAAAAAAAAAAGAAAAAGAATATTTTCTTGCAATGTAGATACTTTATCTCCAGAAAAATGTTACAATAAGATTTCATCATTAATTAAATTCTTGTTTAAGGAAATATTGTAAAGATTATTATACAATCTAAAAACTTAATAGAGATCAGTTTCATCATATTTCCAAAATAAATAAAAGCCATTAATAACTTTTAGTAAATAATATTAAAATGTCATTTACTAACTTCACTCTATCAGCATTTCCATTTTGTTTCCCATTAATATCCTTAAGTCTTGCTATTTCTTGCTCTAAACACAGGATTTGGTTTTCCATTTCCGACATTACATTCTGGTGACTCTGAAGTTGATTGCACAGTGAATTTCGTTCTTCTTCTAACTGAATTAAAATAGTAAAGATTTTAATTAATTTTTTTATAACAAAGAATGTAACATGCTTAATAATACATAAATTAATAACCAAGGAAGGCACAAAAGAACTAAAAAGATTTCGCACGCTGATCCACTCGTTCCTTGTTGATTTCGTTAGAGGCAATACGTGGATGGCAAAAACAATGAAGATAGCTGGTATTTAAGTTTACAAGCACATAGGAATCCCATACAAAATGTAATTATTTATTTGCAGTCACAGGCTGATATGATCCATACAGACCATATAAGATGCTTCATCAAAAGATGGTATAAGTTTGAAGACTGACGGGTGTCCATGCCCTCTCTGCAAATCCTCAGAAAGTCCACAGTGAATGGGTTAAAACTATTACAGGGATCTGTGGATATTGGAAGTCAATTCTTTTCTCTGAAGAATCACTCTTCAGCCTGTAATCTGATAATCATCAAATTACTGAAAAGCATGAATAAGAAACATAGGCAGTTTTACATGTATACAGGAAAAACTTTCTCTCTGGAGACAATCTAAATTATATCACAGTTAAGACTGATGATCATGTAGGACTCTACATCATTAGAAATGGACATTATATGGGACAGTCAAATATTGAGATCAGATGTTGTTGCCTATACTTGTACTCTATGCATTCCTTCAATAAAGCATAAAGGAGAATCCTCATCCTGTTGACACCACACCAAAATACCAGTGTTTTTAGTTCAACGGTAATCATACATCCTATTTGAAGGCAATATAATTAATCTCGGTTTGTATACATGTAACTTCATTACTGTTTTCCTATTTGCCACAATGTAGCTATCAACTATTTTAATAGTTTGTGTTTTGTCTATATCGACAAAATTAAGTTTCATATTCCAACTATTCCACATTAATTTTTTATTACCTTTCCACAAATTTGAGTGGGGGTCATAAATGTTTTCTAAATGTTTAAAAATAACAAATGTATTATAATGTTATAAGGGATGATACATTTCTCTGGTCTATTTTGTAACCTTACCTAATTTTTTATAAATAATCAAATAAATACCACATTCATTGTTCCTCAATCAGATAAAAAAAAAAATGTGATAACAATAATGGCAGTTATCATTTATTATCTTGATAGGTAAATCTTAAAAAGTATTTTTGTAAAGATGATACAGTGTTACAAAAAATATACGAGAAAGAAAAAACTTCTTGTCGACTTAATGAACTGACACTAGAGATCTACAGCCACCACTATTCGAATATCATACCATCAAGAGTTGTGCGCATTTACATTTGACTGAACAGTAAGTAACATATTAAAAGATTCTGAGTACCAGATGCATTATTTGCATTTGTATATCCATGAAATCAGTAAACTACTCCTCATTAACATGTTATGCATTCAAGATATTTCTTGTTTATGAGAATCTTCAATACAGAATTATTTTTAGCTATACAATGCTTTATAGGCATTAAATGAAATTGTTCTCTTGTCAATAAAAGAATAAAGAAATACCAATCAGTAAATAAAAAAAATAAACCAAATCATAACAATCTAAACAGAGTAAAATCCTACAACAAAAACTGTTTACAAAACGCAAAATGAATAACACGGAAATACTTTATCTTCCACAGGTAGAATTTTTGAGTCATTTAATAAATTTATGTAGACTTAATCACATATATTTATCTACTACGCAAGTTTTCTTTGATTCATTCACTTCTGTTTAGAAAGTTTTTATTGTATAACATCTTAATAACATTGTAATAAAAGTTACTGAATGTAATCTGCCAGTCTGATATTTTATTGTCTTCTCTAATCTACATCGTTCCGACAACTGTGTTTCAGTAGCAATCTGCAAAAAGATAGAGAAGTAAAATTACAGTGAATTCTTTGACAAGAAAAAAAAAATATAATAGTAAACTATGAGGTGAAATTATAAATATTAAATTAAAAGTTAAAAATCCTCCACCTGTAATCGTTTCTGCAATGTATCTCGCTCATGGCATATTTGATGAAGGTCTTTCTGAAGCTTTTCATTTTCTCGTTCTAAACTCCGTGTTGCTGATCGATCAGCAAGAGATAATCCAACCCTTCGTTCATACATTTTATTTTCGCCCTCAGTCTGTAATGTTAGAATTTTATCTCAGATTTGTTATTGGTATTATTTTATTCACAAAATAAAAAGTCAAAAGAATACATCTAAAAATAAATCAATATTTCAAACCAAAATGTAATTTAACACATTCAGCTCAAAAGAAGAAAGAATTACCTCACGAAACATCCTGCGGAACTTATCTTTCTCATCTGATAATTCTTTGATCGCTTTCTGTAACTGAAATAAATCTGTCGTGAATATATTGAAATTATTAGAAAAAATTACTGCACAATGAATATTTTTGCTTCTTTAAATCAACTGGAATTCTATCATTTGAACATCTCATGGCAAATATGTGGGCCCGGTAGGCGACTGGGTTAGGGTGCTTGGCTGCGGGTTGGATTCCCGGTCTCGGCGGAGGGCGGGAATTTTTCCACGCTACTTTCTCCTCCAAACAGGTCCTAGGGTCTACCCAGCCCTCTGTAGAATGGGTACCGAGTTTCTTTCCCGGGAGTTAAAGGCGGGCGGGCGACAGGCTGAACTCCTGACCTCAAATTCATCCAGTTAGATCAAGAAAAGCTGGAGCTTAACCTCCAGCTGCCCCAAGGGTCTGTAAAGACCTGTTAGTGGGATACTTTAACTTAACATGGCAAATATACTTTATATAGTGCACATTTAACTTTAGAAGATTTTCTGAGATTCCACATAGAAAAATTCAGACAAGAAAGAGTTCTGTGATGATGAATTACACACATATCAATGCTGAACAGTTGGTAATGTGTGTGTGTGTAAAGGGGGGGGGGTGAAAGAAAATTGTTAAAAAGATAGCAGCCCAATCTTATTATCAGTGATATGGTCTGGTGGAATCAGGGAATAAGACATAATGACACTAAAAAATCATTAAAGGTGAAATCGCTCTAAATGTGTAGAGCAGCAAAGATGTTCTAATCAATGCATTTCAGTACACTGCCCTATAAATATGTGTTATATTTATATGACTAAATTCTATTATGTAAAATATTATCTATAAAAATACATTATGAAAAATATTACCTATAGCAGAATACAGAAAAAAGAAAAGTTTCTAATTACAATCGGATAAACAGGATATAGATGCCTGATACTTTACAATGAATTGAAGGAATGCTGAAAATGCGGAATCAGTGTAATTTATATGCTGCTTTTAGTGAACATTTTGTAGACAAATTATGTAAAGATATTCAAAACGTACTTGATTAATTTGTGTTTCATATTTAAACACAGTTTTTCTAAGATCCTCCCGTTCTTTAATTATTTTTTTATTTTTGGACTCTAACACAGCCATCTGAAAAAAAAAGAAAAAGAAAAAGGAGTTTCACTTAAACAAATGATATTCTATTTGTAGATTATTTATGTTTCACTAAAAGCAAGGAAAAAAAAAAGGATAAATAAATAAACCACAGTAAATGAAACTGATTTACACTTTATTGCTGTAGATTATCATTTAATCTATTAATGCCAAAATAATAATAATAATACTATAGCAGATGTTTTAAAAAAAACCCATAAATTAAACGTCATCACAAGTAAAAAGATTGAGTTTGGTTAAATCAGCAGGTTTCTAGGATCTAACAAGTATAAATTGAAGTTCCTGGGTGCAAATATATGAAAATAAAACTAATATACTCATTCAATTATGTTTTAACAAAAACTAACACAGATTTACCGAATCTCTTGTTGGTGGAGTGGATAAACTTTTCAATTCACGAGCTCTTATGGTTTCATACTGGGATTTATAATAATCTCTGTCTTTTTCTAATTCTTTGAACTTCCGTGTAGACACATAGGCAGCAACCTAAAAATAGAATCAATAAAACCATTTTTTACAGCCATTTTTGTCACATATTGCTAAAGTGGGAAGACAGATCAGTAACATAATGACGAAGCTCCAAACTTTCCCAAAACCATAAGCTTGTCTTTCACTTTGAAATTTAGCCGATATAATTGCAGCACTTTTTGAGTTGTAAAAAAACACAGATGACAAAACTGAAATATTACTTCTGAATGAAATTTGGATGCATATGTTAAATAAATCAATGACTCCAATAAGAATCAAATGACAATCAAAATAGTACTGCTTCATTTCATTACAATAAACAAAATCAATTACACTCTTCTGAAAGTAAGCAAATCTGAACACATATGTACAACACTAACAACCTAAGAAACATTAATCATAAAATCAACTTTCTGCTGCCCCACAACAAATTTATTATGTAACCCAAGGGATTAATATTTCAATGCAAACCAAGATACCAAAAAACCCTATTTGTAGAAAAATTTAATTTAATTTAATTAAAAAAATTGAACATAACAAATCATAAATAGATAAGAACAACTACCGTATATGCTCCAATAAACGCCGAGGCTCTTACTCTCACCGGTCTCTAGCAGTAGCCGGGTCTTTGATATTGGTCTACCAGTACTAGTGTAAGCGTCCGTATCTTTATAGTCGTGCAAAATACCTTACGGTACATAGCCTTACAAAATGCCGCCAAAACGGTCATTTGACATTGCCTTTAAGATTTGCGCGGTGGAATACGGCGAAAGAAACTTCCGATGAGGCGGCGGCTCGTGAACAACGAAGCCGTCATTGCGGATTCGGACGACGAATAGCAGCAAAAGTACAGAAAGACAGTGCTATTTATCTTAAACAGTCTTCTGTAGCATGTGAAATTCAAAAAAAGTAACTGTTTGTAATATTAGCTGGTATTTGTGTGTAAAAATATTGCGTTCTGAAGGTTTTTGTTAATAATGGCCGGCCTCAAATAGCAGCTGCTCTCTATTAAGCAACGAGAGCCGAGGCTAATTTTGCACATAAACGCCGGGCCTCTATTGGACCATATACAGTAAATGCATTTCAGTTACACTGATATAATATACTGTAAACATGATGAACTATTACTGGTTTTAATATAATCTATAATTATTATTACTGCTCCTATTTAATTACCTAAAATATCAAAATTTATTTCTTTTTCATTTAAATTTTATATGAAAGTCAAAATTTTAAAACCGTAATATATACTAACACTGTCATATGTAATTCTTTAATTTTCATTTTTTTTTCGTTTTTACTATTTAACTATTACCTTTCTTGGGCTTGCAGGGGATGAAGGAGCACTGATTGAATTTCGGTTGCCATAGCGATAAGTTGGTCTCTTCTGTGAAATTACAGTAGATGTAATAATTCCGCGGCCTTTTGCAAATGAACTGTATCCTCCTATTCTTGAAGACTGTAGAGAAGTGTTATATCGAACACTTTTTGCTCTGCCACCTCCACCTGCTGTCTGCCGCATGGTAGAATTTTTTAAATGAGATATGGCATGAGATGACATTGCAGTAGCTTGAGTTTTAAAACAATCTTGTTGATTTCTTAATGATTCAATTTCTGACTTCAGTGCGAATAATTTCTCATATTTGCTAGATTTCGCATTTGGGCTTTTTGGTTTCTTTAACTGCTCTTCTAATTCTTCTTCTGCATAAGGAAAGTAAAAGAAAGAAAAAGAAAGAGAGAGAAGAACCAAAAGATAAAGAATTCAAACTTTTATATGGAAAAGCAGGAAAAGAAGTCAATACGAAAATTATATATATGGTATGTATATTCCTAAACATATCAACAGATCAAAAAGTACTATTTTTTTATTTATGAAAATACAAAGAACAGAATTTTTCACTTTATCCATATCATCAAATTGCTCTTTAGCTACTTCTCTAACATAATTGCCTAACAAACTGATGCAGTTACGTCACTATGTTACCAGCATATCATCTGCTCAGTACTCTTAATTGGTTGGCCACATAATCATTGACAAACTACTCTTCTCAAATCATCATGTCATCTTTTGTGGTCTGGTTTCTTAATGAATTGAAGACAACATCATAGACTTTTCTATACAAAATTCTTAGATTTGTTAAGACTCTACGCACTGATTCATCACTGTAACTTTAACACACTATTGTCTGGATTAAGAGATAAACAAGATTGAACAGTAAAGTAACTGGTGTTGCTATTAACAAACTTCTTGCACTTCAAATGGGCATGACGTTCACTAAGTCACCACTAAATGATTCCATCGTTTCCCAAAGGAGATCAATGGTATTTGTGCCTTTGGATGACAAAATCTGAATAACAATACACTGTTCACATGAAATTGCTTCTACCATTATTTTGAAATTGCTATTTAAGTAATTATAAAAGAGCTATTGTTGCCTCTGTCTAGGGGTTTGAAAAATGTAGAAAATCACATCTAACACTTAGTATAAAAGATATTTCGTTTCTTTGTATTTTCCTCAATAAAATAAAAATAAATGCAAATATTTTGTATCTTTCTAGTGTACTATAGGATCCATCAGAGAAACGGATGATTTTTTTAAAAACTTCTCAATGCTATTAAGTGGCTTTGCGTGTACATTCATAAAATCCTTGCCGACAAAGAATTTATAAAATAAAGGGCGAGACCAAGTTGTATGCTAAATGACATCTTAGTACAGCTGTTTCACGCTAATACGGCAATCATCAGCTAGGAACAGTCATCAGTACACAACCATCTTGATACTTGGGCCTACATGAGAATACTTCGGAATCAATGTGGAACCCGAAAAGCTATTTTAGCTTTTTGGGTTCCACATTGATTCCGACAAAGAATTTACTGACTTAATGTGACAAATTAGCTTAGTTCTTAAACTGTCATATTTTAAGCACCTAAATCATTAAGCAGGATTCAACAAGTGCAGTCTAAAAGTCAGATAGTACTACAAGTCAGCAACATTCCACATTCCCACTGAATATATTCTTAGTTTTTTCTTCTGATAAAATGATTTTGAAAAAAAGAAAAGAAAGTATGATGTTATATAGACAGCACTTAATGGTCATTAAAATCACATGACTACATTCAACTTAAGTCACTTGTCAATCAATTAATAAAGAAATATGACCTGTAACTGCAGCAGTCTGTAAAGAACAGTGGACATTATTTATGATCTAAATTGATGAAACTAAGCTCACCAGACTAAAAATTAGTCACCTGGTGTGGATGCACAGAGGTTTTGTGTAACCGGTACAGATGGCGTAATAGATGGGTCACATAGTCATAATGCAGTAACATTGAGTGAGGAAGTTGTTGTTCAATATTGGAATTGTTTGTCAAGATGGGTAAATGCAAGGATGCGACAGAGTAGCAAAAAGGGGCAATCATGTTTGGCCGTGCCCATGATCACACAGTGAGTGAAATTGACAAATTTGTTGGTGTTTCGAAGCGGACTGTTCAACGTTTGTTTGTTTGTTGGTGTTTTAATGGCGCAAAAGCAGCAGTGGCTAAGCTGCGCCATGAAAGGTAAAATTCAGAACATTGGAAAAGCAAAATAATCGAAGTAAATCAAGATAAAATGGGCAAAAACAAGGAAATAACTGTTAATTATAAAAGAGAGGCAAGGCCACATTGAGAAATGAAGCGGAAAACTGCGGAAATAGGTAACAGCTCATTATCATTCAAAAGTAAGGAAATATGAAAAGGAACGTGAAATTTAAAAAGAAGATAAAAGCACTGACGACGATGTTGATTAAAAGCAGGACAGTCAATTAAAATATGATGAATAGTTAAAATAACGTTGCACGTAGAGTACAGGGGAGGTGGACGATTGAGCAGTAAATAGCTATGTGTGAGTCTTGTATGCCCGATCCTCAGACGCACCAGAAGAACATCCTTCTGACGAGTTGGAAGCAGCCGATAGGTAGGAGAGGATAATAAAGGACTGACAAGACGAAGTTTATTGCCGTGAAGATCATCTCATTCGTGTTGCCAGGCAGATCGGAGACGAGTACGTATAAGAGCATTGATGTCAGAGGGAGGAGTGGAGATCCGTCGCAGTGGGAGACCAGCAGCAGATTTGGCGAGAGAATCAGCGTGGTCATTGCCGACAATACCGACGTGGCCTGGAATCCAGCATAAAATAATTGTGCAATGTTGCAAATGTTGTAAGAAATCTAAAATGGACAAAATAAAAGGGTGAACCTTCACTGTGTGACTGCACAGTGCCTGCAGAGCACTCTCAGAGTCACTATAGATAAGAGTTTTGGGAAACTTTTCCTGAAATGCATACTTTAAGGCTAGGAAAATGGCATAAAGCTCAGCAGAGAACACCGAAACCTCAGAAGGAAGATGAACAACTTTCCTGAAAGTGGCAGTATAAAAGGCGGCTCCAACATAAGATGCGCCTTTAGATCCATCGGTGTAAAAAATGTTGAAGTCAGAATGACGGGGCAAATGGTCCCGATGCAGATTCTGAAACTGTGGAGGACGTATTGATTTTTGCAAAATTACGAAGCGAAAAATCACAGGTTGGGAGTTGATAGTTCCAGTGTGCTGATGGTAAAGCAGGTAAAGTGGCAATGTTAAGATCAGTGAGATGTAGTGTAGTAAGCCAAGTCATCACCCGATGTCCAAACGGTGGGATAATGGAAGGACGATTGGTAAAAAGTCGTCGCTGACGGGGACGACAGACACATTGATGAGCAGGGTTATGTGGAAGTGAAGAAATCCGTGCGAAATATTGCAGTGACATGGCTCGTCTACGAAAGTGCAGGGACGGTTCCAGAGCCTCTGCGTACAGGCTGGGAATCGGTGAAGTACGGAAAGCACCGAGGCAGAAACGAAGGGCCTGATTGTGAACAGGATCAAGTGTTCGAAGTACAGATGGCCGTGCAGAGCCATATACAATGCAGCCATAATCTAGTTTGGATCGAATAAGAGCACGGTAAATGTGCAACAAAGCCAGGCGATCACCACCCCAAGTGGAACGTGAAAGCGCTTTGATACAATGTAATTTTAAAATACAACGCTTCCGGAGATCAAGGATGTGATCCTTAAAAGTCAATTTCCTGTCAAAAATCAGGCCTAAAAATTTATGTTGAGAATGACATGGAAGTGGGACACCACCAAGAGTCAGCTGGGGATCAGGAAAAATTCCCTGACGACGAGTGAAATGGACACAGACAGTTTTGGATTGGGAGAAATTAAAACCATTAGAAATAGTCCATGCCTGCAACTGATTCAAAGCTAACTGCAGTTGTCTTTCAATCAGACGTAAATTTACAGAACGGCAGGAAATCTGTAAGTCATCAACATACAAAGAATGGTGGATAAAAGGAGGCAAAGCAGAGATGATGCCGTTGATCTTTACAGAAAAAAGGGTAACACTCAAAACACAACCCTGAGGGACTCCGAGTTCTTGAGGATAAACGGTGGACAGCGTAGATCCCAGACGAACTTGAAAAGTTCGATTTGCAAGAAAATTGCGAATGAAAATAGGCATGTGGCCACGAAGGCCATAACTATAAAGATCTTGCAAAATACCAAATTTCCATGTGCAATCATAGGCCTTCTCCAAGTCAAAGAAGATGGAGACAAGGTGTTCTCGATTAACAAAGGCAGTACGAATAGTATCTTCCAAACGGACAAGATGGTCAGCCGTAGAACGATGTTGTCGGAATCCACACTGTGTGGGAGCTAAATGCTGATTGACTTCAAGAAACCATTGAAGTCGGCGATTTACCATGCGTTCGAGTGTCTTGCATAAGCAGCTGGTGAGTGCTATGGGACGATAATTATTTGGATCACTCACATCTTTACCAGGTTTAGCGAAAGGTATAATGATGGCTCGACGCCAACAATCAGGAAAGAGATGTTCTAACCAGATTTTATTAAATATAGAAAGAAGAATATTCAACGAAGAAAAAGATAAATGACGTAACATCACGTAATGAAGTCCATCAGGGCCGCATGCGGTATTTTTGCTATTATCTAAAGCAAACAATAACTCCTGGATACTAAAAGGGAGATTATATAGTTCTCTGTTGGAAGAAGAGAAGTTTAATGGAATAGCTTCAGTACGATCTTTAATTCGTTGAAAAGTGGAAGGTAACAAAGCTGGGCTGGAATTCCGCGCAAAAGCCCGTCCAAGTGCTTCAGCTTGATCAGAGATGTTAGCAATTTCTTTTCCATCTTCTTTGAGGATGTGTAAAGAGTGAGGTACATATTTGCCGTGCATCTTCCGAATTTTATCCCAGAGGGTCTTTGAAGATAGTGTACATGTGATGGATGATATAAAGCGTTGCCAAGACTCCTTCTGACTAACCCGACGGATACGAAGAGCTAAAGCGCGGGCACGCTTAAAGGACAAAAGATTGGCAGAAGTGGGATAACGTCGGAAGATGTTCCAGGCTTTTTGTTTAAGTTTCTGTGCAGAAGTACAATCAGGAGTCCACCAAGGTTTAGGATGCAGTGGGAATCGTCCAGATGTTTGTGGAATTATTGCTTCTGCAGCACCAATAATGGTATGCGTGACCTCGTCAATAATTTGATCAATGGTAGCTGAAAGATCAATGGCTTCCAGAGTACAGCGGGTAGTAAAAGTTGTCCAATCAGCAGAGTCAAATTTCCAGCGAGGACGACAGGATGATGAAACAGCAGAACGAGGTAGTTCTTGGAGAATGATTGGGAAATGGTCACTGCCACCAGGATCATCAATAACATCCCATGAGAAATGGGGGAAGAGCGAAGCCGAACCGATTGCTAAATCTATAGCAGAAAACGATATTGGCGAGGATGTGAAATGAGTCGCTGCACCTGTATTAAAAATACAAAGATTGCGCCGAACTAAAAGATCTTCAATAACAGTTCCTCGAGTATTGGTGAAGGAAGAACCCCATACTGGAGAGTGAGCATTGAAGTCACCAACTAAGAGAAACGGAGTCGGTAATTGATCAAGAAGATTATCAATCTCTGTAGGCGAAACAGCCGCTGTGGGGGAAAGGTACAAGCTACAGATAGTAAAAAGGCGGCTTGTTGAAAGGCGAGCAGCAACAGCTCTCAAAGAAGTCGTAAGTGGAACAGGGGAAAAAGGAATGTCATTTCGAATAAGGAGACAAACTCCTCCACCGCTTCTATCAGTCCGCTGTTTACTCAGCATGGAATAACCATGAAAAGAAAAAGTGTCGTTTCCCTTAAGAAAAGTTTCCTGCAGACACAGACATACAGGGTGATGTGTGTGAACTAACGCTTTAACATCATTTAAGTTGGAGCGAAGTCCTCTACAATTCCATGATAAAGAAACCATAATTGAAATTAAAAAGGAAAAGGTGAAAAAAATCAACAAAAAAAATCAAGGTGGAGCAGATGGTAGTGCCGGAAAAATAGGAGATGCTAAGGGGTCATTTATATCGTCATCAGAAGATCGACGGGGAGAGGAATGTCTGCGACGTCCACGAGAAGGCGAGCGTGAACGTGTGCGTAACAGGGATTGATGTGGAGAAACTGAATGCCGCTTCCGTGTGAATTTTGGCACTGCTGGGGTAATAGAAGGACGTGAAGATATCGGTAAAGACAAAATGGTAGATTGTGAGGTAGATTGTGTAGCTGGCGAAGGACCTCGTGGTGTGCAAGTAGCAATGGTGTGAAATATTGAAGAAAAAGACCCATGAGGAGGACAAGTGATGTCTGTTTGACAGGCGATCGAAGTCGTCTGTTTGGATTGTACCACAGAAGAAAAAGTCTTTTGGGCTGGCACTGCAGGAAGCATCTTCCGGGCCTCGGGATAAGAAAGAGAATGTTTCACTCTGATGGCCTGGATCTCTTTCTCCTCTTTCCAGCGAGGACAAGATCGGGAATATGAAGGATGGTCGCCGGAACAATTGACACACTTGAGAGGTAAAGTGCACTGTGTAGGCTCATGGGATGGCTCACCACACTTAGGGCAGATGGACTTGCCACGACAAGCTGCGGAGCCATGACCATAACGCTGGCATTTAAAACAGCGTAGAGGGTTCGGAATATATGGACGCACAGGACAGCGTAAATAGCCAGCGGTGACACTCGTAGGCAGTGTGGAGAAGTTAAAAGTAAGCACAATTGTGCGAGTTGGTACTTCCTTATTATCACGACGGATGTTAATGTGGCGAACCGCAGTGACACCCTGCGAAGCAAAGCCTTCGAGAAGGTCAGCATCACATAGGCCGTCCAGATCTGGTTCTCGGATGACGCCATGACTAGAATTTAAAGTCTTGTGTTTAGTGACAGATACCGGAGTATTTGCCAGAGTCGTCAACTTAAGAAGTTGGTCCACAGCTTTTGAAGAAGGCAGCTGGATTAGCAAATCGCCAGACTGGAGCTTCTTGACAGACTTGATAGTTGAAGTGATACCTGAAAGTGCTTTCGAGATGAGAAACGGGGACAGTTTAGACAAGGTGTGTCAAGGGCTAAAGAGTGCATAATTAAAAAAGTCTGACTGGTAGTCCAAGGAGAGGTAACATCGACGGTGTGGGAATTGCTTCCCAATGAAGGAAAAAAATTATTAGAATCCATACACAAAAGATTTAGCTGGGGAAAGTAAACAGTCACCAGGCAGCTATCCCCATATCTGCCTGGAAGGCACTGCCGAAGCAGTTTAAATACTGTGATTTGTTGCCAGGCAATCTTTTTTTTTTCCACAGGGATCGTTCAAGACACTACAATAACCCCGTAGTGCCACACATCCATCGGCACGATGCCTTCCACCTTGGATTCGGGGGCGGGCGTTTAGGACCCATGGAGGGTCCTAAAATACCCTCCAAGGGTGTCCCTCACCATGTAGGAACCCGCATCGAGGGGGCGCTACGATGTTCTGCGCTGGTGTCTCGGCATTTCCTCCTTGACACAACAGGACTATGGGTATCCCGCCAATACTCGGTCGCCAGAGCCTCATTCGTGAAAACAGGGTCCACCACAGGAAGGTGAGGTTACTGTTCAACGTGTGTACAAGAAGTGGTGTAACACTCGTAGCCATGAAACACGTCGTCAGAACTGTGGTCGGAAAAAGATCCTAAGCCAGAGGGATCGGAGAAGTGTTTCACAGCTTGTGAATGCAAATCGCTTCCAAATCTGACAGGAATTGCTGCAGTCAGTGAATGCAGGTCCATCCCAACCTGTTTCAAGAAAACATTGCGATGGGAACTGCATGCAATGAACATTTGGAATCGGGTACCTCGCAAGAGGTCATTGCTCACACCGGCACAAAGTTGCACATTTCCAATGGGCCAGAAATCACCGAACATGGACAGTAGCTGACTGGAGGCGTGTGATGTGGTTCGACAAATCACGATTTTGCCTTTTTTAAAATGACGCACAGAGTCGAGTGCACCGACGGCCCAATGAAGCATTTCATCCACAATGTGTGGAGTGTGTAGTTCAGGCCGGAGGTGGGCTGTGATGTTTTGGGGGTGTTTTTCATACTATGTCTTGGGTCCATTCATTGAGGTGACCTTTAACATGAACCAGCATGTTTATTTAAACATTCTAGATGATCAGGTGATGCCCTTCAGTCAACATCTTCATGATGAGTATGCTGTTGACACTCTCAAGATGACAACAAGATGACAACAGCAGAGTTTACAGAGCTGCATGTATACGTGACTGGTGTGATGAACATTCACACACCTTATCACACATTGACTGGCCCGCTAAATCGCCTGATCTGAACCTCATTGAAAATCCGTGGGACATTTTGGAACAGGGGGTGAAATGCCGAAATTAGCATCTCAGCAATTTTGTGGAATTACATGATCTCATCTTCAATGAGTGCTGTCAACTGGATGTGAAATACCTGCAGAACCTGGTGGACTCACTTTCTAACCAAATCCAGGCGGTTAACAAGGCCAGAGGTGGAGTTACATGGTATTAATATTTCTCCAGGGGGTGACTAATTTTTTGTCCGGTAAGCTTATTTTAAGATACGGCTACAAATAGGCAAAAACTTATTTTGTTTTACTTCAAAACTATCAGATTTCTTTTTATGAAAAGATATAAAAGAACAAAGAAAAGACTCAATAGAGAGTTGCATTATTTCAGTAAGAAAACTAATTCTTCTGTTCAAAAAGCAGCTATAACACGCTTATCAAAATTATAAATACTAATTTGTATAAATACTACTATTACTATTAATAATAAATAATAACAAATAATAATAATAATAATAATAAAAGATTTCTGAGTTAACTATACTGTATAAAGAAAATAAAAGCTTCCCATTAGATTCGTCATTCTATAGGCTTAAAAAAGTATCTTATTAATAAGAATTTTATTTATAAGTATAATAAATGGAAAATTCAACAGCAGCACTGTTTATTACCCTTTAAAGCAAGAAGACTGATTTTATCACACAAACATCTCTTTTCTGCATTGAGTTGAAATATCTCAATGTCTCTATGAGCCAATAACTCTTTCAATTTAGCAATTTCTATTTTCAAAGTATCGTTTTCCTAAAATGAATTGAATAAGAAAGTAAAGCAGATGTTTTGTAAATTATTAATAGTTCTTTTTAATATGACTTATTTATACTATTGGTCTCCAGAAGATAATAATTATAAGATTTCAGGTAAGAAATTTTCAATTTACAAGCAAAGTAGATTAATAATTGCACATAACCTACTACAAGTATAGTTCTTTAAAACTTAAAAATGGATATTTCTAGAGATGAAAAATAATTCAATGGTCAAAAAAAGATTAATGGGCAAATGGACAAACTACTAATACAAATAATAATAAGCTATACTGCAAAAGCTCCTCTTTACACTGAAATGACCAACAATATGCTTTTTTAAAATTAAAATAAAGGACCAGACACACAAGAACAATATGCTTTTTTTATCAGAGCATATCTTAATTGCCGAGTGGAAGAAAGATGAAATTCCTTCACCCTTAATAGAATTTACTTTAAGGAAATGAAACTTAAGAAATATTAATCGCAGTTCCTGTATTAGTATTTACGAAAAATTATAGCAAAGCTAATGAATTACAGCAATGATATAAAAGTAATACAATATGGAAAATAACTGCTTCAGAAAGAACACAAACAAATGATGAAGTATAGATAGTCAAGAGGCCAAGAAAGATGATGTTTCCTCTATTCAATTTTTCTTGGTATAATTTCCAAATCACAGAATAATAAATAACTTAAATTAGCAGATATTAACAGAAATGTAAAATTACTGTTTGTTTGTGCTTGGAAATCTCCAAATGTAAAGACTAATCACATTTGTCTCTTGCAAATCCTAATTTATATTGTGCTCCTGTAATTTGATTCAAGTTTTCAAGAGGATCCGATTATCCGCGGACCTATCCTGTTTCCATTCTTTTTACTGTACAATAAATTACGGAATTAACAAAAAAAATTTAAATCTAGAATAAGGTAAACAATAAAAGAGGCACATTTAGCAATGTCCAAGTAGGGGTTTTTCGTGTATTGACACAAAAAAACAAAGACAATTAAACAATTTTTTTGTTAAGAAGTAAGATAATAAAGTAAAATAAAATGATTGTTTATAATGTATGTAGTGCCATTTTAATGTAAATAAAACATGTTAAAAGCATTTTTGTGTTGAGTTTCATCCTTTTTCAGATTATCTGCGGAATTCGCTTATCCGCAGTTGCCGTGCCACCCAATTCTGCGGATAATCGGGAGTTAACTGTATTTTTAAAGTATTGTTTTTCTTCTTTATCTCCACAATTTGTTTTAGTTGTTCTTTCGAATATCATTTTACACTAAGTAACTAACTTCTTTTAATTTTAAGTTTGTTCAATTGGTTATCTGATCATCTATCTGATCTGAAATATTTAGGCAATGAACGAGCATGAACCAGCATTTCCATTGCAATGACAACTGCAAACGTTTTTGCAACGATATGAAGCATCCCTGAGAAATGGAATACCATGCAATGTATTTCATCTGGATTTGTTCATAATGAAGAAAACTTTCTACGGATCTCTTTTGGGTCAGCATTGAAAGTCAACTGCATCAATTAAGCAATTTAAATTCATTCTTTGAATAGTTGATAATGTACATCCTATTTGATCCCTATTTAATAATCTCTTCATTCAGTGATATCACAAGTCACATTTCTTCTTCAATATTTTGATGATAGAATGTATGTAAATTTGTTTTTTTTTCTTCAAAAAATACTTAATTATCAATATCAATTCCATAAACA
>JAFIDM010000001.1:118799767-118832136 GCA_023159025.1 Thereuonema tuberculata | reverse complement strand
TAATCGATCATACATGCGCAGATCTCACAAAAACAGGGCGGCCATCTTTCATTGGGAGGACAGTACATCCAGGAATTCTCAGCGACATCTATTGAAAAGCATCTTAACTATTTTTTACATTCTGCAACTTGAAAATAATAAGATCTTAGATTTTTTTATTCTTTGCATTTTAAACCTACCTATTTACCGTTATTTTTATATTATTCACATTTTTAAAAGTTTTATATTATTCCAAATGTCATTATAAAATTTCAGTTGCTTTTAATTATAAGTTTATGTATTTGGATACTGAAGAATATGTTTCAACTTTATTTTATTACTGTAATTTGAACTAAAAAAAATCATCTCTTTCGCATATTTACTATCCCTGTAAAGGGTATTTTTATATTTGGATGAATTCTGGAAAAAGACGAGGCAAGAGTTTAATCGGAAAAACATAAATAAGATTTAAAGCCTCATCAAAATCACTTCGTCGCAAACATCCGGAAAAGCGACAATAAGGGACTCTACCCGTTTGTCTGAGATGATCCTCTTGCCAGTATGCATTTTTGGTAAAACCGGAGATTACGGTACCAGGCTTTCGAGTAGATGGCTGCTTTGGCACTACTTTTAAGATATGAATTTTAGTTTTTCAATTAACTAGTGAAAAGTAGAATGAGATTTATAGGTAAGCTTATTTAAAAACGGTTTTGCACAATCTTTTACTAGAAAAACCCTCATCTGGCTAACTGCGATTTGAGATAACAGGATGTATCCCTGCGCGGATGTATCCTTACGAAGACTGATTGGCTTGTACCGTATTCTTCGTTTTAGCCGCATTTTCTATCTAAAATACATGAATGTAATTATCTGACTATACTTTTGTACAACTGCTGCAGAGCTTTTCTGTATCACCTAGTTTAAAAGTTTTTACTGTATTTGCGTTTACCTTTCCCGATTCCCCAAGGGTACTGACCACAAGCGAATATCGCACTGGTCAACGTGCCTTCGTTTTCTTTGCCTGTGTGTTCATTCACACAAGTGTCATTGAGGGTCTGCCCTTCCGAATATAGTTTGATTTGCCTGAAGAATCAGTCGATGGGGTACAAAAAAAGGCCTTTCGATATAAAAATTAGCTTCACACGAAGAATTTGTCATAATGATCTTTGAAGTTTCAAATAATTACATCAACTGTTGGATATTCATTCTCTCAAACATTTCACTTACGTTGGCTCAAACAACACAAGTCAAACTCATACATATCAAAAAGTGGCTTCGAACGTGGAAAATGAACTGTCGCTCTCGGTCCTTTGCTTTGTTGACAATTCTCTTCACCATTCAAATGGGACAAATTTGTAATAACAGCTGTTTTTCCTAGTATTTCAAAAATACATATTCCAGCATCCTGACTCAGGGCCGGCTCTAGGCTTAGGCACAACAGCACTAGCCTAAGGCTGCTAACCTCGTAGAAAAAAGTAATAGTATGTTAAATAAGTTCTATTACGACATACCACTCTTAGTTTTTACGTGTGCTTAATATGATGGATAAAAATACAGCCTGCACACAAGCATAAACCATTAAAAACACAAGAACGTCCAGAGCTTTCGCCTCAATGTTACGAGGCTTCTCTTGTAAAATTTAATCAAGCTTAATTAAAATAAAAGAATGATCAAACTGGCCTAGGGGCGCCACATATCCTCGAGCCGTCGCTGTCCTGACTCTTAAGACAGTATTCCAGGCAAATTAAATTAAAAATACCTTGAACGTGGGCAAAATTGCAACAGAAGCTTTGTAAATTGATTTTTAATCAGTAATCACTACTGAACAACATATCCAAAATCAGACAAAATCCAACTATATGGGAACACTAAGAAAAACGGATTTCAAAATGGCGGATTGAGTGATGTTGTATTAGGTTGTTAATTTTATTATTCTGTGATTTTTTTGTTTTTTTATGTAGTTATAGCATTATAAGAACTAATTTAAGTTTATTTCAGATTGTTTGTTTGGGGTTGAATTTCCTGTATGAAAACGGAGACTACTGAATTTTGTGTGATTTGTAAACAAAAAATGGACAAAACGTAATTAAAATTTCGCAAAAAGAAGCACATGGTATAAATGAAGCCAACCGGAGCCGTAAAAGTGATGTACAGTCGAACCTCCATATATCGAAGTAGCAAATTGCCGGAAAAAAATTCGATATATAGAATTTTATCATAATTACTCCTAAAACATTAAAATTAAACCTAATTTTCGAATACGAAACTAAATTTCTATTTTATATCCGAATCACATTAAATGAAAATTAATACAGGTAATTAAAAAATGAATTAATATGAAAGATTTATTGAATACTACATACCTTTTAAAAAAACAATAATCCAGTCTGTGGTTACAATGATCACAGTTATATATTTTTTTTTTTTAAATTCGAATATCTTTCTGAACAGCCAGTTTTGCGGAAAGTTCATCAAAGAAATGTTCACTTTTATTCAGTCCACTAAAAACTTCATAGGAACATTTTCCGCGAATTGAAGTCCACGTCGTATTATTTCAAACTCTTCTCGCATTTCTTTTTTCGATGGCTTGGAAATGTTTTCAGATTCATTTACTTCCTCTGGTTCTTTTTTCAGTTTCATGAAACGAACTCAGTATGTCTTCGTCTGTAGGATAATAAGTAACGACATTCCGATTTTTTATAATAGTCGACACTGTGCTTGTGGGAATACCGAATTTAGGTGAAATGTCTTTTTTGCGCATTCCGCTATCTACATTCATCAGCAATTCAACTATATCCACACTTTTATCCCAATAAGTCTTGAAAAATTTTTTCGATATGTAGAGATTTTTTCGATATATAGAAACAGTTTTTCTATGTAATGAACATGGAGATTTACTAAGAGTTCGATATATAGAAAATTTCGATATAGGGAAGTTCGATATATGGAGGTTCGACTGTAATTGCAACTGCTGGAATAAGTTCATACTTTGTGTCGGAAATCATTTACTGATAAAAAAAAACAAAACAAAACAACAAACACACACAACTTACATTGTAAAACAGAAGGCAAGCTTGAAAAAAATACCAAAGAAAAGTGCACGCTTAGTTGAGGGTCAAGTTTCCAGTGCTACTCACTGTTTTGTGAGAAATTTGTTGACTTTTCTTCCAAATATAAACCTAAATCAGAACACGTGAAAGTAAGAACAACAAAGTGTGCTGAAGCTATCAAGTAATGACCGCTGCGATGAATGGTTATTTAAAGTAAAAGGACGGTTGGGGTATTACACAGGTGATGTATTTTCTGCAGACTGTTTATCAACAATCACTTAGTTTAAAGTTTCATACTGAGAAAAATATTCCACGCGAATATTGCTCTGTTAACAAATTTTCAGAGAAAGGACGACCAATGAATAAACAGCAAAACCAAGCATTTCTTCGTTCCTGCGAATACCTTGAAGATAACGATGAGGAACAAATGGTTGTTGGAGACCTCATTTCTGAAATGGAGGAATATCTCGAAGGAAGTCAGAACAGTGCGTATGAACGTAGGCTCAGGAAGAGAAAACTTTTAGAACACTATGGGAAAATTCTCCCCATATTAGCAGCTGCGGGACATGTAAATTATCTGAATACTTGCAGAAAATGTTTCAACTATCATCTGAAAATGCCAAGGTGCATAAAATGTTTTTGGAAGGTAAATTTGTAATAAGAAGAAGTGACAGATTATGGGGTGGACTTGGATCAGATCGTACAGTAGACTCTCGATATGTCGAAGTTGAAGCGACGGTAAAAAAATTTCGAGATATCTCGAAAACTCGCTCTTAACCAAAACATAAAATTTCATGGAAAAACACAAGATACGGAATAATATTCTAAAAATTAGAGTCTTGATAGATGAGAATAAGTATAAATATGTAATGATAGTTGACAATAAGTCTAAATACAGCAATGATAATTTTAATTTTTAAAAGTAGTCGAAAATAATTACATTAAATTGAAAAGAATTAGTAAAATATAATGAACTTACATTGCTAGAATTTCTTACTAAGTCCACTATCGTGGCCTGGCGACATCTCTTTTGAAATTGTTCTTCAATTTTTCTATTTGAAAAATAGCGGCAAAGTCATCGTTTTCCACGTTATCCGAGCATTCCATGAAGCGTCGTAGTAAGTAGACGCTTCATGGAAAGAAGCTAGCATCTTTAGCTTTGGAACTTTCCATTTTTGAGACAACTGGCGATTCACTGACACGTTTTATAACTTCTCTAACGTTTTTCGCCGACTAACTTAACCAAACGCAGTAAATTCTGAACAATTTAGAACACGCCTAATGTAACAAATGACTGGCGAGACATAGTAGCGCACACTCGCACCCTCCTTTCCCCAAATTGAGTTATCGACCAGACTGATTTATCGGAATCGTCCTTAGACCCCTCAGCGAGATAATGAAGGGTGTGAGTGATTCTTGAAAAAATCATTCTATTTGCTTCGACACAACTGAACGGCGATTTTTCCTGAAAAGTCCATTTTTTATTTCGAAAAATATTCGACATAAGAATTAAAATTAACATTAGATGAATATGTTATAATATCAAGGGGAAAATAATTTTTCGACATATCAAGGTTTTCGAGATATCGAAGTTCGACATATCGAGTCTACTGTAATTCCTTATGTTTATGCGTTCCCTGAAAAGCAGAGGAGGATTAACGAGAGGAAGTGGACTTACCGAAAATCAGTGGGCTACAATGGATGTTTTCAATGCCCGTTTATTCAAATCGAGCATTTACAACTTAGCTATCCTGGATTATGCTGGGGTTTTTATGCGAACCAATGAACAACACAAAGAAATGAGACAGCAGACAAAAATGGGACAGCAATGACAAAAAAGCTGGCCAATATACTAGAATCCATATCCCAGTTTAATTCTGAATGTCCTCTACGCAATATTGTTGCAGGCATAACAGCTGAAGAAGAACTTGATGTTGACGAGTTGCACTTATTTGTTACGAATATCATCTCAGAAATGATAGGGAAGGATGTATTTAGATATTCTGCTAAAAGGTCGGATAAAGTGAAAACTGTAGGATCTGCTGGAGCTGTCTGTAGTAAAGATGATTTAGATACACAAGTGGATCCAGCATTACTTTTCCAAAGAATGATGGCTGTTGTCACTTGTGCTGATATGAATCTTGTTGATATCATGCGATATGAACTTTGTGCATACCCTGCAGCATTATTTGAATCACAAAGCCAAGATGAGGAAAGCAGACAAATCGCAGTTAGTAGAAGCAATAGGAAATACACCAAATATTTTAAAAACGAAAAATCTTACGACGTGGAAAATACGGAAAGGTACAGTTTGGATGGAGGATCTCTCTTACATGGAATTTCGTGGCGCAACAACGACACATTCGAAAACATTGCGATGACGTACATTGATTTTACCCTTAAAATATAATTATGGAAAAGCTGTCGTTGCTTTTTATGGCTACATTGGGTGCCCTACAATCAAGAATGCGGCTCATAGACGACGGTACCAAAAGACTAGTAGAGATGTTAATTTTAGCCCAAGCATGAAGTTTGTCGGCAAAAAGGAACAGTTCCTAGCCAATGGAAAGAACAGGCAGGCCATAATTGCCCTCATTGGTGACTTGCTGAAAAAACAAGGATGTACTGTTCATAACGCAGACTGGGATGCTGACTTGACATTGTTTGTGCCGCAGTCTCATCTTCAGAATGTGTTCATACAACTGATAGGGGAAGACACCGATCTGCTGATTCTGCTTCTTTACCACGCAAAGGATAATGGGTTCAAACTGTATTGGGGTATGTCCACAAAAATATGGACAAATTAAAAAAAAAAAAAAAAATTAAATTTTAATTTTTTAATTTTTTTAATGGTGTAACTTTTGCTAGATGACATTTTTTTATAGTCCAGTTACCAGTTTTTGTGCCTTTGACTGAGTTGTGTGTATACTCTTTTACTAGATTTTAACCTAAAAGTAACCGACTTCGTGTAACATGAGTTACCCACTTTTAAATAAAGAAAATATCTTAAATGTCATCTTGGAACAATTTTATTTATTTTTTTTTTATTTTTTTATTAACTTGAACTGTTGGTCAAAGTGTTAGCCCATTACAGTTTTTAGAAGATATGCTTTGAGGAGAAATCCCATATGTTCTTACTAAGCAGAAATAGAATGGCTCTTTGGCTTTAATATGAATTACCAACACAAATTATTGTTTTGCTTTAAAATATCACACGTTTGAATCTGTAGCAATATCAAAAATTAATTTGGACTAGTGTGCACATTTTTGGTGGACACTGTAGCTTTGAATCTGATTTAAAATGTCAAATCGTAATGTGAGTTACCGTGGACATACCCATTATCGTAGTGACGTAAGATGTGGATCAACTCCAAATCCAGTGTATGATATCCTTAACATGCAATCTCTATTAGGTCGTGAAAGCTGCAACTTGCTTATGTTTTTTGCATGCTTTCACGCGGTGCGATACCACAACCAGAATTTTTTCTATTGCGAAATCCTCAGCATTTGTCAAACTGATGAAGGAGACAGAGCTCCGCTCTGTTGCAAAAATATTTTGTTATGATTCATACCTACATTCAGATATCACTGTCGCTGGTAGAAAAGCAATGCTTCTTTTGTACGACTGCCAGTCACTGGAATGCACAGACAAACTGCGCCACCAAATGTTAATAGTGAAGGTAACTACAGCAACATCATTTGTTACACTGGAACATCTGACTCGGAGCGATTCTTCAACAAAATATCATAGCTATCGAACGTACTTACAAATAAATCTCTGGAAAGATACTAAAGAAAGGATTAACTTAGAAGAATGGGATTGGTATGTAAAAATTAACTCGTACTACCCAATACTCTGCAATTTATCACCAGCTCCAGATTATTTACTCAATATGATGTTCCTGCACAAAAAACTGCGCTACATTACGATGCGGATGCAAGCATAAGGCATGCTCTGTTCAACAGCTTGTGGAACAATGGATGTGAAACAACAGCTATGAATATGAAAGTGATGAAAACGATTAATTAAAGTTTTTTTTCCCTAAAACATATCTGAAATTAAACGAACTTTTAAGCAAGAATTTAAGATATGTACTGTTTAAGATATGTACCAGGTATATTGTTTAAGATATGTCCCTATATACGATGTGCACTCTTCTAAAATGTGCTGTTTGAGATGTGTACTGTTTAAATATGTTTAAAATATTGTGAAAATAAAATAATATTTCCAGACAAAAAACTGCATTACATTGCCTTAATTAGAGAAAAACTACTCCGCCATTTTGAAATCCGTTTTTCGTTCCCGTAGTTGTATTTTGTCTAATTTTGGATATGTTGTTCAGCAATGATTATTGATGAAAAATCAATTCAAAAAGCCTCTGTTGCAATTTTACCCACGTTCAATCACCCATTGCCCAGACTACAGTGGAAAACATTGAAATTATATCCCCGGCTTGGTCGTGCCGTCCCCCTTCTTACAGTAACTTGTTCCAATAACGCCGCCATATTACTCTATGCAGCAACGAATTCCAGGAGCAACTAAATGAGTAACATTTTCCAAAACATGGCAGATCTTCTTTCACTAAGCCAATAGTTCGTAACTTTTATTTTTTGGTTGAACGGCTATCATAACCCTACCACTGCAAAATCCTGCATACCCCCATGTCATTTTGATCTCTTTCCCAAAATCTCGTGAAATTAAGCTTATCCCTTGTAGAGATGAGATTTTGTATGCTAAAGACAAATAAATAAATATAAATCATTAATGTTTCTGATACAACATTATTGATTGACAAATTATTATACTCATCATTTTTGAAAAAAATCATTTTGGTTTAAAAAAAAAAAAAAACAATTTAAAAAGCAATATTTAAAAAATACAATAAGAAACCATTTCGTATTTTTGTTTTTTCCCCCTCTAATTTTTCGGAATAAAAATTTTTATATTTGAGTATCCAAACAATCGAATCGTTCTACCACTTTCCAGCTTTATTCTATAAATGTAGAAGTGAAAGAAAAAAAAAAATCACCATTAACAAGCCTTAATAATTCGAATTATTATTATTATTTGATCATTGGTATTTTAGATTCCGCATATCCACTCGCCTTCATTTTATTTAAAAATTTTCAGGGCAGTACGTTTTTACTCAAGATGAAAAGTAAAATCTCTGAACAAAAAGTAAATCCGAATTTTGTTAATAAAGATTAGCAATCTTAATCAGAAAGAACTGACGAAGTATTTAAATTCGGTGAGCTCAGCACAGTTCATTTCCGAATGAAACGATATTTCATTTTGTAAATACTATCACTGACCAATATGTTACTAACATCTTTTTAACTATCTTCTCCTCTATGCATAATACAGTGGACTATGTCGAAGATTCTATTTCAAGCAGGCTTAAAATCGAATATGTTTTAAATTTAAATCCTTCCTGGATTAAGAATTGAATTTTATAAAGCTTTTAAATATTTTTGTAGTTATCAACGCTTTGACATTTCTGTAGCTTCATCGATAAATCCAACATAGTCTTTTCAAAAATTGACCTTCAAAGCTGTCGTTTGAAAAAATATCAACCTTAAAATCCCTGAACTCAATGAAACGAAATTTATTTAATTTTTTTCCAGCAACATCTCTAAAAAACAAAAAAAAAAAACCAAACAAGAGTTACTTATTAGGCAAAATAATTTTGGAACTAAGTTGCAGTTTGTAATAAAAAGGTTTAAGTTGTCTCTCTTACCTGCTGTCCTGTAGAATATAAATTATTCATAACATGTCTTCCTCGACCCTTAGATACACTCATTTGTCTTTCCATTTTAATCAGAAAACTAACTAACTTTTCAAAATATTCGTTGTATTTTATGAACTCCACCTTCCGTCACTTCGATTCAACAGTGAAGACAAACATAGTCTGGAACTAAGATTATCTCAAAGAATACGTTTACGATAATAATTATGCATATTATCGTTGGTCTTCAGAAATAACAGACTGGTATTGGAGATTATTTTTTATTCTTTTTTTATTAAGTAATTCATTTTTAATAAATTAATTTTAAAATTCTTTTTCTTTTTTTTTTTCTCTTAGAAATTGCTTTTGGTATCAGGAGTATGCTAATCACAAGACAGTTAAGATAGGTATCATTGGTTAATATATTTTTCTATCATATTTACTTTTATTGTTAATTTTGGGATATTTAAAAGAACATAATTTTTAATTAATCACGCAGTTTTTGTGATTATGTTTTACTGATAAGTTTTGAGGCTACCTTTTATTTAATACATTAAGAAGTTATAGGCCTTATGTGGTCCCCGATAAGTTATTATCCATGCATCTTTGAAATAATATTACTGTTTCAACTGCCTTTTTTTTTTTTTTTTTTTTTTTTTTTTAAATCTGTAACCTAGTTTAGGTTCTAGCTCATTATGTTTATCTTTTCTGACATATTATTTTGTATATAGAAGCTTTGTATAACTTTACGGTAATTTCCTATTTTATGTTAGGACAATAATGTGAAACGAACAATTAACTCGTGAAAAGTAGAATGCTTATTTCAAAATGGTTTTGCATGATATTTTACTAGAAAAACTAACCCTCATCTAGTTAATTGCGATCTTGATATAACACGGTACCCCAATGGCCGGCGGCCGTGATGACTTGCTGCATACTGTTATCTCAAGATCGCAGTTAGCCAGATGAAGCTTAGTTTTTCTAGAAAAAGATCGTGCAAAACTATTTTGAAATAAGCATTCTATTTTTTACTAGTTAATTGTTCGTTTCACATTATCTGTCTGCCATTAACGAAATTACGTTTATAATTATATTAACAATGCCAGGCGAAACTAATGATTTTACCAATATAAAATAGGAAATTACCAACATTACTCATATTTCGTTGGGGTATTTTAATGTATTATTATTATTACTTAATCCTATAAGACAAATTTGACTCCCCCCCCCCTCCTCCGAAAAAAAATAATAAAAAAAAGCAAATCAGTTCATAACCGATTAGTTTATCTGTTGATGGCAATCATCAGTGATGTTAGAATATCTATATCCAAAAGGCCAAATTTTCCTTCTATATCTATAAAAAATTGGAAAGAAAGAAAAAAAAAATTAAGATACACTATTTATATACAGGGTGATTCATAAAGTACTGAAAAGTACTGATGGTTTTCACTGCCCAATATTTTTTAAACTACTGCTCATAAAATCTGAAACTTTTTATATAAAATCGTCAAACATATTAGAGTTATATTTTCATGTTATTATTTATTCATTATTATTGAAATTCATTTTATTTGCGTTCAAACACCTCCAATATATCGTATATTTAAATAACTATTGTGATTTTGTTTAAATTCTAAAAAGTCTGGATCCAATATTGAAATGATACATAAACCTAATTAGGAAAATTTAATCTAAACACTTTTGTCCTTAATTCCTTTGTTTAATTTTTAAAAAATGTATTTTTTTGAAAATGCATTCTGACAAATAACTTTTTTGGGAGACAGTCGAATAATTTTTTTGGATAATAATTTCGATATATTGGGGTGTTTGAACGCAAATAAAAGGAATTTCAATAATAATGAATAAATAAAAACATGAAAATATAACTCTTATATGTTTGAAAATTTTATACAAAAAGTTTCAGATTTTTATGAGCAGAAGTTTAAAAGATATGGGGCGGTGAAAACTACCAGTACTGTCTAATGCTTTATGAATCACCCGGTATATAGTATTTATGCATCTTGAACAGTCTTTCTGCAGTTCATCAACAACTTTTTTGCTTTGCTATTGGTTTATTGCCATTTTAAAGTTAATTAGGATGCAGAATCTCAAATTAAAAATAATAACAATAAGAACAGCCTGTCCAGATTTATTCCAAATTAAGCTTTTTTAATTTTTTTTTAAGTTCAGGAAAGATTTGATTTATTATTATTATATCGAAAAAGTTTCAAACCATGGGATTCCCCAGCTAAGACAATATGGCGGGTCAAGGACCAAAGCACATATTGCGAAGTGTATATAAAAAAAAAAATTTGGAAGAATAGTTAGGGATGTGTGCTTGTGTCCATAAATTTCCGAACTATGCGTGTTGTGTGGAGTACCACAGCCTTCTGGAGTTGTGCTTAAATGTTTTTGTGAAGTCCTAGCGTGTTGAGGCTGTGGTGTAATGTGTGAGGCACCAGACCAGTGGCAGACAGAACGATGGGTACAACACGTACTCGATCCCGTCTCCACTGCTTCTTGTGCTAGGTCGGTGTATTTACTGATCTTGTCTGCGGGAGTTTTCTGCATGTTCTTGCTGATTGGCACTGCAGTATCAATGAGATAGGTCTCTTTGTTGACTTTATCAACAAGTGTGATGTCAGGTCTGTTGTGATGTATGGTTTTGTCTGTGTGAATGGGGTGAATGGTTTTGTCAGTACAGCTTATGTGAGGGTGATTCTAATACGCTTTGTGGTGTTTACTTGTAGTAAGCGACCGTGTTCGCAGCACCTGAGAGACAGGACTTACCTCAGTGGCCGGATATTTTCCAGGGCAGGCTATTTTTTTTTTTTGCAGTCAACTATAAATGATCTTACATTTTATTAACTTTTTATAATATTTATTTTAAACTTTCAGTGTTTTAAAAAAGTATAAACCCTTATATCATATTACATACATACATAGTTCTCTGCCAAGGGCAGGTCCTGCACTGCAAACCCAGCATTCTCCAATCTTTCCTATTTTCTGCCTTCCTCTTCGTCTCCACATAAGATCCATTTACCATAATGTTGTCGATCATCTTAAATCTTCTTCTGCCTCGAACTTTTTTACCGTTCACCATTCCTTCCAGTGCATCCTTCATTAGGGAGTTTCTTCTCAGCCAGTGACCCAACCAGTTTCTTTTTCTCTTCCTGATCAGTTTCAGCATTATTCTTTCTTCACCCACTCTTTCTAGCACAGCTTCATTTCTTATTTTGTTTGTCCATTTCACATGCTCCATTCTTCTTCATATCCACATTTCAAATGCTTCTAGTCGTTTCTCTTCACTGCGTCGTAATGTCCATGTTTCTGTCCCATACAATGCCACACTCCACACAAAGCACTTCACTAGTCTCTTCCTTAGTTCTTTTTCCAGAGGTCCGCAGAAGATGCTCCTTTTCCTATTAAAAGCCTCCTTTGCTATTGCTATCCTCCTCTTGACTTCTTGGCAGCAGTTCATATCACTACTTATAGTACACCCTAAGTATTTAAAGTTGTTCACTTGTTCCAATGTCTCATTCCGAATACTTATGTTTATCTTCTTTGTCTTTCTTCCGATAACCATAGTCTTTGTCTTGTTTATATTTATCTTCATTCCATATTGTTCACAGCTGTCATTCAGCTGCAGTAGCATATCCCTTAGTATCATCTCCTCTTCTGCTAACAATGCCATATCATCAGCAAATCTTATGCACTTTATTCTTCTTCCTCCTACTATCACCCCTCCCATGTTCTGAAAACAATTCTTCACTAACTCCTCTAAGTAGATGTTGAACAGCGTAGTTGATAGAGGGCATCCTTGTCGCACCCCTCTCCCTATTCCACTTCCCTCTGACAATTTTTCTCCTATCCTGACTTTGACTCGTTGTTTCATATAAAGATTAGTTATTAGCCTTCTCTCTTTTCAATCCACACCAATTTTCTTCAAGATTTCCATAAGTTTATTCCAATCCACTCTGTCAAAAGCCTTTTCCAGGTCCACAAATACTGCATATACGTGTTTATTTTTTTCTAGATATCTTTCGCCGATTGTTCGCAGCAGTCCAATTGCATCTCTCGTACCTTTTCCTTTCCTAAAACCAAACTGCTCTTCTTCCAACTCTCCTTCCACCTTCGAATATAAACGTCTGTTCAGTATTCGCAGAAGAATCTTCGCTGAGTGCGATATAAGGCTGATAGTCCTGAACTCACTGCACTTCTTTGCATTATTTTTCTTCGGTATTGGTAGCAATACTGTTTCCTTGAAATCATCAGGCCATTCACCTTTCTCATATATTTCATTGCATAATGATAGTATTTGCTTCTTGTCTTCACCCAAGCATTTAACTAACTCAATGTGTATTCCATCAACTCCTGTTGCTTTCCCATTCTTCATTTCCCTAATCGCTAGCTCAACTTCTTCCCTTAGAATACAACATCCTTTTTCGTCTTCTGATACAGCTGTTTCATCTTCTATAGCTAAGTAATCTGGACGATTCCCTGTCTCATATAATTCTTCTCATACTTCTTCCATCTGTTCAAAATTCCTTGTTTGTCGGTTATTTCATTGCCGATTTCGTCTTCTATCAACCACATGGACTTCTTATTCTTATTTGTGAAATCCAAACATTTTACTTCGCGGTACATTAAATCATATCTTCCTTTTCTCTCTAGATCCTCTACTTCTTCACATTTCTGTTTCATCCAGTCTTCCTTCGCCTTATCAGTTACTCTTCTTAGTTCGTTGTTTAGTTTCTTATAATTTCTTTTACCTTCTTCTGTGTTGATGTTTTTCTATTTTCTCCTTTCCTCCATCTTCTCCAACGTTTTCCCTGTGACCCAAGGTTTCTTAATACTCTTACCTTCTCTGTATCCTATTGTTTCTTCTGCTGTTTCCTGTATACAGCTTTTTAGATGAGTCCAGTATTCATTACTATTTTCAGGTGTGGATTCTAAATTAGAGGCTTTCTTTTGAAAATGTTCTTCAAATTTTCTTTTTTCCTCTTCGTTCATAAGTTTTTCTATATCAAACTTCTTCGTCACTATATCATATTATGAAATACTAATTTGCAATGCATGCATAAAATTACTATTTTTATAATCTACATCCTTGAATTATTTTTAAACTTTTAACCCTTTTACTGCCAGTGGGACGGTATATCGGCCCTCGTTGGTTGTGCGAAAACTGCCACGGGTCGATTGATCGGCCCGACTTTTTTGCATTTGTATACTCGTGATATGTGGTCTATTCAAGGGCTCCCGTCTCATTTATCGGCATGTGCTTTATTTCTGTCGCTCACTAAGATGGTTCCCCATATATATATTGTTCGTCCATTACGAGAAGACGCTTGGCCACGCCTCTTCAAACGGAGAATACATTTCAGAATAGGGTTGAGGGTTGCAAAATAAAAATTTTGGGGAAAAAAATAAGATTTAAAAAAAAATTAAAATACTTACTATTAAAGAAAAAATTATTTATTAAATAATTATGAATAACATTTAGAGTGTCAGTAGGGAATAAAATAATCAAAATAATGAAAAAACTACTAGAAACAATTGGTTAAAAATATTTCAAATCAATAAATTAAATAATAATTTTGGTCTAAGATTGGAAAACTATATAAAATATAAATTATTCAGTCAAATTAATTGGGAAAAATATAATTCTGAAACACTAAAAAGTATTAAAAATGTCAAAAATTTATTAATCGTTGACGTATTATTTTAGTTTTGTTTTCATTCCATTATATCAAAGCTTGCAGTTGTATTTCATGCAGTTATTATTATTATTGTCAATCTACTTCTATTTTTAATCTTGTAGTACAAGTGCGAATGCCAATGGCCTTAATTTGTATACAAGGTGATTATAATTAAAGTTCAACTTTCAACCTGCTGTAAAAAAAAAGAACCACTGCTCAGAATGACCTGATATTTGAACTGAATATACTCGAAGAAAGGGGAAATGGAATGGCATAAGAAAAAAAAAATTGTTCCAAATATTAGCAATAGATGGCGCTTTAAGCGTCATAACATGCAAAATACAAGACATGTCATGCGCAGGACACACTGCATTTGTTATAAACAGCAGCCTGGCCGTCAAAATCACCTGATCTTAATCCTTGTGACTTCTGGCTGTGGGGTTATCTGAAAAATGTTGTGTTTAGTGCAAACTTCCTGAAAAGAGCCTTGTCAGTCTTCGCACATCCCGCCCACAATGGGCTGGTAGTAAAAGGGTTAAAGGCAGCGTGTAGAAAACGCGAGTTATCTCGTAACCCGTCCGTAACAGATGGCGCGCAAAGACGAGTAAACTCGTGATCCGTCCGCAATGTGTTAATAAGTACGTGTTTGTGTGCAAGCTGTTCATGAACGATCGACGCTACCTGATTGTGATACGGTGGAGGTAGTCTATTTGGGAGAGAAGGGGACAACCTGATATGTTAACGTTAAGTCAACGTTGAGCGCATCCTTTGAATAATATGTGTACAACTTTGGTGTCTCTCCGACTATTGGTTGCAGCTGTAAATAGGCCAACTTTAATTATAACCACCTTGTATTTATAGCAACCCGCACAATTTGTAGTGGCTTCCTTGATACATGCTCGGCTTCCCTGCTGACTGAGAAAATGATCTCGGAATCCAAGGTCATGTGCCCGTCGTGTGTGTGGTGAGTGTGTGACGAACAAAAATGAGCGGTTTAATCTTTAACCTTACCTCAAGTGATCGATGAAAAATAAAATGTAGGTATCCTCAATAGTAAACCTAACATTTAATACCTTATTTGTATTTCTGCGTCTTATCGTTTCGGAGGAGTAGCGTGAAGAAAAACGTAATGTTTTCTTTTATATACCATAAATGGGCAATGCTACATTGCGCTGAAATAACTGTAACTTCATACCATAGGCTCACGAAGTTGCAGTTTACCTGCAGGCTACAGGAATGAGGGGAGCGCAAGCACCTTCGTTGGTGTAGCTTTTGGAGCAACTTCAACAGCATCGCTTCAGCCCAAGGCAAAAAGGGTGACATGCGTTTTTCAGTCACAATGGATCTTTTAGCAGAGGCGGCAATAGTTTTCTTGCGCGAACAAGACAAAAGAAGATTTTTCTAGGAAATTCACATCTGTAAAATTAGGAAAATTGGAAAAAAAAATCACAAAGAGCAAGAATGAAAGATAATTAAAATGACATGAGATTATTTTTATTCTTGCGCTACCTCCAAATATTAAAAAAATGCAGATGAAATAGAAGTTATGCTTTTTTTTCTTTCAAAATGTGCCTTTCTTTATGTGACTTCCCAATAGAAATGATACGTTATAGGAAAGGAAGGAAAATTAATTTTAATTGAAAACATTACATTAAAACTTTATTTTTAATGAAATTTATAAAAATTTAAACATAAAATATATTGAATCGAAGCTACCATGAAATAATTTTAGAATCTTCATTATCAGTTCTTTTTAAGTATCTAGGTTTTCTTTGAATATTCCAGTATGATTCTATTTCTCAGATTTAACTTGAAATTAATTTTTTAAAAAATAGAAATTTTATTGAGTTATTCCATTATAGCATTAAAAAAAATCCATTTCTCAAACTGAAATTCATATCATAATTAAGTTGTTCTGAATATTAAAGTCAAACATACGAGTATTTTCATAAGAAATTACAATAATAATATATGATTTATATCAATAAATGCAATAAAATAAACTACATTTAAATTGAATTTCCTAATTTTTATAAATTTCTGTAATAGAAATGTCAACTTGTAGTTACTTTCTTTTCAAAAAAAAAAATTCAAAAAACTATTTATTTCGATATTTTGGCTACGGAAAGCTGTAGAAGCTAGACTCGGCAGTCGCCAGCAGTTGGAAAATAGTGGTCGCTCTCGGAGTCGCGCGGCGGCTCTTCTTTCGCGGTTGTGAGAAGGACGGCTTTAGTACTCTCAATTGCAACAGCAGCCTGTCGTCCCTATTGTAAATTCAAGGTCGGTGGCTGTTAGGGGTAGAGAGGGTTGTAATTGAGGCCAGCGCCATCCCGTGCCAGCAGCCCCAATAGAACCCTAGCTTATGGTGGACTGTCGCAAGAACATATTTTTCACAGTTCTGTAACCACAAAAAAAAAAAAAAAAAAAGAATTCATAGCATAGATAGGTCTACAAAATATAACATGAATAGTTATTTCTCAATTGGTGGGATTCTAATGCTTCATAGGGCCACCTGGAGCCTTAGCTTTACATTGCTCCGTCATAGAATGGATGAGCTGCTTCAGATATTCTGTAACAAGCAGAACTCTTGTTTATACATTCTTGCAGTTATTTATTTTTTAGGCCTCCTCTCTGCAACTTTCTTGTCCATTATGTAGGGGAGAAGGTGGTAATATGGAACAGGGTTATAATATGAAACAGCAATTTTTGTGCAAGTAGCTGCTGCTATCATCCGGAAACCGCTCTAATTTCTATCGCTGGTGTTCCTTTTAGCCACCTAGAGATAGGTAACTTCAGTATTTCGTTGTGTATGGTTATGAGAAGAAGTAGTGTGTTTTCGTAAGCCTGAAAGTTTTTACAGGGTAAGATTCAACACAATTTCTGGTACTGTTATTAATACGAATGAGGTTTTGCTTATATAGTATATCATTATTAATTAACTGAACTACAAAATGATGTATTCAGTACTTAAGAATTAATATTTTATTACTGAGAATGGATCAGTCAATTTCCTTATGGCGACTGGTGATAATATGAAACAGGTGTTCCATAATACAACCTCACGATGCCAAGAAGCCAATTAGGACCTGAAAAGAAGGGACTAAGGCAGAAATGGCGTCAAGAAGATATGGTAAATGCAAGAAAACACCAAATCAGCAGATTTTTGCTCATGAAAGACTTGCAATTTTTAATTGAGCGTTTTCTTTCAATTATAAAGTGTTCAGCATTAATTTTTACTTTTTCTCTGTAGTTTCTATATTTTCTATTGATGTGAAGCAAAACAATGCATTAAAGTATCAACAATAAATGATTTTTTTACTATAATAGCAATAATAAAGAAGTATTGTTGCATTTTAACATCTGTTTCATGTTACAACCCCAGTTCAACAATTCATTTTTTTGTAGAATGTTCTAAATAATTGTACCTATTCAAGAGTTTTAAATATTTATATAAAAATGTGTGATATTTATCTCACACGATATGTATACTAAAACTACTGACGATTTTCATACATTAGAGCCGCTTGAAATTCAAGATTTTGTCAAAAATAAAAAAGTGGTCCATATTACCACCACCTCCCCTACTAGCAGTTCTCAGTCGGGTTTAGGTCAGAACTGTTACTTAGCCAACTTAGGTATCCACCTTTTTGTAGGAATCGTCAGTAATGACTTCTGACGTGAACGGTGGGTTTTAAGACTCATATTGCACAGCCGACGTCGCACAGTTCGTGAACTCGCTTTTACGTCAGTCTGCTCGTCTCAATGTACCTTCAGTTTGGACGAGCTAGCAGGCTGAGACGCTTCAGCATCCAATTCGAGCAACGGGCACTCACATATTCACCTCCTGATCCTGCTTTTCTTTCCATGTTGGAATGTTCACGTCTTCTTTGTAATAAACGCACAGTTGTTGATTGATGACAGTGATCTCTGCGCTGTTTCACACGAAGATAAACCTTCAGCACTCAAAATAATTATTACCGAGTTGTTATAAGCAAAATGATGTTCCATGATTCTCGCAAATGGAGTATTAGCTACATGATATTATATAAATGTGGTGATTTGCCAAAAGGAGTTAAGTCCTTTTCCAGAACAACATTTCTGGGACAATGAAAAATAAAGTTCAGAGTTGTTTAATAAATAGAACCTTGCATTCTGTAAGATGTCTTCTTGGTTAGCTATGCTCAAATCTAACTGACTTTCAAGTTAAATTTGCTTCTCCTTACCCCCTTTTGTTAAATCACCACAGATATTTGGTTTGATATTTGTAATACCTATTAATCAGAGAAAAAAAAGGCTAATATAAAATATAATCCAATTTTAAGTCGAAATATATACACTGTCCGGCCACTTTATTAGGTACACCTACTTGGTAGCGTGTTGAGCTTCCTTTAGCCCTCAAAATAGCCTGAATTCGTTTAGGCATGGATTCATCAAGATGCTGAAAACGTTGTTGAGGTATTGTGAACCATGCAGATATGAGAGTGTCACGCAGTTCCTGAAGATTTGATGGAGGTGTAGGCCTGGAGCAAACAGTCCGTTCCGGCTCATCCCACAAATTTTCAATCGGGCTGAGATCCGGGGACTGAGCGGTTCACTGCAGCAAGGAAAAGTCATCGTCATGTTCTTCAAACATCCCATAGTAATGCGTTCTTTGTGCACCGGCGCATTATCCTGCTGGAAGTATCCATCTGCATGAGGATAAACTGTTAACATGTACAGTTGCACTTGGTCAGCTACGATGTTTAGATACGCTCTAGCATCCTAGCGTGCCTCCAGAGGTATCAATGGACCAAACGTGTGCCAGGAGAGCATCCCCCAAATCATGACACTGTCCCCACGGCTTGAAGAGTTGTTGTGAGGCATAGCATTTGTGCGCACAACGGGGGTGTACCTAATAAAGTGACCGGACAGTGTATGTCCGTCCGTGATATGTTGGTCAAGTAATTCAAAAACTAATTGTCCTACAAAACTAAAACTGTATTTTATTAAAGCAGATCCCTGTTGATTTTAGATATAGGACTGTCCATAGGTAAAGAGTAAGGAGTTAAAAAAACGACTAAAATTTGCTGACATTCAATTCCAATACAACGTAAATTAAAAAGTAGGGTTTACTTCCCTGAAATTTTTTTTTTTTTTTTTTTTTACATTCTTCTCTTCTCAATTGATTCTTGCACTAACTTTTTTCTTTTCAGCTTTTCTGTAACCTCTACGACCTTTTTCCCTTCGTATGCTTATAAATTTTGTTTTGGTTTTGTGTCAGTTATTTGTATATTCTTATCATACGGCATTCCAGCTATTGAAGATGACATATATCTTTATTAAAAATATTAGCTTAAGAATTTTAGAAGAAAAACATTAAGTTTTATTTTATAATTAAATAAAAATACTTGTTTAAAAAAGAAGTTGTGTTTAAATTTGACATAAAGAAATTACTTGGCTGTAAGAATCGACTGGAAAATAGCTCTGTATACTCAAATTTCTTTTCTTCGTTGCGATCGACCAAAATTGATTTTAGCGATCGATGGGGTCGATGGCGATCGACCTTCTGGACTTTGACGACTCTATAGATAACATTTCACTTTGTGTTTTTTCAGTACCGACGTTTTTAGGATAGACAGGCGAATCGAAACATTTCGTTATTGGGTATCCAAAATATCTTGTTCCTGTTTGAACGACTGTTCTAAAGAAACTATTCGACGGAGTGAAGCATCACGGAAAGGAAAACACATCAAAAACCGTTACTCTTCATCTGTAATACTGTTGAAATTTGGACCCTTACAGTTACCCTAAAAGCAAAATGGTTTCCTAGGATTGTTGTTGGAAAGATGAGTTAGAAAACAAGTGAATAGAAGTTTGTGCTACAGCATAAATTTAAGGGCGACCCATAATAATAAAAAAAATTTAAAAATAATAATTAAAAGAAAGGAAGAACATTAACGAAAGGAAAAAAAAAACAGTTAGAAAAAAGAAATTGAAAGAACGTTCGGAAAACAAGAAAAAAAATTCACGCTGACATTGAGAAAAAAAAAGATTAAGAGAAGAAGAAAGAAAAGAAAAGAAAAAAAAAATAGATACACGGAATAGAACCAACAATATTCAGCTTATGATTCCGAGAACTTACCGATCACGCTACAGCTGACAACTGAAATGAGATGGTTGCATTTCTGACATTTAGGCTGACAGCGGAAATGCAATGAAAACAATGCTACTGTCCTCCAAATGAAAGTTGGCCGGCGGAAGTTTGAAATGCGCAGCCCTTCCGGTAGCTGATCAATTATGTTTTCCTGTCACAATGGACGCCGTCGTCTGTTTTCATTGAGAAAGACATGTTGATAACGCCAAATTAAAACTTCTCTCGACTATTTAGCGTTATTTCAATACCAGTTGCTAATATTTATATAAATAAATAAATATATATTATTTATAAATACAATGCTCTTTTGCAAAGTAACAAACGATTACCGTAATGGCGGCGTCTTGTCATAAAATCAGACGGAAGTGCCTGACCAGACTAATCGATCATACATGCGCAGATCTCACAAAAACAGGGCGGCCATCTCTCATTTGGAGGACAATAAATTTCTCGGAGGGGGCCTCTAAAATACCTTATTCCTATGTTGTTTGGGCCTCAGAACACGATGATGAAAATCCGTTTGTCGATCCGTCCTTCCGTTCGGGAGTTGTTAAGAGGGTACAATGACAACAATGCCAAATTTCTCGAACATGGGGTGGGGGGTAGTGTTGGCTCCTGAAAATACTCCATTCCTACAATGTTTAGACCTAATACGATGGTGAAATCTGTTTGTTGATCCGACCTTCCTTTCGGGAATTGCTAGGGGTGGACAGACACGGACGGACAGGATAAATGCAATAGCTCCTAAATGGGTCGCTAATAAAAGGAACTTTTATTATTACTATTATGTTTGTATGTTTCAAACCTTGGGTTTCCCCAGCAAAAACAATATGGCGGGTCAAGGACCAAAGCACATACTGCCAAGTGTAAAGATGTGTGCAAGAATGATTAGGGATGTGTGCTTGTGTCCAAAAATTTCCTAACTATGCGTGTAGTGTTGAGTACCACAGCCTTCTGCAGTTGTGCATAAGTGATTTTGTGAAGTCCTAGTGTGCTGAGACTGTGGTGCAATGTGTGAGGCACCAGACCAGTGGCAGACAGAACGATGGGTACAACACGTACTCGATCCTGCTTCCACTGCTTCTGGAGCTCGTGTGCTAGATCAGTGTATTTACTGATCTTGTCTGCGTGAGTTTTCTGCATGTTCTTGCTGATAGGCACTGCAATATCAATTAGATAGGTCTGTTTGTTGACCTTATCAACAAGTGTGATGTCTGGTCTGTTGTGATGTATGGTTTTGTCTGTGTGAATAGGGCGGTCCCAGTATAGTTTATATGAGGGTGACTCTAATACGCTTTGTGGTATGTACTTGTAGTACGGGACCGTGGTCTTCATAAGTGAATGTTTGTGTGCTAGTTGTTGATGAACGATCGACGCTACCTGATTGTGTCGGTGGAGGTAGTCTGTTTGAGAGAGAAGGGGACAGCCTGATATTACGTGGTCGATCGTCTCATGCGTAGTGTGGCATTTCCTGCATTTGTCGTCATGTGTGTTTGCATCGTGTAGAATGTGTTTCTTGTAGTTGCGTGTGGAGATGACTTGGTCCTGTATTGCGATCATGAACCCTTCGGTCTCCCCAAACAGCTCACCACTCGTCAGCCATCTGTTCGACGCTTCCATGTCGACATGAGGCTGGCTGAGTTCGTGATGATGTCTGCCATGGAGTTCCTTACGAGCCCATGATTCACGCAGCTGCTGAGTGTGGGTGTCAGGGGTGGTGAGTGTTGGAGAAGAGTTTTCGAGGTTCAGGGGTGTGAGGTGTGTGTCAGCCTTGACAATGGCTGAGTGAAGTGAGGAGTCTTCTGCTCTTTGGTGGAAATGTTCCATAAGTGTATGTACTTGTTTTTCGTGTAGGGTATGAGGTTGATGAGTCCTCGGCCTCCCTCCTTGCGGGGAAGAGTCATCCTTTCCGTAGCGGACTTGGGGTGGTGCATGTTGTGTTTCGTGAATGTAGTGCGTGTTGCGCGTTGTAGTGCTTCGAGTTCAGTGTTTGTCCATGGAATTATGCCGAACGAATATGTTAGTGTGGGAACGGCAAAAGTGTTGATAGCTTTAATTTTATTTCTGGCGTTGAGTTGTGTTTTGAGGATTTTGTGAACTCGAGCAAGGTATGTGTTCTTCAGTGCATTTTTGATGTTTGCGTTGTCAATGACGCGCTCTTGCTGGAAGCCCAGGTACTTGTAGGTCTCTCCCTGTTCCATGGATTGGATGGCCAAACCATGGTCCAGTTCAAAACACTCCAAATTCGAAGTCTTCCCACGTATTATGTGTAACTTGCGGCATTTGTCAATTCCAAATTCCATCCCAATGTCTTTGGTGAACTGTGTGGGTGGCTTGTAGTAAATTAGTAAGTTGTGCATTGTTTGTGGCATAGAGTTTAATGTCATCCATGTAGAGTAAGTGTGTGATTTTATATGGTGTCACAGTGCCTGTGGTAAGCCTATAACCGTGTTTTGTGTTATCTAGTATATGGCTCAGTGGATTCAAGGCGAGGCAGAACCAAAGAGGACTCAAGGAGTCTCCCTGGAAAATACCTCTCCTTATGGGAATGGGATCTGTATGATGGAGGTGTTAGAGGTGCGTAGGTGTAATGTTGTGTTCCAACTCTTCATCGTGGCAGCTAAGAATGCCGTGATCTTGGGGTGTATTTTGTAGATATGAAGAGTGTGTAGGAGCCAGGAATGAGGGACAGAATCAAATGCCTTCTTGTAATCGATGTATACGATATGTAAGCTCCTATTCTTCGCGCGTGCCTGGCGCAGGATTACAGAGTCAATAAGGAGTTGCTCCTTACAACCCTGGGAATTCCTGCGACAGCCCTTCTGCTGTTCGGAAAGAATGTTATATGTCTCGATGTGTGTGTAGATCTTGTCTGCGAGGCAGGAGGTGAGGAGTTTGTAAAGTGTGGGGAGGCAAGTGATTGGGCGGTAGTTTGCAGGTTGCGCTGTTTCAGTGTTCTTGCTCTGTAGGTATGTGACACCCTGTGTGAGGAAACGAGGCATATGTTCTGGGTGATGGATTATGTCAGTGAGTGTAAGCGCTAATTTTTCATGCAGGGACGTGAACCTCTTGATCCAGAAGTTCTGGACTCCGTCTGCACCAGGAGCCTTCCAGTTGTGTGCATGTTTTAGTGCTGTCTGTATGTCTGCGAGAGTAATCTCATGGAAGGACATGCAGGGTAAGTGTTCAGTGAGTTGCTGTTCCTCTGTTATCCATGGTGCTTTATCATTGTGGGGATAGGGTTTGACCACAGAGACGACCAGTATTCATGTAAAGCCTCGCTGTTGGGAGTGTTTGTGTTAGTTGCAGTAGAGGAAGATGTAAGGGATCTGTAGAATTTTTTCTCATTGTATTGGAAAGTGTTGTTCTGTTGTTTGCGCAGAGTGCACTGTTTGTATCTTTGTAATCTTTTTGCAAGTGCACTGAGTTTTTGTTTTAGTGTGTCGAGATGTTCCTGAACCTGGTTATGATGATTTGAATGTGAAGGGCGAGTATTTATGTACTTGAATATCTTTCTAACCTGGGACATAAGTTTCTTTGTTTTGTTTCCTGCACAGTATTGTGTGAGCCTGGCTATGTCTCCTCTAAGGTCACTGATGCGGCCCTCAAGGCGACGTCTCCAAGGGGGGATGTATTCTTGTGTCCATGCAGTGGGAGGTATTATTATTATTATTATTATTATTATTATTATTATTGTTACTTAATACTAAAAAAAAAATACTTAAAAAAAAAAAAGGAGCACAGGAAATATCTTATTAAAATTATGTCCAACTTTTATCTATAACTTGACATGAAGACATTTTTGTAAAGTGTATCATCGAAGATAAATCTGGCTGTTGAGTCCTAACAAGGACGAAACGGCCTTACCAGATTCCCATCGATGAAGGCTCAGGGTGCGAAAGCAAACTTTAAGTGCACTATTGTCATTTTTCATTTGTTTTGTTATACAACGGGCACAATTAAAGCACATTATTTGAATTATAATAAAGTGTGTCTGGAGTCGCGTTTTGAACAACAAGAAAAACCACAGAAACCTATTTGGCTTTTTGGGAAAATTTCAAGAAATTGAAAGAGAACAGTTAGATTATGCTACAGCTTTGGAAACTGAGATCATAGCCTCATCCAGAAAGACGATTTTTTTTGGTAATTCCATCATTGTAGCAGATGTAGACGCCCTAATACTTGTGGCAGAAATGGAAACTCAGAAGCCAATTCTTTTTGCTTTGTGCTCTGAAAAGCCTCTAAAAATTCTAAATTTTCTTGCAGAGAGCAAGAGAAGTTTTGTGTTTTCGTCTCTCTTCGGGTGTACCTGATAATTCCAGTGACTTTTGCTGCCAGGGAGTGGAGTTTTTCTAGAAACTTATAAAAACTCATTGTTATCCTTGAGGCCCACCCAAGACAGACAAAATTCTTACTATCAATTGACAGTGATGAAGCAAAACATCCAGAGATTTTAGGAAATTCGTAGAACGAAAAGCTCGCAAGATTTAATCAGGCAACTAAGAAGTACAGGTAGATCTCGGTATACGCTATAGTTACGTTCCGCGAATTCGCGTAAAACGGGAGTCCTTCTATATAAACAAATAGGGTTAGGTTCTCATTTATTCACAAATTCAGTTTAAAATAATTCAGTTTTATCACGCTCCATTCTCCTCCAAACGGGTCCTGTGGCCTACCCAGCCCTCTGGGTACTCGAATGGGTACCGAGTTTCTTTAAAAAGCAAGAATTTCGAACAATCTACTTTCCTTAAAAAATTATTTTTATTATTTTTTTTTTTATTTATGGAAACGACAAAGCTTACTTTTATTTTCAAATTCTACTGAATACAAAGAGTATAAATTTTTGCATTTTCTGAAAAAAATTTAAAAAAATAAACAAAAATTATTTTATTTACCCGAAATATTAAATTCGGATTAATTTTAATTGCATCAAATCGCGCGCAGTGTATTAGTTAAAAGATTTAACTTTCATTGTTTAAACAATAAGAAATAGGATAGAAATCTATTGTTTAGATTCCAGTGTTTCTCTATGGAATTTTTTGCGCTGTTTCTTGACAAAGACATCTTCGGAAAAGATTTCAAATATTGATATAAAAGTTGGATAGTTCTATAGTTCTCGAATATGCGAACCACGTCAAACTTTATTAGATACCACAATCAGATCTAATGATTTGATAGAGCATCACTTTCCTATTGGTAATCTGACTAAAAAAAAAAAAAGTCACCATAGAGATAGGAAGAGAAATAAATAAATTATTAATGAGCTACATTAAAAAGTTAACTTCAGGTATTTCTCTAATGAAACTACGGACGCCATCACTCTTTCTCTTTTCCATACAATAGTGAGTATTTGTCAATATATTATAGAAAGTGTAATGTTAAAATTGTTATTCTCGTGTTTAACCAATTTATTTTAAATCAATTGTTTCCCCATGAAATAAATCGCGGTGATGATGATGATGCTTGGTGTTAATTGTTGCTATGATGAAACATGACGCTGTATGTATAACAAAAAGTGAAAAAATGTGGTGGCTTGTAACAGCCGATAATATTGATGTTATTATCCGAGATTTTAAGGAGGAGGAAATTGACAGAACTTACAGATGCATCAGTCTGGTTGTGGCAAACGTTTTAAGAGAATTTACGTCGACATAATTCCTCATTAAAAGCATCGAGTAAGTATGGTCCAAAAGGTCAAGATGGCTGACAGCGTTCAATCGATCGTCGTAGTGAGCATGATTTCTGAAAATTATCGAACTCTGTTAAGGTAGTGATAGAGAGTTTGTAAGTATAACATTATATAGATCTCACAACAAATTATGGGCGAATAACATAAAGAAGCATCAGTTGTTATTTGGAAATACTGACTGTCCGAAAAAAAAAATCCGAGGTTTCTATCACAATTATTTTCTATTGAGCATATTCGTGAAGCTACAATATTCAAACTATCTGAATGAATTTCAGGCGGGAGTATGGTAGGAATGCTCCGAGTGACAAAATCTCCGTAAGTGTCATCAACAGTTTTTGGAAACAGGAAGTGTTTTATTATAAAGATCCTCACCAGATAGGCCTACATCAAATGCGGAAAACATGTAACGAATTCGACTATCTTTCCAGCGTAGTCCGAAACGTTCGGTTCGTAGTATGAGTCGTCAGTTAAACAGTCCTGAAAGCACTGTGCATGACGTTGTCCACAAGAGATTGAAACTTCGTGCTTATAAACTGCAGCTTGTTCACCACATCCAGCCTTCTGATAGACCACAAAGAGTTTGTGACCACCATGTTAGACCTTATTGCTGAACATTACAACTATCTCCAGAGCGTGTTATTTTATGATGAGGCAAGGTTTCTTGTGCATGGAGCTGTGATTTTCTGATCGGATATAGGATCAGAAAATCCGTATGAACTGGTGGAGTTTGTCCGTAACAGTTCGACAGTCAATATCTGGTGCTGCATCATGCATGATCGCATTGTTGCAGCATTTCTTTTCCATGAGCAGACGATCACGTCGCACACCTGAATATGCTAGAGAACTTTGTGTTTCCCCAGATTGAGAATATGGAGGCCTCGTTTTCGAACAGGATGGAGCCCGCCACTTTATGCATTGACGGACATTATGCGGACTGTGCTCAACAAGCGATTCCCAGGAAAATGGATAGGCAGAGAAGGACCCATTGCTTGATCACCACGCAGTCCCGAGTTGACTCTAATGGATTTCTTCTTTAGGGGCTACGTAAAAGAAATCACGAAAACATCCAATCCCTTGCCCACCTACGCCACAGATTAACAGCAACCATAAAAGCAATTCCTAACGATATACATACTCGAGTGGGATCTGAGGTGGAATTCCGTTTGGATCTCTATAGGGCTGTAATTGACTCACGGATGGAGTTCCACTTCGACAACAGGTAATCAAACTTGTGACGTTATTTTGTAATTCTTTTTCACCCTGTATTTGTGCTCATCGTTGGTTTAACTTAAAAGTAAAATTAAATTATAATTTAAGTTAATCACCCCGCTTTAATTTATTACAAGGATGTAAGAACTATATTAATTTAATTCCTCAATATTCTATACCGGGGATGCACAACCCGCGACCTGGAGTGTCAAAATTAAATTTGAGCCTTTGCATTGCTGCAAACAGATAAATTAAATGTCATAACTAGCAATAGCAACTGTCTCAGACTTTACTATTGGAATGTTGGTTATGAAACGCAACGTATGAAATGCAAAGCGCATGATTTGATAACTTGAAGTTTATACATAAATATTATTATTATTAATTACACAGGTCTGCGAAAAAAATTTTGTCTTTTCTCTGGCAAAAGGTTGAGGTGAAAGAAAAACCTAAATTCAGGTGTGCTGAATTCAAATATGAAAACCATTTATATTCAGCAGGTACAGTTGTTTTGCAATTTTCATAAAGTTTTCATTATGTAGTGTTTTTAATAAAATTAACCATAGTCTACAAAATGTAAAATAATGGATAAGACGGAATCCAACTGGCAATGAAAATGCAAATACAATACTTTAAAGTGAACAGTTATTCTCTTAAGAAATAGTAAACTCACTGCTGGGAAACTGTTTTTTCCTCGCTTTGATGTGAATGAGCACTGATTTGATTTGCGTTTGATTTGTGTTCTCGATGAGGGTTATCTCTCACTACACACCAGCAGTAGTCAGTCATCATGGAGATATCGATCGCCCTGGTATCTTTTACATCTTGATGGAACCGTTCTCCCTGTTCCACACTGTGTGCTTCTAAATTCTCTGGGATTGTCGAGATGACAAAGCAAGAAATGTAACTTTAAACTCGTGTATAGCCGAGTTTTTGGAAGTTGCCCAGCATGGTTTTGACAATCCGTTGGATTGGTTATCTTTAACATTACGCAGGAACTTACTGGTAACATGCTTGAACGATTCCCATGCTTGAAGCTACATTTCGTTCATAGTCCTTGTGAATGCAGGATCTAGCATAAGCTTCCGAATCTGGGAGGGGGGGGGGGGCGTCAAAAATACCTTCCTTTAATTTTGCATCAGAAAGCCCTGGAAATTTCTGACAAAGATACTGGAAGCAGGAACTACTATCCAAATTGCTTCATTGTTCCCAGTTTTATATGTAAAGGAGGTAATAACACATTTTGTGTCAATGAATTGAGGATTAACTATGTTTTTCTTTCCTGAAAGAAATACTTTTCTCTCGGGCCAGTTTGAAACTGACCAGCATCTATCCTGAGCTCTATTATCCCTTTCTCAGAGAAACAAGGAAACTTTGTATGTTCTGATTATTGCCCCAGTAAGATATAGCACACTTTTAGATCAGAGCACAAGTACCATTTATGTTCATTGTATTTCAATTTTTGCAAAACAATGTGTAAATTGAGATAATTTTTATGAAAGGATGTTGAATGGGAGATTCACAGTGAATCAAGTTCATTCCCATTATGCAGAAGAACACCTTTTAGACTTCTTTTGCTTGAATCAAGAAAGAAACACCAGTCTTTTGCTTGATAGACAGTTCCAAGATGACCAATTAAGCCAGAGATATCACAGCAATATACAAGTTCTCCTTCATGAGCGAAAAATTGTCTCATTTCCTCCTCACAATATCTATAACAAGATGAAGTTGTTCCAGGAAGTAAAAGCTTTCTCTCTTTTAATAGAGAATAAAACAGTTCACTCTTTTCTTTAGTAAGACCCAAGTCGCGCACTAAGTCATTTAAATCAGACTGACTGAAAAGACGTGGTTTATTATCGTCTATGTTTAGTACAAAGTCAGCATCAACTTCCTCTGCGTTTGAGGATGGCGAAGATCCACTCTCTGGTAATGCTATTGGTGGTTTAGGAATTGGAATATCTGGTCCATGTGGCACAGGCCTAATCGCTGATGGCAGATTTGGGTACACAATTTGGTTTTTGTTTTTCTTATTGAATCCAGACACACAAAAATAACAGTCGTCGATATCATTTTTTTGTTTCCACCAGACCATTGGAATTCCGAATGGCATTGATGGCGATAGCCCTCTGTATCTTTGCTTCAGATTTTCTGCACAAGTTTTACACACAACATGAAGAGCAAAATTCTTGTCCTGCTCACTTAGCTTCATTTTTAAATCTGTTAAATATGTCAAATACAAGTTCTTCATAAATGGCGTAATGTTTCCTTCTGCTTTTTTATCGTGTAAGACCCCATAACAGCAAGAGTTTCGATTGTTTACACAGTCTCGCCTACGAACATTTTAATATTAAACAGATATTAGCTCACTATCACCTTCAAGTGGCTTCTACAGAAAAATAGCGGGATCCTCGCTCCCAGAAATCCGACTTGGATAAAAGAACCAGCTCATGGCGGACTGATACTTATTCTTACCGGAAAATCTTCGCAGGCCTGTGTTATTGTTATAAATGGCACAGCCAAATCATTAATTAGTGTATCATTTATGTAATTCATGTATTATTATTAATTATTATTATAAATGACATTATCCAATCATTAATTAGTAAGATATATAAGGTTGGAGGATGGACGCTGCGGCCGTCAATCAGAGCTTTTAAAAAAAAAATTGGCCCTTAGACTTCCTAAGGTAGTGCTAGGTTGTTCTATACGATAGCCTGGAAAAACATCAATTAAAATAATTAACCAATTGATGCATCGGGATTAATAATATTAGCTAAATATTTTGAGCTGTGGATTTAGAATTGGATTATCTTTATCCCCCCCTCCCTTTTTTTTTAATTCGATGACAGTAATCACTTTTTTTATTAATATTTCCGAAGATTTAACAAAGTAACATTTTTAATCTTATTTTTTACAATTATCCATCCATGGCCCCTGTGTGTTACCTACTCTCTTCGAAGGACTTCGTTCGATTCTCTAGATCAAAGATCGGCAACCTTTTTTTTTGCTAATAGCAGCTACTTTAAAGTTTTAAACAAACAACAAAGTACTAAGAGCGGGAGACCCATTAACCCCCCCCCAAAAAAAAAAAAAATTAACTTTTTGTTAATGTGATAGCATTTATTTTTTAGTTTCGGATTACGTTCCCAAGCGCAGTGGCAAACCGTAGTTTGCTCCTGTAATTCCTGCAATGCTGTCACGCTAAGAAGACACGAAGTGAAGAAAATTAATGTAAGTGAAAGTGTAATTGGACGTTATAGTTAGACTTGTTGTTGCTCAACACTTAATAACGCTCTTGTAATTGGCAGTTATCTTTCTTTTGTTGAATTGCCGAATAACATTCACAAACATTGAAGTTTAATAATGTAGATAAGGACTGAAAAATGACATTAAAATATGTTATTTATTCGTCAATTTCAGTTCTGTTAATTTTATAAACAAAAAAATAACGTTTTCATTATCATTCAACAGTTACTTAATAATCGAAGTTGGTTTTTTATTATTGATATTAATAAGTCAATGGAATTCTTATTGTATTTCACTGCGTAATCGAAGCGCTTCTGTTATTGTCTTATATAGGAAAAGAAAACAAGACCGTTTATTAAGTAAATTGTTTTATCTTTGATGGGTTTTCGTGGCGCCTTATCAAAACAAAGTGTCAATAGAAAAATTCATTTAAAAAGAATATAAACGCATATTTCCTTGTGGTCTTCGATCGTTTATCTGACTTTTTATTGATCAGTTTCATCCCTCGAGACTCGATGTATCTAACATCGAGGGGATGAAGTGTTTGTTTTTCAAAACCAAACACAAGGGAGTTGCTACTAAAATATTTCTTCTACATCAGGAACACTTTATTATTGTCTTTCAATTTTTCGTACACATTGAAAACCAAGTATCTTAAAATCTTGCGCTTTCTTTTTTTGAAGTTGTGAAAATGATATAATTTTTCATAGTAAATTATATTGCGTAATATTTTTAATATATATTTTTTTTCTGAAAAAATTAAGTCTGTTCAGCAACCTTAAGCTATACGAGTACACTTAATGTTATTTATATTACAGCTCGTGCAAGCATTAAGAGGGTTAATAAGCGGAATAGTTGTCATTGTTTTGGTTCATAAGGAAATTTATGGAATTTTTGTCATCTTCTCGCATTAATTTCTAAACAATAACTCATACTGGAAAAATTTTAAATATAAATGTTACAGCGTTTTTAAATAAGCATGGCCTTAAATAAGCATGCCAAATTTCAAGTAGAATATCTAGCTAGGAAAACACACACACAGATTTCATTAGCCACACTTTCGTAGGTAGATAGGCTAATAAAAAGGGCATTTAACTTTAATCGGTGTGAATGGAGTAACAGAGATATCACAATAAGATATTATCAAAGAAAAACTATATACGATATATCGGAAGCGCAGTGGTCCCTCAAATGAAAAAATACACAATGAAAAACTCACCAAAGAAAAATTAGTGAGAAAATTCATGTGCCAGCAGTGCGCAGGCCTCAATGAATTTTTTTTAAATCATAAAATTCAAATTGATCTGACTGATTATCGCCAACGAGCGTGAAACAGCTGTAGAACTTGTAAATAATTTGGTCTCACCAATTGTTATTACTAATAATTCAAATGCGCAGTTTGAATTTTATGCTTTAAAAAATTCATTAAGAATTTTCTTACTAATTTCTCATTGGTGAGTTTTTTATTCCTATGAGGCATCACTGCGCTTCCGATGTATCATTCATACTAGCCTCAGTACGAAGACCTTGTTGTTTACTGGTGACTTCTGGCTGATAATCGCCAACGAGCGTGAAACAGCTTTTCCAGGACGTCACTTGTAAATAATTTGGTCTCACCCATTGTTATTAATAATAATT
>JAFIDM010000001.1:118787462-118799667 GCA_023159025.1 Thereuonema tuberculata | reverse complement strand
ATAAATCAAATTACCACAAAGGTTTCATTATGAAAAAACTATTAGTAATATTAGATGTATGTTTTTCACTTCATTTATAGAAAACCTATAATTACTTTTTTTCTTTATTTAGCCATATAAGCCTCATGAGGTAAAGTTATTAATTTTTTTGAAGCCTTACTGAACGAGATAAAAAGATTCAGATGAAATCTGTGGTATTTGAGTGGTTTTTTGCATTTTTTTTTTCTGATCATGGTAATTCTATCTGTTATCATTCGTTCTCTACATCCTTGTTTTTTTTGGTCTCCAGCCAAATTATTGTGTACGCTGAAACATATTTAATCCTTCTGAGTCATATAATCAAAGTAATTTTTAATAAAGGTGACTGTGTTGTAGATCACTAATATGCTGGGTTATTTTGATTTAAGATTTGTTGTCTGTTAAGCAATTATGGCATATATAGTCGGACCTCGATATACGGTCACCCCTACGGACCTCGCGAAAGTGACCTTATAAGCGGGATGACCTTATAACCGATTCATACGCATTTGTCAATAAATAAGCTTTATATAAATACAGTATAATTCTTTGTAAAATTTAATACATACAAAAATATCAGTTTATTAAACTCCTCCCAGCCAAAGGTCGACCGTGGACACCAGATGGCGCAATAGTAGAATTTGAATCGATTGTATATGTCATTGCTTATGGCGGGAAAGTGAACATTTCGGGGAAGTTCGAAGATCACGGATAAAACGATATTCCTTTTACTGAACTATTCTGATTTCTCATGAAATATAATTTCAAAAATATATTTATTTTCATTCATTTGATTCAATATAGAATGTAATTCTTAAAAAAAAAGTAATGGTAACTAAAAATTAAAATATAACTACAGTATATTACAAATTGTTTGTTTCCTTTTGAATAGGAATTTAATTGAGACATATATTATTCATGATTGGTATTTGGTATTTTAATAAATTACATTAGAAATTCTAAAATTGTATTTTATTTCTGAGACGGTATTATCACTTAGATTCAGTTATTAAAGGATTCTAATGTGAAATTCATAACACATTGATATTTGACAATTACTGTTAAATAAATTATTTACTTATGTTTTGTTAGGTGAAAATGAACTAATTTTATTTAGAAAATAATAGGTGACAGTATTGGAAGCTCTTTTTTTTTGGTGTGGCCTTTTTTTTTTGGTGTATAGAATTTGTATGTAGCTTATATATGATAAGATATAATTTTTATGATTCACGCAGCAGTTGTTAAGAATAATATGAAATTAGGTTCATTTCATGAAGTTCATTTTAATTTATAGATTGAAATGAAGATTCAAAAGTGGAAATAGATTCATCGGATTCAGGAGAATTGCTGTAAGAATGATAAGAATTAGTTACCGAGATAATTAATGGTTTCTACTGCAGTTTCTTCCAGATGGTCTTTAGTTCAATACTCGGCTGCAATCGGCCGGCTGCAGGCTTTCACTGATGTTAATCCAATTCCTGTCGCAGCTGATGTTCGCTCATTAACTTTCTAATAAGATATTAATCCTGTTTCGCTGATTTCTCCTTTTCGAAATAAGAATTGACGTTAGCAATAACGTGCTTTAAACAGCTTAAAACCGCGATCGGTTGATCGAGAGACGCTATTTTCCATTGTCTCTCTCGACACACTTAAGTCCTGGAATGATTAAGAGATCATGGGTATTCTCCAAGGTCAAAGTCGTTCTTTCGCTGGGCCAAGTGTAGGTTAGAATTTTTAATTTAGCTGAACCAATTAAAATTAATGGAATCAGAAAGAAATTATTTTTAAAAAATTCTAATTCGGAATAAAGTTGTATACAAATTAGTACTAGTATGCTCAAGCAAAGTACTGATGTACAACTGACCTTATTTAAAATAATCCATAATACAGAACTCTCGCAATTTTGGTTTCATCTTTTGTACAATGTTTTCTAAGTTTTATGTTTCTAAAAATTTAATGCTCTTGAGTGCTTCTGCTTGTGGCACCGCTTCACTTTTAGTATCACTGTCGTTATCCTCACTTTCTAATGAATTGGAATCTAAAACTTGCGAAACAATTTCGGGATTCGAAGCTTGAGAAGTGGTAGCAATTTCATCATCAATTCTCATATATTCACTTTCCCTTTCTATAGCACAGCCGCGATTTCTGCGATCTTGTTCTAACACAGTAAAGGAATATCGTCTTCATCATCTTTTTTCCTAGAATTTGAGGGGATGAAGTGCTTTGTGAAAAAGCTATCTCCTCCGTCAGTAGGAGAAATGACACCAATAAAAGATCGTATCCACGGAAAAATTCTTGGAATTGAATCTCAGACAAAAGTTACCTTATACGGGATTACGGTATTTAAGAACTGACCATATATCCGATAATCCATGTCTAAAGAATTCCTATTCAGTGAGCCGGGGGTCAAAAGCCGGGGGGGGGGGGGTCAAAAGTCGGTGCTTGAATACGTTTTTCTTTTATCATATCTCAGCAACCGTTTGTCTGGCAAAAACGTGACCACCACCAATGTGTTCAGAAGGGTAGATATGTTAAGAAGGGGACGTCTATCGCCGTTTTCCTCTTTATCGGAAGCGACCACTTCTGACCCCCCAACTTCCGGTTTGCTGTAAGCGTCCATTAGGTTCAATGTAAACGCTGGTTAGGTTCACTCTACTTTTGTTTATAAAATTGTGCATATTATGGGGCCGCTTTGATTTTGACACTGTCTAAAAGCATTAATTATCTTCTTCAATCATGATTTTAAGTAAATCAGGGGTAAAAACAAAGGCTTAAGATTAGAGTTAAAAAAATTGTACATACATTATCTGAGACTTGAACCTCATAGCAGAATGAACATCTAGCGCTAGGTAAAGATGACGTTAATGTTGGAGGCAGCACTCGTCACGATCACGTGGGATGTTTATTATTGTGGGGGTAATTTGTGAGTGGGTGTTACGTTCTTGGCGTCACGAATTACGCACAGTCTTGGAAATCAATAATTCGGCCTCTTTGGTTGCACAAAAGCCTGACAAGTGAATTTCGTGTACGTAAAGCAATTTAGTGGTATAAAAGTTTAATGTGGGAAATTTGAACTATACGAGGACTGCTTGTGGAATTCTCCTATATATAAATTAATAGCTGACGAGAAATAATTATGTAATTAAGCCAAGTATATTTTGATGATTTTTTTAAAATTTGAAACATTGTGTTGTTTCTGATTTATTATATCCTCTCGGGTCTTTTTCAATGTGGGAGGGAAAAAAATCAGCTAATTCTACGATTTTATTTAAGAATATTTTTTTTTGTTATTTTTAGACTGAGTGCTATTAGTTAGGCTGAGTGCAATCACTTGCTCTGTTAACTCGAGACGTCTGAGTGTCGTATTTGTCATTCACATCGACTGACAAGCACGATATGAACTCCAGGCTAATGTGTCTCATAACGTGATATCAAAAATTCCTAAGACAGCACTTGAATCCCAAAAGCATAGTCATATAACCAGAAATGCTATAGTTATAATCAGACTATATTCTGAACTTTCTGCTACATATATTTAAAAATTAATATTGGCCAAAAAAAAAAAGTACTGTTAATAACTTTGTTTATATTTACTCAGAAATCGTAAGCAACACGTCATTACAAACATACCGTTCTAAGATATGTAATCTCTGTATATAACGAGTAATTCTGTCAGTTGCAAATTATATAATTACATACACAGATGCGTAGATTGGTTATTTGACACTCGGGGCGAGTCGAAATGTCAACCCAAGACCCCGAAGGTCGTACCTTCCAACTAAAAATACAGCAGGAAATCAGCCTGTTTCGAGTGTTGCCTGGTGCCGTTGCCAAGTAGCTCCCTCCCCTAGCTACACTATGAACATATAATATAAATTAGCCTCGTCCCGAATTTGTCTATCATCCCTTTATCATCCTCCTAAAACTAGGTTTTGTTTCATTTTTTTGTTTAATTTTCGTTCTTTATATGTATATCTTTTTCATCATTATTATTATATTTTTTTAATTTTGTTTTTTAATCAAACTATCTAGGTTCATTTTTTTTTTTTGCAATTGTATTAACTTTATAAATTTAAGGAATTTTATTTAATAAGAATATCATGATTATTTAAAAAAAAATAGTTATCTTTTTAAAAAAATGAGCTTTTATTAAAAAAAAACAAAAACAGTTATTATCCTCTATATTTTATTAAGAATTGTGAAAATTTATTACAAGTTTAAATAAATGCTACTAACATAGAAAACTAACTCAGGATATCACCTCTTGAGTACCGGGTTCAGTTCTCATGTGGACGATCCCCGCTGAGCAGGTTTTCTCGGGGTTCTCCCGTTTCTGCACTTCTCCCACCATACTTTCTGTCTTTCTCTCCGTCTGTCCTCATTTCCGTGGGATAGCACAATCATTATTATGTGTCTTTGGCACAATAGACCTACAGGTCGCGGTGCCTCTTGAAAAACTAAAAGCTAAGAAAATAAAAACAACAACAGAATGTGGAATTCAGATCCTTGGGCCGCTAAACACAACAAAAAATTTGACCACAAAGAAACAAATAATAAATAAAAAGAAAAAAGAAAAACCTAATGGGTGGAAAGGAAAAGGAAATAATTCACGATAAAGGTTTGAGCCAATAAAACTTTTCAGCCAAGCTGAGACCTTGGGACAGCTGTTTCGAGCTTATTAGGCTCTCTTCATCACTAAAAAAAATATAAATCAAATAAAAAATTAAAAGTAACCTATACAACATTATTTGACTGCGAAGTCTTTGTCTCTTCTGAAGATATCTTTGACCTCAGTATATTCCTATCGTTTTTTTATAGTAAGAGTTACAATTCAGCGCTTAAATCGAAAGAATGCAAAGTAGGATTTTGAGAAATAGCTCATTAAACTAGTTCTCACAGCTTCTTACTTGTTAGTTACTTAGTGTTAAAATAACCTTGATAGCTCAGTATTAAATAGTTTATTTCACTCAAGTTCTTTTACCAATAAGTAATGTCACATAAAAATCAAAATTGCAAATTTACGTGTGTTGAACATATTCTAATTTCCAATAATTAGCCGACACATCTGCGTACTTTGAAAGACTTGAGAATGTGTAATCAATGTATTTTACACGAAACTAGTCGTCATTAAAATAATTCTTTCAAAGTACGCAGGTGTGTCGGCTAATTATTGGAAATTAGATTAAGTAATGTCACATATACAGGTTTGTTTTCTTTTGATTTTTTTACAGTTATTTTTTTTTATTGAATCGTAACGTGATGTGATCGATTGTCTCATCTCTTATTACTACTTTATTTCTGAAAAAATAATTTTGTGCTTTGTCTCAGGAAACAAAAGTTGGATGATTTTTCTAAGCAAAATTTTAAGTTTAGTAGTACAGGAAATCGTATAAAATTTCGTAAATTTCATCTATCACAAAAGCAAAAACATTTTGAAGTAACCACTCATTTAGTCTTATTTTCTCCCTCTTGTCTTTCTACATTTGGATGGTATTTTTTTTATATCTACGTGATAGATAGATATTACAGGATGTTAAAGGTTGATCTAATGTTTATAATCTATTTGAAAATCTATCAAAAAAAAATGTAATTCCAAAAATGTTTTAAGAGTAAAATTTAAGTTGAAATCACGCATATCCGTTCGTTGTCCGACTATTTGTTCGACAGAGCTGAAGAGATGCTTAGGTTTCTATTGATACACTATGTAAGGAGCGACGGGCGAAAAATCTCCAAAGTACTGTACGTTGGCTTTCAATTCTTCCGAAAAAAAAGTGCGCTTCACTGTAAGACGTTCTTCTCCTAAGAGGCAGAGATCTTGGAATTGTTTGCCTTTTTCTTCTCAATAATAGTCTTAAAATGTTTGCTTGAAACTCAAGTTGTTTGGATAACAGGCGTCTTCTCGTCTTCATCTTCAAAATGAATGCTTCGTACTTCCTATCTTTTTTATTTCTTTTTAGCATCTTACTAGGCAAACATTTGGAAGTTGGTACGCCAATAATATCTCTCTTATGAGCAGGATACAATATCGGATCGAGAGAAATACGGTTAGGAGGGGTTAAAAGGGGCACGTGCCTCCGGTAGCACATTACGGGGCGGCAAACTCATTAATATTAATTAAAAATTGAAATCGTCGTTTTATTCATTGATTATACTTCCTTAAAATAAAGTTCATTATTTGTTACTGTTTGCAGCTCACGAAAAGTCAGTAATTCATTCAGGATTCAGTATTTCAATAGAATAGATATTTTAATTAAATGGGAGTTTATCACACAATAAATTGCAAGGGTTCTTAGACGCCAGGGCGTTATTCAACTTGCATTCTTTGAAAAAAAAATCGTTCAAACTGAAAAGCCTATTATGATAAAGCACAATCGAACAATTAAAACAGCAAAATTTCATTTTAAATATTTTTTTTCTACCGCCTACTTCTTGGAGGTTTTTGTACCTTTCTGTGATAAATATCTAAGCTACTAAGATGAACTTCGCAGACAAAAGGCTGTACTATCTTTGTACCGAACTTGAATTAGTGTTTATCAGGTAAGAAGTGTATTATCTTTGAAGGATGATCTGCGGCTCCTATATAAGAATTGTCTTTTTTTTTTTTTTTTTTGATGAATATGAGGCAATTTTTTTTTGGCCTGTGACAGGGCGGCAATGCTTGATTTTTCTCCCCATTCCCACCCACCAGAAAAAAATTCTAGATCCCGCACTGGGAAGATATCGTGTGTATTCTTTATAAACGTAGATGACAGTAATTATTGATTCCATTGGTAGTATTGAAGCCATTCGGGCTTTCACAGTAACATTCTTTGTAAGTCACGAACACGTGTAGGATCGCTCGTTTTTCCCAAGCTGACGTTGTTTAGTCTCAGTTTGCTCTGTTTTTCCCGTATTTTTAATCTTCCGCATTGGTTGTCATTCGCTTTGTTTTGTATTCGTCTGTCTCCTAGAGCTTCAGACGTTAGTTTTTCTTAATATTTGAAGTAGTGTATGTTTTTGGTTGTGATCTCTTCAATGACAGATAGCCAAAACATATCAGTGGGAGTTTTATGTTTTGGTATAGGGAATAGATATTAAAATACGATAATACTATCTTTAGAAAGCAGATACGGAATATTAATACTCCACAATCAATAACATTCTAGAATATCATATTCTCTGTGTTAAGCGAGCGTGGAACAGATAATTTCCTTTTCAAATCAACTCTATTGAATAGAGAGTTGAAAGTTTTATCATTTACACTCTTCTATCAAGAGTTGAGATAAGCTGGATGTCACACAATGAATGTTGCTGTCGTTCATTATCGACCCATTGCAATGATGTTTCTTGAAAAGGATAAGAAATAGGAAGAAAGTTTACGTTGCAATGAAAATTCAAAAGTAAACAATGAGCTTTCTTCATTGGCTTTCATCGTCTACAAAGAGGATAATATACAGTATATATATAAATATAAATAAATACAGGGTATTGCAAAATTCGTGTGTAATATTCAAACCACTTGTAGGGGCATTGCTAAGGAACAATATATTCCTAATGAACCCATGTCCATAGAACCCATGTCCGGAAACGCCTCATTAAGGCGCTAAGTGGTCCTAAAGTGAGCCTTTCCGGGAGAACATATCCTTTGCTACACCATAAGAAATGTTTTGCAGGCGAACCCACACATTGATCTGGGGGTGCTATTTTTGTTTGCTTCAACAATTGAAATAAATTGAAACATATAAAAAATAGCACCCCCAGATCAATGTGTGGGCTCGCCTGCAAAACATTTCTTATGGTGTAGCAAAGGATATGTTCTCTCGGAAAGGCTCACTTTAGGACCACTTAGCGCCTTAATGGGGCGTTTACGGATATAGATTCATTAGGAACATATTGATCCTTAGCCATGCCCCTACACGTGGTTTGAATATTATACACGAATTTTGCAGCACCCTGTATATATATATATTTATTATTTTTAGCTTGCTTTTCTCGAAATGAGGCTAATGATATTAGTCAGTCTGCGTGTATGTATCCTGTCCTAATAACTTTTGAACCTTTGGATGAAACATCTTTAAACCTGGTATGCATATTTTAGAACCAGAGACGATATAACTTTTACATTAACTTTTCCGGCATAGCCTTTCATGAGGCAGATGTGTCGGAATCTGGGTTCGAATTCCGGCGCGGGGCTTGGATGTTTACCTTCTGAGTTTCGTCTATTTTTGCGGGTTCAGTGTGAGATGCCGCCTCTGGGGTACACTGGCAACGATTCTTCAGCTAAATATCTCACAATTATCGCCCCTTGTCGTGGCCAAAGGCGAGTGCTCCCAGAGCCCAGAAAAAAAAAATATATATATATTTGAATCTTTTCCACAGTAAAGTCTTGTCGAGAAATTAGAGAGAAGAAAAGTGCTAAAACTCAAACTGTTAATTTTTATAATTAATATTAGTCCTTTTAGTTAATTCATTAATTTGAGCATGGTTTGATGCGATTAACATTAATCCGATTTAGACAGCGATCCTGTACTAAACAAACGCCTGAAGAAGATCGGAAAATAGAACCGACCGAAATATTGCATAAAATAAAATAGTTCTTCAGAAGATGTATAAATTATCATATTCAGGTAGTAGGAAATAGAAGTTGTAATAAAAATAAGTAATGCTAATTTAATTTTTTTTTTTCTCAAAAATGAAAAATTTATACTGTTTTTATTCAGCAGATATTCTAAGTAAATTTAGCCTTTCTGTTTGTTTTCACGACATTAAAAAAAAAAAAACAAAGAAAAATAATAAAAAATAAATAAATAAGGAATAACACTAAAGAAAGTAGATTTAAAGTTCTTTCATGAACTTCTTGTTTTCTTATTTAGATTAATTGCTAGATGCAAAAACATTTTGTGCTTGTGTTTGTTATCTTTTTACATCAGAAGTACGTGTTTCATATACAAAAAAATACAGGCTATTAAGAACATAAGGAGAAATCAGTCCTTTATTAGTAGCTGGTGATTGTGATACAGCATTTCTTCATATAAAATAATACAAGATTCTGTATATTCATGGAGTGTACGCTTTAACGTGAATGCAATCGTGTGAAAGATTCCACAGATGTCCCGCCATTAGCGTTCTACAGGTAGAGAGAGATGGCTAACTGCTCAGGAAATCGACAATAAAGATCCCGCGTGGTAGGATTAGTAATAACCATTTTCCCGCGAATCTCTTCAGCTCATGAATGCTCATTCGAAAGCAGACTGCTGACCATTAGTGAATTAGCTGTTGTCGATTGTTTTCCTCTGAAGAATGAACAACTTCCGTGTTTTCATCAGAAATGTGGTTCTATTTTTTAGAATTTTCCTGTGAACTTTCAGTTTCTACATATTTTAAATAGGATGTATTACTTACGTTTATAGGTTGTTCAAAAACACCCAGATTTTCCCTCTTGAATAAAAAATACAAGTGATAAAAATAATAATTTAGAGCAGTTCGTAAGGTCTACTTCATCTTTAGTTGAGGTATCAACCACACAGTGTAAGATGTAAGTTAAGGAAAGCATTTTTAATCATTTGTAAGTATTTTATTCCAGTTATGCAGCTATATTTCATTTGGACCGCTATACAAATATTATAAATATTTCAAATGAAATAACATAATATTGTTTTAGCTCTTTGGTTTATTGTATATTTTTTATTGTTGTATATTTTGTGGGGTCCCCACTTCCGGGAGCTGGAGGGGGCCTTAACCTTTCGTACGCGAAATTTGAGGGGGGAGGGCAGGAAGTTGCCCCTTCCCTAATATTTTTATGAAAAAAAAATAAAAATATATAAGTCGACAAGCATTATTCAAACTTACAAATTTCTTATGACTAAAATTATCTACAAGTTACTTTGAGTGGTAATTTAAAATACTTAAAGTTTGCGAGCGATTAGATTTTTTTGCCCCCCAATTGAGAAGTTTGACCCCCCACCCCTACCCACCCAATCAAATATGCAGAAATTACGCTTATGACCTTTCTGAGTCTATTATCGAGGGTAAATCTGGTGACGAGTCCTTACAACGTAAGGTAAGACGAAACGTCCTTACCAAATTCCTGTCGATGATGGCCCAGGGTACGGATTCTTTTCTTTTTTTTTTCTTTTTCTTATGTGCCTCCCTTAGTTGTCATTTTTATAACATAATATTGTTTTCATACAATTTACGTAATTCGCACAGTTCGGCAAAACTCCGAACGGCGGTCCCAAATTATATAAACCTTTTTAATGACATAACAGTATGACTGTGAAGGATAACACATAGCCAGAGTTATTACACATCTAATCATATAGTTTTCGCTCAACATATTTACAAAAAAAATATGTATTGTCCGAATATGTGCGACTTATGACTAAAGTGTTATTACTGTTGGTGCTTGCGGTCTACCAGCCATGGCACGTTTAAAGTGATTTTTAAGCAACAATACACAATGTTTCATTAATAACAACAATAACGATGTCATTACACTTGACACAATGTTTCATTAATAACAAGACAAATGTTTCATTAATAACAACGTTGGGACCGCGTTCGAAGGTTATCATAATTTGGGACCGCCGCGCCGTTCGGAGTTTTGCCCACAGTTCAATTGATACAAATACATACTCGTTGAATTGATACAAATTTATTCGTTTTTGATGTTTTTGTTTTCAATATAATAGATAATGGCAACTAAAAAAAACAAAACAAGTAAATCTTAAATCCGTAATGTAGGACAACGATCGGCGAGCAGAATTAATTTGATTTAGACATTTCTAAGAGAAACCTGTTGCCTTAATCTTAAGCAACAGTGAAGATTCAATCAGCATTCAATTTTCTTGTAGTCTTGGACTTCTGATTTAAATTCATTTCAATTAGAAACTAAAAAAGAATCTCGCACTAATCCAACCTCTAAAACTACCACTTTTTAAAACGATCAATAATCCATAGTTTAAATAAGATAAAAGTATAGTATTAATAATACATTTTAAATTGTATAAAATATGTACATATATTTATCGATCCACGGAGACTTAGATACAGGACAGATGTACAACATGGCAACATGGCTGCATTTTTCTTGTTTTGATAAAAACATTTAACCTATTGCGAATTTTTTAGAAACATAAATCGTTAAAAAAAAAAAAAGAATGCAGGATTCAGTTATGAATTGTGTTCGCAACATATTCTGCAGAAAGAAGTAAGCATTTCTCTTTTGTTCAATCAGTGAAACAACTCAGGGTTCAAACAACGTATCGAGCCGAATTTTGCATTGTAATTAAATAAGTAGGTATGAACAGTCGCAACACTGTGTTAAACTTTCTTTGTTTCGAGGGAAGGTGATTCAGAACGACGCGACGTGTCATAACTCCACCTTAGCATCTCGGAGACCATTACAAGTGAAAAGAAAGTCGCATCTATAATATCAATAATAATAATAGCACCTATATATGAGAAAGAGATCTTTGAAAGCTTAAGAAAACAAATACATACCAATAAAAAGTTGTGGTAAATATACAAGAAAGCAAAATATGCATTCATGAAGACTGCTATGTCAAGAATTCATTGAGTCTCAGTAAGAACTTGTAGAAAGAAAAATAGGTCTGTTCACTTATGCTCCCCTTCAATTAAAAAGCTCTGACATATCACAGACCAATTTTTTTCAATCTTTTTTGCTTCACGGCGTACTTTTGTATTTTCAGAAATCCCGCTGCACATCAAAACGTCTTTCTAAAATACTGCGGTGCACTTAAACTTTTTCATTGCCTTTATTGCTATAAATAAAATCCTTTGAAAAGTGCCTAAAATTTATAAATGAATATAAGAATCTATTTTAAGCGTTGAAACACACCCTGAAGTATAGTTTTTAAACCGATTTAAACGAGAATTAATACTTTATTATCCTTAATTGTTAACGAAACAGAATTTAGTTCGATTTCTGTTTGCCAGGTTATTTAACGTCTAGATTTAATTCTAGATTCGAGCATTTGACTTTAATTGCTGTAAACTTCCGTCAAGTCGTCTTCGACTCCTGGTGACTCCATGAACAAACTTTCTCCAAACTGATCTTTCTTCAACATCATTCCGAAGTTCTTACAGAGACAATCCAGTGGCTTCCTTTACACCATCCAGGCATCTACTTCTTGGTCTTTCTTTCTTCCTTTTCCCATCTACTTCTTGGTCTTCCTTTCTTCCTTTT
>JAFIDM010000001.1:118737358-118781917 GCA_023159025.1 Thereuonema tuberculata | reverse complement strand
CTGCTTGAGAATGAGATGTAGACCATCTCGAAAGCGCTCGCATTTCATTATATTTATACTTATGTATTTAATTAGAACTGTGTATGGTGGCCAGAACCCAGTCATTTCATATTAACGTAAAACACACGTAAAACATCTTTAATAAGGAAATATGTTCGAAATAAAACTCACTATTGCTCAGACGAAAAATTAAGTAATAAAAACGTAAAGACATGATGAAAGATTTGAAATAGTTTATCTCCGTACAGCGGATCAAAATATCGGTGCTATCCAAAAACGTTTGAGAAATGTTTTATAGAAAAAAAAAAAGTCAACTTATTATCAATGAAAATTTTACGTAGTTTATTCTCTGTGTTTAAAATCAGACATAACTAAAATCTGATCTCCCTGAATATACGTTATTATCAAAGTATTGATCCTAAATAACTTCACAATCATAGCTTTTGTATGGTAAAGTATATTGTGGAACTTGAACAAACAAACTTGTACTAAAAATAAGTAATAGAGGAATTTTGATTAATATTTAATATTCAAACTAGAAAAAAATATGGATTTTTTTTTATGTTTTTAATAGCCAGCGAGCAACAAATTTTAATTTTGTTGATTGTTCAATAAAAAGCGAAATAGTTGTCCTTTGTTAATCGCTTCTATATTGTTTTGCTTTTAAGGAATATTAAAGATTAATCAAAATATGAAAATTCGAATACTTTGTTAACAAAATTTTGAGTGGATGTTTTCAATTACACTATAAGCTCAAATCCTGTAAACTATAGATTTGAAATGTTTTTATTAAACTTTCTATAGACTTGAAATTGTAGTAAGTAAAATTTATTTTTTTAAAATGGCCCCCTTTTTTAAAAAATTTTCTTTAGTTTTTGAAGTCGTAACAACAATGCAAAGGACAGTCTACTTGTAAATTTTAGTGATTACTGAATAACAAATCATCTTCAGATTTTCCGTTTATTGAAAATTATTTGAATGTACAGCTATGTATTGAAGATGCCTAAATTCGTTGAATTTTAACCTTATCCAATGCGCAAATGATAGTGGATTATTAAATGGATTTATATTTATTTGTTATACTGGGCGGTTATAATTAAAGTGACCCTTCTCTCAGCTCTCTGGAGCAGGTCCTAATCAACATATCTCAAGGAAAATTGGTATGTATGCTAATTATACCATGGGAAAAGCGATTTCCGATGAAATAAAAATGGTTCAAAGTTTCGCTACCTAGGCGAAAATATGGCGCTGTAAACAAAGTCTGAAATCAACACTACAATAATAAGACTTTATTATTCAAAGACAGTTACAGAACGTGTTCAATATGTGTTCGAGCTAAGTCGATTACATGCTGGATGCGTAATACAGCGAGATAACTTGCAAGAAAGAGGTTATTTAGAGACCACTATTTTCATGCAAGATAGAGCAACACCCCGTATTGAAGGAATTGCTTCATGCCACATGATCGCATAATATCTAGAGCTTTTCCAAATGTGTGGCCTCCACGATCTCCGGATTTGAATTCCTGGGATTTCTGGCTGTGGAGATACCTGAAAGACAGTCTATCAGGAAGGCGTACAGTCTCTGCCTGATCTGAAGATAAGCATACAGCTAATATTCATGGGACAGGAAATGCTTCATGGAATGTATGGAGAATACACAGGAAATTGTATATACATCAATTATCCCATTGAAAATGTATAGGAAACGCTTCGTGGGACAATTGATCACGCTGTATTATACATCCAGCATATAATAGACTTAGCTGGAACATATATTGAACATATTCTGTAACTGTCTTTGAATAATAGTCTTAGTATTGTACTGTTGAATTTTAGACTTATGTTTACAGCGCCAAGTTTTCACCTGGTGGCGAAACTTTCAACCCATTTTTTTTTCTTCGGAAATCGCTTCCCCTTGGTCAAATTAGCATACATAACAATTTTCCTTGAGATGTGTTGATTAGAACCCGCTCCAGAGAACTGAGAATAGTGTCACTTTAATTTTTACCACCATGTATGTCGATGCATTGTTTCGTTTCTAAGTGTTTTTCTGAAGGACTTTTTATCACCTACACGAACATATTTCTCGAAAGGATCCCCCCCCCCCAAAAAAAAAAAAAAATCAAACGAAACTTAATGGTTTTAAGCTCATAATTGTGATGTGAAGACTTTTTCTTTATTATTAATGAGAAAAATCATTCGATTATAGCTTAAAGCAATCCTCGCTAGTCGTAATTTGAAAATAACATTACAATTTTTAGCACTAAATTAAATTGCATGACTATAAATTGTTAACAATCAAATAGTGCATTTAAGCTTTCATTGAAAACTTCTTAATATACTAAATAATGTGAAAAAAAAAAAAATTCAGTAAAATTTTATAAGCCAATCTCTTGAAGTTGCAATGTTTACTTTGCCAGTTATTACCAACTGTGGATTTAATTAAAAATTAATAATTAATTTGCGTCTAAATAACTTGGAAAAATGCAGCATATTTAATGAAAATTTAAATTTTTAGCGGCCCCTAGGTTTCAGCTATATTTTCAAACATAGGGAACCGCTCTTGCTTTTATGCTTGCTGGATATCACACTCTGTAGTGGCCAAACGGTTAGAGATATTAGAATGAAACCTTCACCATTGTGTTCAGCTTTGTAGGTGACCACGTCCAAAAAATCAGACTTCTAGGACCACTCCCTGACCGGATGTTGGGGGGTCAAAAGTGGTCGCTTCCGATAAAGAAGAAAACGGCGATAGACGTTCCCCCAATATCGACCCTTCTGAACACATTTTGTTTATAAAATTGTGCATATTATGGGGCCGCTTTGCTTTTGACACTGTCTAAAAGCATTAATTTATCTTTTTATTAGTAAGAAATGCTCAGAGGGTTAAGCGAGTATTAGATTAGATTGCGGTGAATGTGGGTGATAGGAAAGCTACGCACCGCTGCCTTAATTCTATTACATTATACCCACAGAAAGAAGAAGAAAATGATGAAAGTAGAGCCGGGGAAATGGGAGAACCCGAGAAAACCTGCCCAACCACTAACACGAAACCCACATGTGAACCGAATCCCGGTCCAATGTTTTTGCGACAACTCCAGCCGCGTGGTCTTAGAGAATCAGCTTGCTATAACCCCAGTAGGGTTGGGCCGCGAGATGGGTAGAAATGGACATCCCTGGGGTTCAGTCTTTCCTAAGGTTTTCAAGTGGAACCTTTTCTTTCTTTTCTTTTACCCACGTAAAAACGAAAGGATAATTTTCAAGGATGAGTTAAATTTAATTAAAATTGAATTCGAAATTATTTTAATGCGCACTATTTCGTATATAATTTACACATTTCAACACATTTGATTCATGAACAGATACGGAACAACCGATTACATTTTGAAAAACCTTGCCCTTTTAGTAGGGTCCGATTTTTTTTCTGATCAAAACATTGTAAAATTGTTGTTACACATTGTTATAAGTGTAAAAACTTTAAAAAATATTAAAAAAAAATCACCTATTGCGTCATTAAAAAAAAAAAAAAAATTAATAATAAATAAATGAATAACGAAATAAAGTCAGAGAATAAGATCTCTGAATCTCTACTAACCATGAATAGAAAGTATTCCTAAATACGATGTAATTATGCTCTTATTTGGCAAAAAATGCTCTGAAATTAAAAAAAAAACTAACCTACAAAAGATTTTATACAAAAAATATTGTTTTACTCAGAATAATGTTGATCCACATAAATGAATACCAGGAAATAAAATGACATTATAAGTAAATCCGGACCCTAGGAGTAAGATTTTAGTTTGTTTTTTTTTTTCTTTAATATATTTTCGCTTAAACTAAATAACTTTCATTATTTTTTGACATTTTTTTTTAATGTCGAAAGTTATTTTATTTTTAAAATTCATAAATTATTTTCTTAGTAACTATAATCAATTAAAAAAAAAACCACACACACAAACCCAAAAAGAAACATTGATTTTACAAAATATATCCATTTTGTTATTTTGTTTATTTTTAATTATCTTTTGTTTTCATTCTCTTCACTGGGGTTCACGAATTTCAATTATTTATTTGTTGGTTTTTGCAGATTTAAGAAGGGCTTCGCCGTACAGATCTACATTAACGATTTTTTGAATTTAAATCCAATTTTTGAATGACGTAGTGCTTCACCGATGAGAAGGGGCATGACGTCATCGGTGAAGTCACGTCTATCGATCCGATCCGTCCTCGCGAGCACATGCAGAGCAACGGAGCTCGATGGTACACCTCGTCGCTGCGCCTGGCAACAAGAGGCCATATTTGATGGAGACCCTTCCCGACAGGATCCTCCGAACACCACTCATATCATAGGCGTCCAGGTGAGTAACAGAAACAAAGCCATTCCTCGTCCCCGCTGTCCTTTCTGCCTTTACAGTCTCGGAAATTTCCCATCCATCTCGGGAAGCCGGTGGCATGCGGCTGTTTGGAAATCTCCGAGGTGGTTGTCATGGTAACGGATTATTTCGGGCATCTCGAGCACGATGACATCATTGCTTCGCAAGAAACACAAATTTTAAGCAATTTTTAAAGGAAAACGAGTTGGTATTTGTTTTGTTTTTTTGTCCTTTGTTTTTGGCTGGGGTCGAGCTTGAATTACGCTTCAGATATAATTAGAATAAACGCTCAGGTTTTTGCTGTCAGAGCAAAATAATTCCACAGTTAAGATCAGTTTGATAGAATTGTAACGTGAAAACCGTGGAATCCACAGTGGGATTAGCAGTTCGTGTTTAAATGTAGGAATATCATCTTACTATATTTTGACATTTTATTTACAATTAGGCAAGAGTTTTGACACCAAAAAATAAAAATTTCGTATTAAATGGTAGAATTCTGATCCGCGAAAAAAAAAAAAGAAATACATTTATATAAAAATATGTATTTAAAACTTAAACACTGGCCCAAATTTTCTTTTTAGCAATTTCTATAAAAAATTTCCCCCCCTTTTTTTAAAAAAAAAAAATCTATTTTATTGTTTTTAAGCTTCTTTATAAAATAAAAAAATACACGGATTTAAAGTATTATTATTCTCGAAATTACTTCAATATTTTGATATAATCTTGATTTTTTTTTTCCGCCGTATTATTACACCTCTAAGAGGGCCTCCAAAATTGTCGCTCCTACCAGTTAACCATGTGGTTCGCATTCTCACATTACGGCGTGAAGGGATGCACAGGCGTTGGATTCACATCCTGTACGGTTTTCAAAGCTCGAGCAGAGGAATGGAAAGACGATTACCATTTTTAAACTAGCTTTTTACTACGTGTAAGTGCAATTAAAATTCACTGATAATCGGCCGACTGCGTCGTCGAATTTCAGGCGCCGAACGTAATAAACTTCAGCAGTTTATCTTTTTCGTTTGAAAAAGCGCCGTTATAATAAGGCAAGTGCGGACTTGAAAAATAAGATTTATCTCTATAACTCAATTTGACTGTAATTCAAGAATTACTTTGCAATTTTTATTCTATAATTCTTTAATTTTTATATGTGCAAATGTTTCTCATAAAATACTCTTTTTCTTTATGAATTATTTTAAATTTTAAAAATATTAGTCGTAGTAACAATCTAGGGAAAGCAGAATTGAAGATTATTAACATATTTCATTTCAATATGTTCTAATTCTTTTGTTTTATTGGTTGATATTTTTTTTAATAATAATAATGAATGTTTGAAATTTACTGATGTATTAAATATGAAAGTAGGACATTATATCAATTTTTTCCGTAACTATCCAAATTCATTAGAACAGTGGTTCCTAATTTTACTACAGTGCGCACTCTTTGGTTTCCAATGCAAGTTCTGGTCGTTGTTTATCAAAAATATTGAAGTGCGCAATCTAACGTTTATCAAAAGTACTGAGTGAAAGTGGTAGAATTTTGTATTTATTTTCTTACAATCGCTAAATAATGAACTCTTAAGAAAATTATCCTCTTTTTCTATATACTTAAATCATGAATAAAATAGTAACTTTGCTTACTTTTACATTTTTAATATTCAAAGAAAATAAAAATGCATTTTCAAATGAAAATAAACAAGTAGGAATAGCGATTAGTAAACCAATCACAATGCTTCGCAACGTCTTCTGATACGTCTATGAAAATATAACTGATATTGCTTTAATTTCCTTATTATTATAAATGTGATTGTTGCGAAAGACGCAATTGTTGCGATTGTTGTCATTGTTGCTAATGATATTTTAATGATACTTGTCCCCGTCAAAATGGGAATATAAGTCTTCTGATACTTGTATCAGAAGACTAAAAAGCATTTCAGATTAAGAGTTATTTGTTTTAATTAATTAATTTATTTTGGTTAATGATTAAACGAAGTATAGGCTCCTGCGATCTCCCGCATAACGGGAAGAAGTGGAAGGCCAGCCTGACGTCGCCTTAACCACCGGAAAGATAGCCTGTACCCAATTTGACGAAGGGTTGGGTGAAATCTAGGATAACGAGTTAAAAAAAAAAAAAAAATCTCTTTCCACTGCCGTGAACGAACCTGACTCCTCCAGAACGTAACTGTTTTACCAGTAGATCTACAATTAAACATTTTTTATTTTATTAATTTATTTATTCCTAAAAAAATTAGCCAAAAGCGTAAATAATTTAAAACAGACACCTTATGTTCTTCACATTCAATCTCCCATATCCTTACTAACTTTTTCAATTTTTCAAATGTAAAATTGAGTCGACCAATTAAATTTATTGCCTTTTAACTTCAAAAATATCTCAGAATTTTTATTGACTAAATTTTTTTATTACTTTACATTTTTAAGATTTTTTTTTTTTTCATTTCGTTAACTCTTTTATCTTAATGCATTTTCCACGATTTTTCTTGCATCTTTATTTATTACAGATAATAAGGCGGAATTTCTTTTTTTAACATCCCTCCTACCATAAAATATTAATTTGAGAATTGTATTGAATGATGAAACGAGCTGCTAATGAATAGAGAATCATACGGTTATTAAAATCGAAGCTTGTATTTCATTATCAGTTTCACCTTTTCAATTCAATGTGATTGAATAATAATAGATTCAGTTTCTAAAATACGTTACTTTTATAGATGAAAAAAAAAATATTGTAAGTGTTTTTTATTCGAAACAAAAGTGATACATGATATTAATTTTTAGCCCTTTTATCCATTTTATAAGTTTTTTTGTTTTTTATTCCATTTGTTTAATTGAAATATTTAGAAGTTGGAACTTTTTAAACACAACAATTAGTTCCTTTGTCATTTGCTTCAAAAATTTAAAAAAAAAAAAAAAATTCAGAATTTGTTAAAATATTACATCGTAAGCGCAGTGGTACCTCAAGGAATTAATTACACAATGAAAAAAACTCACCAATGAAAAAACGAGTGAGAAAATCCATGTGCCACAAAGAGCGGCCTCAATGAATTTTTTTTAAAGTATAAGACTTCAAACTGCGGATTTCAATGTTAAGAAATAACAACGGATGAGACCAAATTATTCACAAGTGACATCCACTTGTGAATAATTTTGGTCTCATCCGTTGTTATTGATATAATATTGTTGAGAGTAAGTTCAGTAAGAGCAAGTTGCTCATATAATTAGAAAGTTATCAGCGCGTGCTGTTTCATTGTTGGTCATTTAATATCATTTTCTTCTCTTTCTCATACACTACAGTCTTCGTTGAGTGAAAACAGTTGTCAAATATGACAGTGCTTTTAACTGTCTTATAACCGAACAATGTAAGAATTTATAACAGGGGAAACATTCCTAAATTGGTGCCATTTGCTTTCTTTGCTACAGGTTTTATCGTTTTATGATTATTTATATAATCTAAAAATCCCGATCGGAATAACTACCTAATAACGTTAAATCAAAATAGAATTGGTTTGTAGATTCTAATGTTTACGTTAAGTCACTTGTCAAAGTTAAAAGTCCATGGTTTTGTAAAATACAGACTCAGCTCAGTTACAAAGAGATTTACGCCGTGTCCAGTCCCAAGAGTAGAGAGAGTTTCATGAACTGTCAACGTTATGGGTATCTATTCTCAATTTGATTGGAGCACAGTCAAATCTTACAAGAAGATGATTTACGATGTGTTGAAATAGCGGAATAAAATGATAAGAAAGCGTTTAATAATAATAATAATTAAGTTTCTGATCGAAATGAAGAATTGAAGAAGGTAGTTCTTGTTTGGTTGAAGGTAATGACGATTTGTCTTATTTTCATGACTAAAAGATTAAGAAAAGATTTCATGGTTACGTGTTTGATTTATTAGTTCAGGCAGAAATCTTCTTCATCTCGTAACACAACGGTTAAACTTAATTAAAGTTAGTTAACACAATGTTCTGTTTTGAAAAACGTCAAAGTGGCTAAAAGATATCATTTGTATGTTATGTAGTTGATATTTCTATAGAACATACGTATGACATCTTATTTCTGTAGTTCGATTATGGTACCAAACATCTCATAATTTTCACAGACCGTTTATCAATAGTCGTAGCTTTCTGTTTACTTCAAAAACATTGCATTTATTAGTTCAGTCTTTCTTACGAATACAGGCTCTTGAAATCAGTCAGTTTAAATAAATCATTTAAACAGTGAATAGGTAGGTGTATTCCATTGTGGCTGGAGGTAAGGCTCCATATGTTTCATTTCCTAAGGGGGTATGAAATACGTGATGCTGATGAAGAAATAGCGAGGGGGAGAGGAAGCAGCAAGATTATAACGGGAAGGAAAAAGAAATACATAAATAGTCATTGACGGTGAGGGGGGGGGGGGAATAATAAGCATGGTAATAATTACATCAATCTCTTTATTACTATGCTTTTAAATAATGGTTATCCCAGGCATTTCATTATTCAAATATAGTCAACTCCATTGCACATATATATAACCCTATGAAAAAGAAATTTAATAGTAACAAGATATATACATCCATTCCTTATCATCCAGACGTTTTTCCAGGAATAAAAAAAGTCCTTAAAAAATTGGATACCTTCCTCTTATAATCTTGCTGCTTCCTCCCCTCCCTATTTCTCAATCTTTAAACTCATCCAGCATCATGTGTTTCGTACCCCCTATATATTCTGGAACCAATATCATTCCTTATTTGACAAAAACTCGTAGATCGAATCGAAAGTGCTCGTTTTAATCTTTGAAATTCATGTTTTAATTTTTTAAATGTCATCTTTATCAAGTGCGGTGGCCCAAACGTGTGATTTAAGATAATTACGTTAAAAATCAAGTGTTGTGCTATTTGCATTCAGTAATTACTATAATACAAAAACAAAAATAAGCCTTTCGTATGTAAGGTATTTTCATGAATTTAAAAAAAGAAAAATTATAAAGGAATAACATTTTAAGGAAATAGACTTTCAGTTGTTTCATGAACTTCTTGATTTAAAATTGTAAATGTGTGTTGCAGCACTGCAGAACTTGCAGCTTGAAAAATCTTGATTTCTTACACTTGCATTAAACGAGAGATGGAATCCAGACATCCACAGCGAAAATAACCCCACGATTGCATGTAATGGTAGAAGGTAGTAACCGGAGTCACTTAAAACAGAGATGGCTTGACTCATATCGTACCATAACAAAAACAAAGAGGAGTCATCTGATAGGATGGTCTGGCCATCAGCTATTGCGTCGTCAGATACATGATAGGCTTAACCCTTAAAATAAAACAACGATTAGACCGGGGGAGATTTTTATAAATCGGAATCAGTTGAAGGCTACTTTATTAAGCCCATTAAAGCCTGTAATTAACCATAATGGGTGATGAATTTCTGATTTGAATTGCAAATGTAGTTCAATTAATTAGTTTCATTGAAATAAGCGACGAAAATGATACAAAAGGAATCGATTCGTTCAGTTGAGTCAGTGGACATCGTCAATTTATGTACAATAATATGAGAACACCAGGAAAATTGTTTTAGGATTTATTTATTTTAACCTACTTCTAGAAACGTGAGGCTTATCACGTGACTAACTCTTAAATTTTAAACATCTGGATGGATGATCTTCTTGAAAGTTAGTATACATATTCAAGGACTAAGGACGATCTAATTTTTATATTTGTAATCTTTTCCGCGTGTTTCTTGTCGAGAAATTAGAGCGAAAAGGTGACAAAAATTTCCGTAGAAATGCATTAGAATCTAAACAATGGATTTCTATCTTACTATTAATATTTATTATTCTAAACAATTTAGTGAATGTTAATCTCCTTTTAGATGATCCCTTAATGAGCGCGAGGTTTGATATAACTAAAGTTACACCAATTTCAACAACTTTAATAAGTGACGGATTTGCTTAGTTTTTTTAAATAATGGAAATTTTTGAAATTAATTTACAGCCAGTTTCAGAAAAAGATCGGGAGTGACGTCAGGCGTAGGAATCTATTCTGTGGTGGTGAGATGGTCTAAACATATGTCTTTCATGCTAAGGTTCGCTGGATTGATTCTCCTGCATGCTTTTTTTCTTTGTTTTTTTTTTTTTTTTTCTCCCTCTCCAGTTTTTTAGTCTTGTAATTAATCGTGTTTAAATTACACGTATTTTAATTTTATTCTCGCCATTCAAATCACAGGACCATGCAAAGACTGACCTTTACGATTAACTTTAAAGTACATTTGAGAAGACACCTGCGAGCTAATGGAGACAGCCATGATGTCAAGTAGTTCGACAACTTAAAAACAACAGCATGATTGAGTCCTACTAGTTTGAAAATTTCCACAAAAAATAATTTTAAACACTTTATTACATCTCAGTATAAAATTACAGTAATTACACATTGTACAAAACCTTTTGCTTGCAGAGCATATTTACAGAAAGGTGGAACTAGGTTTCGGGCTGACGGATATTGTGGAACTTGGCTCAGTGATATCACTCCTGATCTTTTTCTGAAACTGGCTTTAAGATATTACAATTTGAAAATAAATTGTAGGCTTTTCGTTTTTATCGGTTTTCACAACTTCAGAAATAACAAAAAAAATTAAGAAATAACATTTTAAAGAAAGTAGGCCATAAGTTCTTCAAACTTCTTGCTATTATTAATCATTACACACTACAGTGCCGCTGAATATTTTGAAATAGGCCTATATTAAATCTTCAGATCATTACGTACTTAAAGTTTGACTTTTACGGTGAAGATGTTTCTCTGATCGAATTTTACTGTTTTAATTATATGAAACCAAAAAAAAAAAATCTGTCACTTTGTCCCTGTTAAGAGTAAAACTCAGGCTGCGACCGCAATGGTTTGCGTCATCGCTGCTAACAGTTTTTGTTTTTGGCGATACTTTATTTTGAAAGCAATTTGGTAATATAAATTTATACGAGAATTGTGTTCATTGTTTATTTTCTATAATAAGTGTATAACTATTAAATTACATTTGTGACAATTTCCGTAAAAATAATATTGAAGATGTTCCACTTAAGAAACTGAAGAAACATCTGATTTACTATTGCTTTTCCTTTTTTTTTTTCCAAGAAATTACAAACATATACGGTTTGATTTTTTTAACGTTATTTTACTCCATACTGCGTAGCAGTGGACAATCTGGTTAATTATGAATCTTAATTTAGAGACTATATAGTGAATGTTATCTTTTTCTAATAAGAGCTCTTCCTTCATTTACGTAACTTTATTTTCCGTTGATTACAATTAAGTCAAATGCGTAGAAACGCTTCATTCTCTAAGCCTAACCTGTATTCTTTCATTGACGCAATTTGTTGGAATCGCTGTAAAAGAATTCCGTTAAAAAAGCAAATTTTCTTGAAGTAGTCTGGAATTTTTTTAGGGAACACTTTGTCACAGACAATCGACTTACTTTCAGTTGTCAAATGTAGTCAATAATTGTATTTTTTGTATAAGTATGAAAATATACAGTAGAGCCCCGATTATCCGCGGGATTCGGTGGCAAGGGCTTCGCGGATAACGAAAATCGCAGATAACCCGAAAAAAGACTAAAAATGAGGTGTAAACACGAAAAAAATATTTCACCATTAAAAACTACGTTTTATTGTACAAAAAACATAACATGTAAAACTTTTAAAATATGTACAGCAAAGCAGAAACCTTTGTTCTACGTTTGCACCCACAAATTCCGAGAAGGCCTACAGGATCATGATGCACAATAAACCTGTCAGTAATTTTCGACCTTCGCACTGTAGGGCCTATTGTATTTTTCCTGTTGTTGGCTTGGATTAAAATTGGTTATTTTTGAGGTTCTTTATAATTTTTTTTTTTTTGCGGCACTCGCGGATAATCGGGGCTCTACTGTATAATTAAAAGAATCCCACTTTACAGGCCCCTTCAGGGTGTTGAGGTGTAGGCCCTAACGATTTTCGACCATCAGATCGAAGCTTGGTGGTCAGTCTTATATTCTGGTTTCACGGAAGAATATCTAGTTATTTGTAATTAGATTTAGCCTTTACCCTGTTGTGTAAACGAGCTGTTGTTTCTTAGGTGATTCACGGGAAAGTGGAAGACGAGTTGTTTTTTTGTTTTCGTTTTTTGCAGTGCATTCTGGGATTATACTAACTGCGAAGTTCTGCAAAGAAATGGAAGAAAGAAAATCTATTGTTTCAGTAAATCAATTTTTCCAGAGAAGATAGAAGTTCTGATATTTACTGCTTTTATTTACGATGTTTCTATATGAAACAAATAGGCTCAATTTAGATATCTAATATTTATGTAAATTTGACATATCTGAATTTTTTTCGTAAGATTGTCTTACCTTGTTTTTAATTTCGTCGCGGATTTTTCCCATTTCCTGAAATTTCTTTTAATTTTGTTTTTACCTATATGTGCCAATTCATTTTATTCGTTTCAAATCTTTTTGTCTCTCCAAATAAGTAAAATCAGTGTTTCTGCATTTGCTTTCGCTGAGGCGTCGTGAATGGGATGGACGCCATTTTGAAATAACTAACTTGTAAGTGTTATGACCAAACAGAGTTATCAGGACGAGAGTCGCAATATCGAGTTGTGAATAAATCTGGATAGGGATTTCCTGAACCCTGGATGGTCACATGGAGACCAAAATACGATATAATTGGCGAGCCTAGTTAATACTGGTTCCGTGAAACCAGGGTATTACGGCCTTAAACCCTGTAAAAAAACCCAAAAAAACTCAATCCCTATTTTACAGAGGGCTAGGGACTAGCGAAGAAACATCCAGGGAAAAAAATCCCTAATAGCCGCAAAGAATTGAACCCGGCTCCTTCAGTCTGCATTTGGCTGAACCAGCTGATACACAAGGTATGCCTATACAGTCGAACCTGTCTATCTCAAATCTCACGGGAAAGAAAGAAAATTCGAGATGAAGAGGTTTCGAGTTAAAGAGGTTTTAAATGCGATCAATTAAAAAACGTTTTAATTGCTTTTAGAAAAATACAGTGGTATGATCGCATATTAATTATACATACATCCATAAAAATTTTTAACATACATACGTATAAACTTCTTTTATTAAACTGTAAGTTTTGTAAGTTTGGCTTTCCTTGTTTTATTATGATACATACGTATGTTAACAATAAAAATAGTCTTTCAATGACTTTTGACGTCAAATTTCAAACGAAGAAGGGTAGTCTTTGGCATCGATTTTTGTAATTTACACTATCCGAAATTCGAGATACAGAGGTTTTGAAAGAAATTTTTTCGAGATAAACATGGAAAATACATTGAATTTAGATTGTAGTGAATTTCAGAAATTTCGAGATATAGAGGTTTTCGAGATAAACAGCCGAGATAGACAGGATCGACTGTATTATTAGAAACTGAAAGTAACTTCAACTTATATTATTATTATTATAAATTAACAATCTTTCTTCATGAATTCAGACCAATGTTTCATGAAATCCGTAACAACTGGAAATTTATTCTTGATGTTAAGTTTGTTTTTAGATAGTCATTAACAATTATGATGGAATTCAATGACTTTTTTCGCTCAGGGCTTTTGTTATTTTCCTTTTGAAGTTAAGAAAATGTTTGTTCAGCAGCTGAAATAACAATGGCGTTTTCCTTGCTTTAAATTTATTTATAAAGTTGAAAGTTGCTTACAAATTTCCAACTCATTTTCTAAGGTTTAGATATTGAATTCAGAGAAAAAAAACATTAGAAAACGAACTTCGCAATTCTTATATAAGAATGGAAGAAGTTTAATACTTATTGGAAATGTGGACGTTATTGTTTTCAGGAAAACCATCAAACTTCGATGAAATAATTTGCGTCTAAGTTTGCTGCGATAGGTCAGAAAAAGCATCTCAGTGGTCAATGAAAAAAAAGGTATACCTTATAAAGTACAATTTTTTTTAAGCGACCCCTCACAGAGAAACTATCAGAAATCGTGTGGTGTGTAACGTGTCTGTAATGCCCTCCACAGCCCAAACCGGCAGTCGGAGACCCAGTCATGCTTCGTAGGATTTCCCCATAATCTGGTGGTTAGAGAAACATCCGACTTCTGGTACAGGCCACTTCCGGTTTTATTGAAACCACTAATCGGATCAAGAAAACGGTGGTAAGTCGAACAAAACTGGGGGCTGTCTAAACCGAACCGACTATTCTGAGAATGAATATAATACACTGGACCTAATGTGTTTAGATGTACTAAATGAACTCGATGTGGGCATCGCTTGAAATTGTACTCTACTCCTGAATTACGATGACTTGAATAAATGAGTTTTACGTGCCAGTAATGCCACTTTTTTACAACACAAATATTTGATAGAATGCAAATTGTATAGATCGCTTGGTTTTGTGTTTACTCTAATTGCGAATTGACTCCGTTTTATTTATGTGCTATTGAGTTTGATTTAGAGAAGTTGTTTTTTAGTTATTTCAAGTTTAATTAACAGTTGAATCTTGTGCGAAGAATTTAAGTTTTTCCGACGATAGATAGAAAGATAAGAAGAAGGAATAATGGAAGAAAAGGAAATGAAACTGCGATAAAAACAATGGAAGAGTCAGGAACTTTTCATAGAGAGAAAGAAAAACCCTTTTCTTAATTTCCTTTATATTAAAGGTAGAAACTAATACGTATTTTTGAAGTGTCTTAAATTTTCCGTCTTCAATATATTCTATTTAAAAGTAGCCTACAAAGCTACTGCCAGAAATTTGAACTCGCAGTTAAGATTGCTTACAGATGTTTTACAGCAACACGTGCTTTATTTCGATTTGTTGATTGAGACTGAAATATGGCCTTATGTTGATTGGAATTGTGTTTATCCTATAAAACATATTGCGGACATCCGCACATACTATCCGGAAAATATTCTGCTTCAGCCGCCGCCCGTGAAAAGAAAAAAAGTGTAATTGCAACAGGAATAAATAAAATTCAGTTTTGACAGCTTTTAAAACGCGGTCCTGCTAATTTCATTTTTTAAATCATGTTATTTATTTGTCTACATAAATAACTGTAATAAAAAAAAACCCACTTTGAACGAATTAATTTTATTGTTTACTATTTTACAAGTTGAGAGACAAGGAAAAGGCATTCAGAGATTTTAAGAAAGTTTACTGCATTTTTTTCTGAATACTACAGTATATTATAAATTGTGTTGTTTTCTTTCTGCAAAGAAGTTACTTAAACCACATATCCTTCCACGTCCTAACTTTGAAGCATTGTAAAATTTCCGCTAATTACGAAGGACACAGAACCAGTGAAATTAAGACGAATTTTGGTGATTTTGGAATGAAATGATTCCGAAATACTTAATATGAAACCGACGCAAAACTCGGTTGTTGTTTGTAGTTTTTTAAAAAAATTAGAATTTAGATGGCACTCTTTTCGAAAGCATCCTTGGACTATTTTAAAGATGGCGGATAAGTTTCATAATTGAGGGTCATTCCAAAAAGAAAAGTATGTTTTTTGGGGTTTCTTTTCTTTTTCTATTTTATTTCCAAACGTAGAAGAGATCTTACTAATTTCCCGCCAGGTGGTTTTCTTGTCGATTCCTAACGGCACTATAAGTTCATGCCTTCAAAATCCGCCGCCCGCGAAAGAGTTCCAAGTAAATCTCGAATTTTCTTTAAAAAAAACAGAGTTTTCCATCGATTTCATATCAACTACGTATTTCGAAATCGTTTGGTTCCAAAAAAAAAAAAAAAAAAATTGTCGAAATTCCACTGGTTCTGTGTAATTTGAATTCACAACTACCAAATTTCCAGTTCTGTGTAGATTTGTGGAGAACAAATTCAAAACTTCATAATATAATTAAATATATAGAAAAATAGATAAAATAGTAGATAACGTTCAGATACTATAAAACTATGGATAACAGTTCTGTTATAAACTTTGACTCGGGTCTATTTTGTTGCGGTATAACACAAAGTACTGAATCTCTGCAAGTTCTCTGCAAAACGAAATATAAGTTAATTTTACTTTTAATAATCATTTGTGGCTAAACACTTCTGAATAATCTAATCATAATTTTACGCGCATATAAATGACTTCATTTAAGATTCAGAAAAAGAGAAAGAATGTAATTTAATTCACAGTTTGAATTAAGAAATTAGGTATTGAATTCAAGAAATTGAAATTTCTCTGTTAATGATCTATTGTTCCAATTAATATTAGAATTAATTCAAAATAGAAATTATTTTTCTATACTTGCACTTAGAAAAAACAGAAACACAATTTAAATCTTTGATTTTGAGTTACTATTAAAAAAAAAAAATCCTGATGTCCAAATATAAAATTTTAAAATACTTGTTTTACTCGATTCTCCGTATTTACATAGATCTTTGCCAGATCGTATCTAAGATCTGTGACAGTTTGTTATGTTCTTCGTAACTTCGACCAAAAGCGTTGCCCCGTTAGAAAAAAATGAAGGGTCGTGTGGGCGGGATTAAGAAATAATGAGACCCTCGAGTTAATTAGGTGACTCCTACTCTCCACTAAATTACAGGGGACCTTTTTTCTGGTTATCATTATCAATATTAAGTTTATCTCATGTTGCTAAAATTAGCGTTAAATTGTTTATTTATTTTTTCTAATGGAAACAGAGCGAAGACAGAAAGATTGGAAATTATCCAGATGCTGAAATTAAGAATCAATGAAAATTTTATTGAAAGAAAAAAAAAATCAAATAATTTGAATTATTAAAATTAATGTAGAATAATTATTTGTTCGAGTATTTCTGTCCCTAGGATGAAAAATCAACCAATATATATATATATATATCGTCCGATCACGATAACGTGACGATTCGACGTCAACTCTAGCCTTTCTCAGAGGTTCCGAAGAATATTACGTTACAGCTATAAAACAAAACAAAAACAAAAATTTAGTTTTAATTTTAATCCACTATTTTTCCAATTCCTTTCGGAAATAATCTTCAATCTGTAAAATAATTTGGGCGACATTTTTGAGGAAAATTATTTAATAGAGACCTCTGCTTTGAGGCGCGTTGTTTTTGATTGGCTGAAAAACAGAATCATAATCACGTGGGGTTCCTTCCGATCATCACGTTATCGTGGTCGGACTATAGTCGTGTATATAGGAAAAAAAAAATATACATAAGATTGAACATGCTTTTACGAAAAGATGAAAGGGGGTTTTATGAATATATTAATGGAAGACAATTTAGGCTTTTAAAAGATTAGCGATCCACGTTGAATTTTGAATGCTGATTTTTTTTGGGTCAAAAGAAATCGATTAGTTGGACATTTAAAGCGGTTCTCAAAAAATTTACGTAAATACTGAATTCCATATTAGAAATTAATGACTTCAAAATATAAAAATGCATACTTTTTGTATTTTTCTGAAATATCTTATTTATTTATTTTTTTTATTTTTTCAGTCGCAAATGTTTATAGCCTATGTTATGATTAAAAATTTCTGAAACTAATCTAATTTCCAACAAACAACAATAGCGATTTTCCAGGCTTTGTAATATAATATAATATAATTAAAATAAATAATATAAAATGTAATTGGTGATAAACTTTCTCGCAATATAGATGCGATAATTTATTGTAGGACTACATAACTAATATGCAGATATATAAAAAAAATATTATTTCTGTACTATATGCAGTGCTTTTACGTATTGTTGTTACATACTAATAATGTTAACAACTCGCCGAAATATAGTTAAATCGATTAAGTTTTTATCAGTTTTCTTATATATCATCTTGAAGAAATCTGCTGGATTGTGTTTTGTTTAACAATTTCTTTGTAGCGGAAACGTTCAGGAACGATCGAGATGGCCAAATTGTGTTGAATCGATAAATAAAAATATCCCTTTATCGATTGCCGTTCGTGCACGTTACGTAAATAAACAAACAAATAAATAAAAAAAAATGCTATCAATCCGTTTTAAAATTCCCGAGGCTTTTGGATAAGGGATTTTTTTGGTCGGTATAAGTTTTTTTCAGAAAGTTTCATTCAAATTATAACCTCATAAAGTTAACAATGAGAAAAATGCTTAAAGAAAGTAAACATTCATCTCCTGTTGCAGGAACAGCATTGGTATGCAGGACCGTGTCATCTTACGGCACTGGACTGCGAGGTAATCATCATAAAAACAAGAAATAGTGAACAATTCTGGTAATTATATTTTAAAAACAAATTTAAAAATTTAATTTAGAAATCAAGATTTACTGAAAGTTTTGAAAAAGAAATTGATGCTTTGAAAGAAAAGATGAAATATGCTTCATTATCTTGTATTAGAATTTTGAATAATCTGAATAATCGTCGAAAACTAGAATGTATAAATTTCAGCAGCGGCCATATTAATGTTATTGTAAAAAATCTAATGAAAATAGCGCTTTTGTGAACTAAATATCGCCGTGATGATGTAGCTTAATAACTTCATCGGCTGCCAAGTTAAAAAAACTTGCAGCCTTCAGTTATATTCGCCGTTGTTAAGGGGTTAGCGAAGATCATCATTTTAAATTTACTTCTTTTAAAAAAGGATTTACAAATATATATTTTTTTGTAAGTTTTGAAAGAAATGAAAGATCTCAATCCTCGCAAAGAGATTGGCAAGCGGAAGCAAGCGGTGGCCAGTTTATGTTTATTATCCATCCATATAAATTAATAGTAACCAAATGAAAAGAATAAATTTGAGTTGGTCGTATTCTTAATATAAATAAATATAATACGGTATTTGCACATTCCCCCATTCCTTGCATTTTGGAATGTATGTTATTGATTTCTTGATGTTGTTGTTGTTTGTTATGAATTTCGTTGACCTCGTGAAGCTGTTTTCAGTTTGCGCCATTTTTAATTGCTGTCTGCATCGATAGCAAAGTTCACTTTCTAATATTAGATATTTTTTTTTTTGTCATCCGTAGTTTGATTTAGCAGTCTTGTTATTCTTTCTTGTTATTCTTGTAATTTCTTTCGCAGTCTTGTTAATACAAATTGTTAATTGCTAAAAAATTGTGTGCCTCATCAGTAGGTTTGCTGAAGAATCTTTAATTCACCAAAATAAAAAAAAAGGCAAAACTTTTGACTAATTTTGTCATTAAATAATAAATTATTAACTTTTGAGATTAGCGAGGTTTTTTTTTAAGCTACTTATTAACAGAATAAATAACATGAATTTCAAAAGAACTTATTAATTTTTAATAAGGTAGAGCCAAATATAAAAGCATAGATAATTAAGAAGTTAAAACATTTAAAACTTACACGACGTTTCAGGTCTCCTTTGGTTCGACGCCTATTTTCAAATGGTGGGAAAACATATCCTTGGTCACTATCATCCTTGTTCATTTTTTAAAATTTCTTTTTTCTTTGTGGTTTTCTTTAGAAGTCGTGAAAATGAAAAAAAAAGCCTATACTTTTATTCCAATTGTAATACTTACTGAAATAATCAGCACAAACTTTCCTTTTTCTGAATAAAAAAAAAAATGAATGTTAAACACACAGTATTTACAGAAATTGTTTAAATCGGATTAATTTTAATCGGATCAAATCACATGGAATGGATTAGCTAAGAGGATTAAAATTCATTGTTTAAAATAATGAAGTGTTAATGAAATAGGATTCTTTATGGGAATTTCTGTTGTCTTGAGCTAATTTCTCAACAAGGGTCTTTATGGAAGAGGTTTCAAATATATAATCCGGTCGCGGTTTAGTTGTTTAAATTTCTTTTCCTGTGTTTCTCAGTCTTCCTCTTTGGTCTGAAGCCATTCCGTAATGACTTCCTGAGGAAGGCAACGAGAACCCACCTCAGTACCTTTCCTAGATGATTCTATGGGAATTCTCGCGAATTTCATAGAATGTTAAAATAAGATTTTTTAAGAAAAAAAAAAATATGACATGTAGCAGCTTTCTAGAAAAGTGTTATTGGCAGTATCTCCAATAGTTGTCATGTGATTTTATTAATTTATTTCAATTGTAAATGTGCTTAAATACAATATAATACAATGCAGCTCCTCATTAAGGGTGGTGTAAGCGGTGTCCCCACGCCAGACACCATGTCAGTAGAGGGTTTGTTGCATGGTCAACCCAATTGTGCAAATTTGCGACTGTTACAAATGGCTTTCAAAAGAACTAGGCCTAAACAAAAGCGAGAATGCGATGCCCAAATAACTTTTTTCCCCAATTATTATTTTTTTTAAATGTAATATTCTTTAACTGTAATCATATTACATATACGAGGATTTCGGAGCGAAGCGAAGGGCATCCTTCTACTAAATTCTGAAATACTGTATATTTATTCACCATGAACATTAAACTTACGTTTCAATCCAGGGGATTATCCAGTTTATGCCTGGTAAAGTAATAATGCTTACAAATTTATTATTTACCTTTTATATTAATTATTAAGCATAAAGGACAACATACAGTATTTCAGCCGTAATATTTCCGGGGGCCGCACATGATATGCCAAAGAGCCTCAAGTGGCTCGCGAGCTGCAGTTTGGCCACTCCTGTTATATAATAATATAATATAATATAATATAATATAATATAATATAATATAATATAATATAATATAATATAATATAATACAGGGTGGCGCACATAAAACCAGCCCCAATAGGTTTTCAGGTATATGTTGTATGTACGAGTATTCAACGCTAAAGATCATGGGGATGCGATGATATCCACTCCGGATAATATTCGCCACTGTTGCATACGCGCTGATGAGTGTTGTTTATTATTCGTTGGCCTGAGTAATGGTGTATTCAATTCCCCAAGACGGGCAGAGACATGTATCGACGCTGATAGCGGCTACTTCCAACATCTACTCTGAACATGACAATAAAAATATACGGGCAATAATGTACAGATAATATGAACAGGGGCGATAGCATTAAAAAGTGTCCATTTTCTGAATCAAAATATGCCTGGAAACCTTATGGGGCCGGTTTTAAGTGCGCCACCCTATATAATAGCAACTACTGTAGTAGGTTACATTTTGTCTTGTATGGAGTAATATTTTTTGCAACAGTTGCTGTTAAAATCATTGCTAATACTAATTGTTAATTTTTACATGTAAGTATGTTGTTTTTTTTTTAATTTTTATTTTAATATTTATTTGCTTTATGTATCTGTATTTTTCTCATTTACCTATTAATTTCAGAAATAGAAAATATTAAATCATACTTTTAGTAGCAATTCCTAAAATATATTTAATTTCATGTTAGGTTGTTTATAGCCCTGTGTAATTTTGTGAAAATCTTTAGGGGGAAAAATTAATTCTTTGCTTTATATGATATTTCATCATTGACCGAAATGAAGGCTGTCCAACCTTTTGTGGAATGGAGCATACCTAAGACATTACTCTGAGTAATGATTTTAATAATAATATGAATAATAATAGATTAAAATTAGTAGGGAAATCTGAGACTTAAGTGTAAGAGTTACATTTTTAGTCAGATTGGACCTGCTTTATCAGACTACCAATTAACTGCAAGGTATTGTACTACGTATAGCTGGATGGAAATAGTATATTTTGCACTTCCCCAATCAAATTATACGCAGTTGTCGTTTAGGTAATAGTGTTAAAAAATTAATAAATAAATAAAAATTCAGTAAATTCACTAGTTTATTGAATTTTAATATGAATTTTTAATATGAATTTTTAATATGAATTTTTAATAAAATATGTTACAAACGACGCCACTACAAATAAATAAATGTATTAACAGTCTTAGAGCGCTCTTGTTACATAACTACGAATTAATATATACAATTTCTCTATAACGACAGAAATGTCAGTTGTTGTTTTTTTAATCTAATCAAATATAAATTCTCCCGCAATTCTTGAGAGCTGCTTATCACTATTAAACACGAAGAAACAGTCTTTTAATTAATTCGTCGGGTCAATTGTAATATAGACTTAGGGCTAATCGTGCGTCGAGTTCAGAAGAGATGAATATATTTATTTGTTGTCGAGTAGCGGTTAACTGCACTAATGATCTGCGTGGCTCTAGCATGTCTGCTTGAAAATGACCTGCACTGAATGGAAGCCACATTTGGTTTTGAAGATGTTGTGAGCAGGAATGAAGTGGGAGGGGTTGCCATGCAACGGAACCGTCCCCGCGGAAAAATCATAGGAGCGGACTTGACACAATCCGCAGATTTTAATCAATAGTTCTTGTCTTGTTTATTTCAATCATATTTCATAGCAGGAATTTCTACTTTAAGCTCCTCAAATCCAGAAAAATGCGCTTTTATTCGAAAATGACAAGCATTTCTCATTGTTACCGTATCTGTCGTAATCCCCGATAAGCTTCAAAAACGGCGTTTTTAAGTTAAAGAATTTGCTTTTAATTAACGTGCTTAAATAAGCTTTTGTCTGTAAAATATTAGGGCTTTTGTTGTTAAAGCTGAAATAACATTATATATTGAGTTTCTGTATGTAAGTTACTACCAAGGGACTGGAGTGTTGTTACTGCCCTAGCTTCCTCTCCAGTCCCCGTTCTCGCTTCTCTAGGTCTATTAGTCTTTTTTATTTTCCTTTGCTTACGAGTTACGACTGTGACCAAGTCATCGTCAGAGCATATTTCGTGTTGTCCTGATTAAAACAACGTAATTTAATTTGCAAATTTTCTATTATTTTTTGTTTATTAACAGCAGTACATTAAGTTAGTAACCTTTATTTTTATGATATGAAGAAAGTAATTTAAAAGTAGTTAAAATAATATTAAATAAAAAAAAAATAACGAATTATTTTATGTCGGAGAGTTCCCTGAAGACCATACACGATTTGGCAGCTTCTTGCAAATAGATGTTAGAAGTCTTTTTTTTTTCCCCTTCTGTGGATAAGAACGACTGGAGCGTAATGTTCCACATCATCACCTATTCGTTCCTACGAACAGAGAAATGGGGAACCCTGTTTTTCTCGTCTCGAAGGGATCACAAAGGCCAAAGGAACATATTTATCCACCACGCCTTCTAATGATAAGATCTCTTCAAAGTTCTGAATTCTGGATTAACACTCTTATCATTCTATCGTATTTAATTAAACCAAAAATAAATGTTTTGTAAATGTTTAAGAAAAGGATTTTTAAACTTTTACAAAAATCAAAAATATAAAAAAAAAAAGGTTACTTGAAGACCTTAATATACTTTCTTTCAAATGTTAAGTATATATGTAAATTTATAGATAATATATTTTCTCTGTATTGTTAAATACAAAGGAAAAACCTCCTATTTATATATAATAATCACCTGCCGCATGCAAAAGGGACGTAGGCGGAAGTCAAGTTTAATCATCTGTTGTCCATAACTATACATGCTATGTTTCAAGATCACAATTATTGAGGGGAATATATACACACTCCGACGTACTGATGTTCTTAGCTTCATTTTATTTAACAAAGAAGATTAGAAGTCACATGCAAGCTTGCTTATATTTATTTATTTATTTATTTATTTATTTATTTATTTATTTATTTATTTATTTATTTACTTTTTTTTTATTTATATTTGTATTTAATTTTTTTTAAACAAACACAAATAACAGATGGCGTTTCTTGTTAAATCCTAAATTATCTACGACGGATGGTAAAGTATTTTTAATAAAATAAGAGGCTAATGGATTAAGAAATGCGTGAAATGCCAAGTACTGTGCATTTATGAAGTCGTTCTCCTCTATTTCGTCTTTTAACCCTTCCGCCTCTCTATCCCCCCCTACAGAAAATGTTTCTTTTCATGTGGTAAGTCCACATTATCGTTCTCCCCATTTACAGTGCGATCCATACCATTTTCATTTGGAATGCAATCAGTGTTTAATGCCAGGCATTTCATTTCCGTCGCGTTTCCCCTTGTGGCGGGGGAGAGAAGCTTTTCACGTGGCCTAGTTTGATTCCTCGGAGACGATCTCCTCAATTGATGAATACTTAATACGTGGGCGTCTCTCTGTATTCACAGAAAGAGAAGTTCTTTCTGCATTCTAAATAAAATATAAGTGGAATCTATTTACGGAGAGAAAAGAAAAACGCAGAATAATCCCTGGCATACATCATCCGCCTCAACTTTCCACCAAAAACTGCAATGTGTCACGTTTGTTCGCTATTTGTGTCAAGTAAAATGCAGCAAAACGATGTTCCAACATTAAATAGAACAAAAAAGAAACTACAGCTATCTATTTTTGGCTGCTATGAACTGAAAGCTCTAGTTCTGGAGTTTTCTAGTTTTCTTAATATAAATTATTTGAAGACTTTCAAGTTGACATTTCGACTGGGATTCTACAGTTTTTAATAATTACTTTTTTATTTTTATTTTTCCATTAGCTTAAAACAGTGGTTCCCAATCTCAGATCGCTACCGAAATTAGGGTCACTAGAAGACATTATGACAAATGTTAAAATGTAAAAATTCTAGGATTTTGGACTTATTTTTTGTCTGAATGACCACCGTAATCCTCCCATTCCAAAATCCTGGATACGCCTATGGTCGCGGATCACATATCATTTCTGGTTTATGGTCGCGCTCAAAAAAAGATTGGGAACTGCTGGCTTACTGAAGAAGTATCTAAATGTTTAAGCTGCTTTTTGTTTGTTTGTTTTTCTAAGGGAAGTTAGACTCACGAAATCAATATGTCTGTATGTATATGTCTCCTACTCTTTTCTAATAGCTTTAGAACCAGACAACGAATCTTCCTGAGCCTTGACATAAATTTGAATCTGTCGAGAAATTTGGGCATGAAGATGGCAAAATGCAGAAAGGGAAACTATAAGAAGTCAAATACTTGCATTTCTATTGATGTCAATAGAAATATTCGTGATTCAATATTCGTGATTGTGGCAAATGCTTATCCATAATATGTACGGTTACTTTCATTTGATTGAAAGTAATTGAGTTTCAACGTTTAATTTAAGCGTTTGCCGGGATTTAAATAAGTTTCAATAAATGGAGAATTTGAAGTAGTTTCCTCCTTTGGCTCATGAGGCGCGAAGATATAGGCTCCGATGTTTCATTAACCTTGGGGACCAGTTGAGATTGAGTAGCCAACGCATCTTCGTCTGCCTTTATCCTGGAAAAAACAAAACAAAAAAACATCCCGAGTAAAGAGGTCTGGTGAACCTTAGGGCCTGTCCGAAGGAGAAATAACCTAGGAATTGAACCCGGCTCCTCAGCCCACCGTGCTGTCCTTCACCACCGGGCCCACAACCTGCTGCTTAATTTTTTAGTATTAGAATAGAAACATTGAGTCTCTTGATCAAGTGGTGGTCAATATAGTTACAAAGATAGAATCTTTACTTTTCATAAATACATAAATCTTTTACAAACTTTTTTTTGGTTATTTTCATAGAGAACTTAGACAGTACAGAAAAAAAGAAAACATCTTTGTATCATTTTTATAATATTCATTAACAATAAAACAATTCTTTCTGCAGACGAAGCTGCTTACATAACTAAGATAGATGATGTTCTGCAGACATTAGTAGACGATTTTTTTTTTCCCATTAATCCTTCCTTCATTTAATGATCGGAGAAAAAATGATAACGAAGTTCTATCTTTTTACTGTTCAAATGGATCTGGAAAGAATCTACTTGAGACAATCTGGAGTTCATTTTAACAGTAGTTTACATTTCCGAGGAAATTTCAGTGAAATTTATATTGTTTTTACTTTTACTTCTTATTTAACGATTTGAACCTGTAAATTTTCTTTCCAAATAGATGTTCAGCAGACGAGTTCCACAATTTTGCTTGTGTTGATTTTCCCGCGGTTTTTCTCTTTTTTTTTTTTTTTTTATCTTGTCTTTCATTTTTTCTTTAAAATGTATTTCCCATTTTTAACCACTGAGCTGCCTGTTATTCGTAGACGAAGTTTCAATTATTAATGAATTTTTAGAATATCATATGAAAACTGATACTTAAACAAATTATAAAAAATATCAATGATTTTAATGGCAAAATTGAAATGTATAAACTGAGATTTTCACTGTAGTAGACGCCATTATTTTTTGACTTTGTCTTTATGAGCTCTGTAGTATTAATATGCACTTTAAAACATTTCAGATTTTTTGATTTAATATAGTTAAAAGAAACATATTTAATTGTTTCTTTATTTAATCCTTTACTTTATAGTTTTTTTTTTATAATATGAATTTATAATATATTAAAACAATAACTTTTTCGTTAACAATTTTTCCTATTAAAAATTAAAAATATTATTAACCCAACTAAATTTATAGTAACTATATATTGTTATTTATTGAGATAATATTTTTAACTTTTTGTTTGGCGAGCTTCCCTTAGCTAAGGATATAGAGATAGGCTACCTACTAAACTTAATGGATAACTTTTTAACCTTTTTTTTTTTGTTTTAATAGGCTTATTTTTTTCCCCAGCATCCTTCCATGAGATCTATTCTGTTAAAAATTCAAATCTTATCTATAAATTGGGCTAACGGTTCTCAATCTTTTTTTTTGAATCGCAAACCTGTTTCAACAATGAATTTTTGATGCGAATCTCATCTGTAATCCAACCAAAAAAAAATAACATTACGAGCAATTCTTAGAAGAATTTTTACTGCGAACCACTAAAGGAGAAACACTTAAGTTAGGAGAACGACAAACATTGTGTGTAGACTAGTGATTCCCAAATAGCGATCCGCGGACCGGTGATGGTTTGTCATGAAGTTTTAACCGGTCCCCGGAGATAAAGAGAAATAGAAGGACAATGTAATGAGTTCTTAAATTCTTAATTTAATAGTATAATCACTTCTTGTTATGTATTTATATTTTCATTATTCACTTTATTTATCGAATATTTGCAACCCTGTAAATCCTAAAAAAATGGTATTTTGCCGTTTTTGTTTTACGGCCGATTATCGTGAATTTTACTGCCCCATTTCTGTTAAATTAACATTAAATTTTTACAGTATATTGATGTCATTTTTTTAAACTGTACAAATTCGTGAAATCCAAGTCTTAGAACATTACTATAGATTCCTGCAAACTGGAAAGTTCACCAAAAAGCCCCAAAGAAAACATGGCTCAAACAGATTGAAGAGGACATCAAAAACCAACGACTGACTGTAGACGTGGCTAAAAACATCGCCACTGATCGCAAGAAATGGATAGATATTGTAAATAATAGATCGAACCATGTGGCACCTACAGTAGTGTGTTGGCTGCGAGGTAAACCTGCACCCCAATCACAGCTAAGGACTGATGATGATGATGACTACAGCTTATGTACAAAAGATTTAAAAATTATAGAGATTTTTATCTTCAAATTATCAAAGCGCCTTGAAGTTTGCCTTTTTCTTGCTCCGTGAGAAATCTTTTCCGAATTGATTTCCGTTTTTAGGCCACCTGTCCCGTAAAATGGGGCTCCTGAAATCAGTTTGTGTACATGTGTGTCCTCCCTTACGAGATTTTGAACTCTTGGTTGTATCTTGAAATTTAGCATGCACGTTTAAGGGCAAGAGACGATCTGCCTTTTCTGCTTGAAAAATTGATTTTTAACGAATGGTGGATTCTTGCTGAGAAATTAGCGTCTGAATGTCACGTTTCTCTCGACACACGTTAGACGTGAAACAGTGATTTCTAACAATGCATTTGAATCCTTTTAATAATTCCGTCCTTTGATATGACTAAAATTAATTGGATTTAGGCAACTTAATAAGTGCGGGATTAATTACTTTTTTTTTTCCTTTAGAAAATGGAATGTGACCAGTGTTAAAAGTAAACGGAGACTTAGGCCTATCGTTTGTATTATTTTCAAGATTTTAACACATCATTTTATAGTTTTGTCGTAAACACAAAAACTACCATTGATCGGCGCGCGAAACTCATTTATTCAAGTCGTTGTAATTCAAAGGGTCAAGTACAATTTCATACGATGCATTGAGCTCATTTAAAATTTCCACAGTTCCATTTTGCGCCATTCGGGCGACTCCTAATTGAGTGTCCACCTTGAACCGGAAGTGCCCACATTGGGTCGAGAGTATTCATATTAGCTCTCAGCACAGTCTATTCAGTGCAGATCAACCGCCAAATACGTCCAATTACCACTGTTTTCCTGACCTGATTAAAGATCAACTAAAACCGGAAGAGGCCTGGATTGGAAATAGAATTTTGTTTTGCCCCCAATTCTCCAGGCCATGGGGAGTCCAAGGAAATATGACTGCAAGGGCTCAGGTAAAAATAAAAGAAAAAAAAAGAAAAAAAATACTGAAGACACCGAAATCTGTTTTTAACGTAATGGTTAATTGGTAATCACCGTTAATTACTTGCTCATTAAGGAACTAGGAGAAGACATGCTTCAAGAAAATCATTTGAGAATGTTATGAGATTTATCTTTTTATAATTTTCGTCAAAGGAATTTTTTTTTGTTCGCGCACACAATTAATTAATTATCCCTTCTTAGAATTTTAATTTCTTCATTTTTTTTTTCTTCTTTTGATTAGATATCGATAAGTTCTCTCTCTGTGCACTCTTGGCAAGTTTCCAAAAATTAAGTTCGACAAACATATTTTTTTTTCCTCTCCATCTCCTGCAAAAATCTCATCCAATTTATAATCTCTTTCAGAGATTTCTTCATTCATGAATTTCGTATCGAAGATTTCGTAAACTTGCGTGCTGAGAACATTGATCTATCAAAGAACAAACAATCTACAGTAAATTAAGTTCAGTTTTTGAAAATTCGAATCTATGAATATTATTTCATCTGTCTTAATAAAAGAAAACAAAATCTGTCAAATACGTCCATGGTAAGATCCAAACTTGTTCCAACAAACAGTGATCGTAAATTCTAAGCTTTTATCTAATTTGAGTTTGTGTCGTAATAATGCGTCTTTCGGAGACTCGGCTATTGGTAGCTTTAGCAATTACGGGTAAATTTTCTATCAGAATCAAAGGGAGATCACACTTAGTAATATTTATCTACCATTACAGTTTTTGAGTTACCGTGATTATGCGCTTATGATAACTTATTTTGACATTTTTTTTATCTCTAGTCCATTACCCGTTTACCGAATAAGTACCAAATCCAATGAGGAATTTTTTCTTCTTACAATCTATGCCTACGTTTAAAATTTTAGCTGTAGAAGTTAAATCTACTTTTAGGCTTCTATACAGAGCGTAACTCATAGCAGGACAAGCCTTATATTCCATAGAATATAGAAACCATACTTCTGTTCTTGCAAGGAAAAATTCTAATTTATCCTTGCTTCATTAGCGGCATGTGGTGTTAATTTTAAACAATATTGATATTCTTATGAAAAGTAATTATATAGTTCGATATGCATATACAGTAAAACCTCGTTAAGTCGTCACTCCGCTTAAGTCGTCGTTTTCCTTTGGTCCCGAAAAGGTCTCATAGACAATAATGTAAAATAACCCTCTTTTACTCGTCACCAAATTTAATTATACTCCGGATAACTCGTCACCCTCAAAAATGGCGAAAAGCATCTTTATTCTCAATTTTGCCTGTTATCTTTTCAGCCCCGCCCCTTCACTCTAAGAAAGCCTAGCCTTTACGGGGAATTTTCACGTGGGAAATTCACTTGGGAAATTACTTACTTCTCGCTGCGACTCTTGTCAAGAGTAGACGTTTTTCTTGACCGCTACTAAGTGAGTGTGATTTTATTTCATAGCGAGTAAGCCCCGAAAATTTAAAAGCGATCGAAATTGTTTTTCTTCCTCCAAACATAACTGCACTTCTTCAGCATTTAGATCGAGGGATAATTCTTGACTTTAAACGAAAGTACAAAAAAAATGCTTGTAAAGGACATGATGAAAGCCTTGAATAGGAACGAAAAGCTAAAAGTTTCGGTTTTAGAAACGATTAACTTTGTGCATAAAAGTTGGAGTTCCATTTCATTATAAAGTGTTTCGAATTGTTACCAGTAATCAGCACCTTCATCAATCAACACTGTTGGATTATTTTAATGCCAGTAAAAAAAATAAAATGTGGTAAGTATAAAATGTGTTTTGTTTTTTTTTTTTTATTTTCCACTCATTCATTTGCATAGATTGATTTCTGAAAATCTTGTTTTTCTCACCGAATCCTACAGCAATTCATAAAAATATTGTATTTCAGTGTTTTTTTTTTTTTTTTCAAAAATGCCCACAAGTCGTCAAAATTGTTTGGTCCCTTGAGTGACGACTTAACGAGGTTTTACTGTATTTCCAAAGGCAAAATTTATAAACCATACATACTTTTAATATATATAAGTATATATTAAAATTATAAACACAAAATGTAAGAACCTGCTATAATAATTCTTTGGGAAAAAATGTTGGGATGATTTTTGTTCCATTGCCAAATAATAGCACCCATCATTTTGTTTAAGTGATTGATAGCTGAGCTTAGTTCCTTTCATTAACCCTAATGAGGATTTACTGTAACAGAGAATATCCTTAATAGATATACACTTTAATGATGCAGAACTTCTGCGTTATTCTTTAAAGTGAAAAGAAAAAGCTTTGAGAAAATCAAGCAGACTCTCACAAATAATAACATCATATCGCTTGACTAATAAACCCTGCTACAGAGACACGACCACCGACGAGGCTGACACTTGCACACATTTATAATAAATTTGAAGTCTGATATGGTTTATCATCAGGGAATCGAGTTACACTGATTTGTTTTGTTTTTTTGTTTTAGGGTTTGGGGGGGGGGGGGCGAAGGAGGGAAGAGGGAGTGGTGAGATGGAACAGCCTTTAGTACTCCATTCAGTACGCTGCAAGAATCAATTCTCCCAGCAAATCGTAGGCATTTAACATATTAATTTCAGCACTTACGAACATCCAAAGAAATATAAAGAGTATGAATAAAAAAATGGATGAATCAACTGTCGTCAAATTAATGTACTTTTTTTTTTAAAGGAGCATTGCTAGAATAGTATTTCTGTTAATACGTCAGTGCTTTAAAAGAAGGGAGAATAAATGTGGAATCTCCAAGAACTAATTAACAAAAGTAAAAACAGTAATAAAATAAAATCTTTAACCTTACTAAAGTCGATTCTAATTTTTTTTTTAACAAACAGTAAACAAGGTAGCTCACAGTTTTGTAGGAAACACAAAATCAAGCCACCCGTAAGCTTACTGTTTGCATTCTACCAAACCCTTGTCATTACTGTTGATTGGCGCGCAAAACTTATGTATTCAAGCCTTTGTGATTCAGTAGCCAAATACAATTTCAATCGATACCAGCATTGAGTTCATTGAGTATGTCTACGCCCCCTCCCTCCCATGATGAACTCAGGCGACTCTGAGGGCGTAACACACACACACACACACACACACACACACACGTAATCCTAATAGCTTCTCCGTGAGAGATCGCTAAAGAAACGCAATCATTTATCGATGAATGGGAACAAGTGGTATTTTCTATCCCAGAACAGCTATTGTACGCTTATTGGCGAGAATAAACTAACCTTTTCAATGCGCTTAAAAGTTTTATTTGTGGCCGATACCTGAATTTTCCGAATGGTTACGGATTTTTTTTTTTTCCATGAATAATTCTTGAGATTTCTCATTTATTCTGACGATTGCTTCTTTATCTCCATCTCTGAGACACCTTTGTTTACTGTAATTCTTCTTGATGATTGTCAAGAATCATAAGTGCGAATCGGCTGCCCTGCGATATTACCTAGTAAAGACTTGATCTCTTTTTTTTTTGTATTTTATTACATTTTTAGTCGTAGCCTTCCAAAAGCTGCAATGAAGCTTCTGCTTTAACAAATCAAAAGTAAAAACAAAACGGTAGCGAATGGAAACTTCCCAGTTAATGACCCAATGTCAGGGCGATTTTTAAATAAATATAAAGGCAGGAATTAAGTCTTAAGCTACTTCTTTGGGAGGGGAAAAAAAAGCCAAAAAAAGCAGTTTTGAGAAGAAAAGCAAACTTTTGAAAACACATTTATGAAATTAGATTCCTGTTGACTCCTTTTACTTCTCTCTTTCTTCTCAATCTGTTCTTTATTTTTTTTCTTCCTTTCTTTTTCGTAAGACTGAGCAAAGGTCAATGGCAATGAGGAAGTACGATGCAATTGGGGATACTCTGTTGATAGTGCTATCAGTGGTTATTTGTATATTCTCAATGTAAACAAGGCTTTCAAGAGGCTCCTATCAAGGCTTTTTGATACAGGATAAACACATTAAGTCATCCTTAAGAGAGGATGTCCTTCACTGTTTGATTTTAAGACACGAAGGCAAACGCTATTTAGGCCCCGTCCAAAGAGAAGCAAGTGTGCTTTCGAAGAGAAACCGAAGATTCGGACTTACAAAGGTAAAAGAGTCTTAAGAACAATTTGGAAGAAAATAGAGTAAAAAAACCTTTTAATATTTTTTTACTGTAATCGAGATTTTTTGTGTGAGCTGAATGTTGAATTTAAAAAGGAATTTGCCGACGCACTTAGACAATAAAAAGTTAAAAGTTTAAAATTACATGTTAAAAAGTACTAGTTTCGGTTCAAATTGACAAAGGTTGTACAATTTGAACCGAAACTAGTCGTCCTCAAATTTTTTGAGTTTTTAGAAAAAGTGTAAGTTTTTAATATAGGCTTTTAGAATGTACACTGCAGAGATTAATTGCTCAACTGTGTATAAAAATGAAAACTTATGAGATATTATTTATTGAAAGGCTGATTGATAAAAATTGATACCAATCATCATACATCCGATCATCTTAATTATTTTTATTGTCTTTGATCTTTTCTTTTAATAGTGTAAGATAAGTTTCTAAGTGAAAGCTACTGCCTTAGCAGTTTTTCCCAAGTAATCTGTTCCTCTCTCTGTAATTATCTGAGCTGAAAGTAACTTTTTTTTAATATAGGTTTATGTTGTGTGTGGATAAACGTTAATTCGTTAATACACTTATTTGTAGATTCGATATAATGTTATAGACCAATCTCGTTTTGAAGGCTGTTGGATGAAGTGTTATCACGAGGTCTCGAAAACATTCTTCCATTTTTTTACATACTAGCCGGGTACCGTCACTTCGCTCCGGAACACTTGCATATATAGCATTAAAAAAAACCAATTTTATTTATTTAGCAAATTAATACTGAGATCGTCGGAGAATATACGACTTCCCAGCCCGTTGTGGCTTCTCCGGATAACTCACATGTATTGCGGGTTGGCGCCATACGACAAAAATTTAAAGCGAAAAATCACATTTTTGCATATATCTTGCACAAACGTTTGTGAATGACTGATATATCGTTCGATAGAACTTTCAAATACCAACATTTTCTCAATATAATATTCTCTTCCAACTTTTATACGTTTCGTTGAAATTGAGAAAAAGTCAAAATTTGATCCTTTAAAAGGCGACATCTTGGAAACCAAAAAATTTTTTCGAAAGATTTTTGTAGCATTTTGTTTGACTTAAAAAGATCTACATTTTATCCATCTGCATGACCACTCTATCTCTTATAGTTTGGTTACAAAACTGGAAAAACGTAAACTCTTATGACAATGACAGACAAATAACGCTTTTATAATATAAGATTTTGAATCTTTGGATACGTGCATCATTTCTATTAACATTCCAAAAAAAAAAGAAAAGATAAGGTCTCTCTATTCCGAATATTTACACAAATCATAATTATGGAAAGCATATGTTGTGGCTAAATTTTACTGGATAACTGCTACGTTTGTTAATGCTTCTCTTTATTTTAAAATATGTTCGTTTACTTTTTAAGATTCTAAGCTGACACATCCTATTAGTAATCTTTCTGTAGGAATATTAGCAATCTTTATTTCTGTTGGCATTTTTGGAAAACCTCAAAGAAAACACTAAATATAATTTCAACCTTTAATGATGCAATTAACTTCCAAACCAGGAATTTTGTTACTCACGCCAAACGTTTCACTCCGAGTAAGTTTCGCAACCAGGAAGACATCTTTTAAAAAAAAATTAAAGACTATGTATTATTGTTATTTTCGTTTCATTTCCTTTATCCCTATTATTTTAATGATTTCCAGATCGAAGGATTCGTAGAACGAAGAAAATAGCTTCATAGAATGATGGATATATTTTGGGATTGGAAAAAAACCTATTGGTTCGTTCTGGTCAATATTACAGTTTCTGCCCTTCCTCCTAAATCGTCCCAACCCTCAATATCATCCTAACGTTCCATTCATACGTTTTCATCCGTCCTGTTCCATTCTTTTCGCGTTGTAGGGTGGCAGCAATAACGTTTTATCGCCGATATTTAGGTCAGGAATCTATATTTTTCAAACGCTCTGCGATCCCTCAGTCGTGATTTCGGGAAATATCTACCCTCTACCTTTTCTCGAATTTTCTTAAATACTTATTTAACCAAAAAAAAACCAAAAAAAATCGTCCATTGGAGACACATAATTATAAATAAAATGGAAGATTAACCACGTTTAACTATTTAATAAAATTTCTGCTTTAATATTAGGTTAAAACTAATAAAAAAGTAATAAGTTAAAATTATTACTTCAATAAATATTTTTATTTCAGCCTAATTAAATTTTTGAATTCGTTGCAGCTGGTTAATATTACGAGATTGTTTGTTATGAGGAGATTTTACTTTATCTTAATGTACGTGTAGCCCCTTCTTAGGTGTTTTATTTAGATTTTAAAAGTAAAGATTTTAAACAAGACATATAGAAATCTCAGGCCCGTAGCCAGAATTTTCTTTCGTGCCCATTCCTCAAAAAAGTGGCTTGTTGTGGCCGACCATAGTAAGAATATCAGCACTCCCTTATTTCCATTGGATGTCGTAAGAGGTGACTAAGAGCATTGATATGACTACAGTGAAGTCTCACTTATACGAATATGAGGGGGAACCAATTATTTTTCGTATATGTGAATATTTCGTTTACGTGAATTTTATATAGGACTATGTGGGTTTCGCCGGGGAATGAGAAATTCTTCGTATAACTGAATGTTTCGTATAAGTGAGTTTCGTATAAGTGAGACTTCACTGTATTTCTTCTACAGATACCAAACTTAAAACATCTTGTAACTTATTAGAAAAAACTCCATAAACACCTTTTGGTTATATTTCGACTTTTAATTCCAAAGTCTTAATCATAATATAACCAAAAGGTGTTTATGGAGTTTTTTCTAATAAGTTACAAGATGTTTCGCTGTATTTCCTTTGATTTGATTTTGAGAGAGATTTTTCTTTTGTATAAATTTCGGGAGGGGGCTTCAGCCCCTCGAACCCTCTCCTGGCTACGTGCCTGTCGAGAATAGATCGTTTCTTTCAGAGATGATGTCCAAAAAGCCACTACCGGTCATATGGCGTAGGGAAAAACGTTTAAGTCCGGAATTACTTTAAGTCCTATCTCAGTGTTGTTTTATTTTTATTTGAAGGAAATTGAAAATTAAGAAACAATAGTTGAAAATCCTCTGAGGTTCGTATAGTTATTTTCTGTGCTTCAATTCAATTTGCCAGCAAGACGGCAATCGTGGTTTATTACTAAAGTTTTTCTAAGTAATCACGATGGCTTAGTTAATGTCCGGAGTTTTTGTTCGTTACAATATAAAAATTACAATCGGAAATTTGTAACGAAGAAGATAAAAGGGGGTTACACTTAAAATATTTTACGTAATTACGGAAATAGGAAAGGAAATGGAGTAGGACAAGGAGTTCTGTTCCTGGCCCATTATTTTTATGCTACCTTTTATCTCAATGTGCTATCTGCTGTAGTTTTATTGTTTTGATAAAGTGCCAGCTTTAATTTGACTCTGCATTTCAGTATTAAACTACAGCCCAACTTTCGATTTTTTTGTAAAGCTTTTTTTTTGGAAATGCAATGATTCTGAAAACGCACACAACAGGGCGACATAGACATCTGGCGTCGTTATAGAAATCTGGAACTTAAATTTGTTGGTTTTGAAAACGGCTACTGCAAATTAACACAGTCCTTGAGATTTTCGTTGTGGGTTTTCAACGACTACCTTCTGTTAGTTTTCACTTCGCAGAATGGAATGAACTTCATTACTGGAACAGTCTAGAATGACTGAGACTTTGTTTGGTTATGTACCACATTGAATCACAACAACATCGCATTAGACTGTTTGAAAAATGTAATACAAATAAGTACAGAAATGTTTAAAACTACACAGACTATTTACTGTTTATTTTTAACAGATTAATGAGCACTTCTAAAGGGGAGTTTGCTTAAAATGTATTTTTTTTTAATTACTTTTATTGTTTTTTTAAGTAAAAGTTAGAAAACGAGCCTTCATGTATTTGTAAATTATAATATCTTTCGAAAATACAGTAAAAGTTTTTGTTTTGTATTTCTAATGCTTTTGTATGGGAATTTTTGTCACTTTCACGCGCGTATTTCTCAACAATGACCCACATGGACAAAAGCTTCAAATATAATAGTTAAAGCATATCTTATCCCTAAGTAGGCATACCACGTTTCAAGAAGAGCCATCTAGCGGTTCAAAAGTTAATTTACTGACTTGATGAACCTCAACTTTCCTAGGAACGGCTAAGTACTGCTGGCAGCATTTCAAATGCTGTTCTTTTTAAGTTAGAGAAAAAATGCGATGCAGTTAATAAAAAAAAAAAAAATTGCGGTAATCTGAAGAAGCTTTTGTATGCCTATTACAATGGATAACGAAATTCTTTCACGGTCTCGTAATAAGCGAACCAAGTACCATTGAAATTTGCAGCATAAAACGAAAACTGTAATGGAGTTGAATGAGAAAGAATGTACACTAAAGTCTACTGAAAATCATTTTAAACGAACATTTATTGGCAGCCGTCGGTCAGAAAACACCCTTCTAATGAACTACACACACAAAAAGGATAATTTATCAGGACCGCGAACGCCATAATCATCAACTACGTGCTGCAGAAAGAAATGATTAACTACGTCAGTCGAAGAGGCGCTGTTCCAGAGATTATCTTCCGGATTTGTCCATCTCAAAATGATACGTCAACAAGAAAAAAGAAAAGAAGAAAAAAAAATCGACATTGGCACATCTACACCAATCAATGATTCACTCGGAGATCAAGCTGATATTTGGGACGCATCCTTAGAAACAACGCTGGCAGATCATAACAAAACAAAACGAAATGGATTGCTTTTATCGACTTTTTTCCTCTCCCAGCCCTCCAGTTTATTGCATAATGTTTTGCAACTCATAAAAATGGGCAAAAGTTCACGGTCACTTCCTTCCCGTTTTGTAGTAATGTTATTGAATTGCGTAGGTGGTTGTCTGTGATTTTTCCTGATTTCTTATGATAGATAGGAAATGTGAATAGACACAAAAACTTTTCGGATATCGTGAAGTATAAAAAGAAATATTCTGTGTCATCAAAATAACAACGACGAAAAAGTTGTCAACGCTCACTTGACCCACTAAAACAAACTAAAGAGAAAAAAAAATATAAATTGATATAGTATAAATAGTATAAATTGATTTCCAAATATGGGGGGAAAAACATTAACAAGAATAAAATATTCTTTTTCCCTACTTTCGTTGATTGTGTTTCTTTAGAAAAATACAACGTATATATATTGTATTTCTCATTTACTCATTTTATAATTAAAAGGCAAACATAGGGGTTCGTTTTATTTTATTTTCACTTTTTTTCTGCAACCTCTTTTTTTACTCATTTTGTATTCAGTTTTTTGGATGGTAATGGAACTTGAACTAATCCACTTCCAAACAAGAAACTGGAGCATGAACTAGTTCGTTGTTTTAAGGAATGATTTTTACAAGCACAGTAAAAAGTATCTTTTTTTTTTTTTTAATAAATACGTAGGCCCACATCTGTAAATATAAATTTATTTATTTACAGATGTACCGTATTTATTTAAAAAAAAGAAATAAGGTTTGCGTTTAATTATAAAATGAGTAAAACACAAATTTATAGTGAGATTTCATTTATTTTTATGCAGCAAGTTTTATTTTATAGCTCTGTGCAGCAATAATATGATAATATTAAAAAACTTAGGCTTTTTAATATATATATTAAAAAGCCTCAGTTCTTTAAAGCTTAAAAATATCATGGCAAACATTATCAGGAAAAGCACTTCAAAGTTCTTCAAAAAACCCTTTGATGTTGGAAACATAGAGGGATTTAGTATCAAAATACTCCCTGTGTAAAAACATGAACTCGGTCAGTTAAAAGCTCTCACTTTTCACTTTCTCAAGTCAGAAAAAGAAAGTTCATATAAGAACACCTTCCTTCACCATTTTGAATAAAAATCCACTTGTAAACGATTTTTTTTTTCGAGAAAAATGATGAAATTTTTCATTTTAGTCATCAATATTTTCTTTTTTCTTTCTTTCGGAATTCTTAAAAAAAGATGCGAAGAAACAACTCTTTATCAGAATAATATTATATTCCATATATCGAGTTACTAAAACTTTGTTTTCATGATACGAATCTATGTCGATAATAAATAAATGGCACCTTGATTGATTTATTGTAATATTTTGTTAAGCTAAAGCTTTTTATGCTGAATTACTTTAATACGATTGCTAAGATAATCCAAGTTTGAAATTTTGATTGAAACTTCTAGAAGGCAGATCAAGATGTTTAAGTTAAGATTAAAATCACCGTTTAAGAAATCAAGTAATCTAACAAGATTGTTGTGATTAAATGTACTGCAAACAAGACCAAACCGTGAAAGTAGTAATCCCATTGATTTAGAGACATGGCTTATGCTGTAGATGCTATTCCTCATATAATCCTAGCAAATTCCCTCAAACATTTCGTAATCCTTCTGAAGTTTACTTGGATCATCAGGAGCATTTACGTAAGGCCGGTGTCTGAATCTGGCACTGGACTTAGATGTTTGTTTCTTTCTTCAGTATTTGTTTCTCTTCATAGGAGGCAGAACTCTGTCACCTTAGGGTGCCACCTAGATAGTAATATCCAAGATAGTAAAAATTTCCCATCATAGAGCGTACCTCTACGATCAGTGATCCGAAAATGGATCCGGGAACACAAAAACAACATAGAAATAGTTAAATGCGAGGACCGATCAGAAAAAAAAAGTTTACAATCGCTAGAAATTAAAATTATGAGTTTATCATAATGTCAACGGTTGCTGAAAGATCCGACAGAGGACTGTACTGCTCAGTGCCGCGTGGTCTTTCTCTTGTGTGTCATTGGAGGTGCGCGCTTTCATTTCAAAATGGCGATTCGCCGTAATATTCTCCTACTGAAGTTCGTGCTGTTATACGCTTTCTTTGGGCAGAGGAAGAGTCAGCAGCTGAGATACATCGAAAGTTTATCGAGGTATTGGAGACGATATGATGTCAAGAAAAGAAGTTGTGAAGTGGTGTCGAGCATTTACAGAAGGTAGGGAAACTGTCATTCAACCCCATATTTGGCTCTCACTAATTTTCATCTGTTCCCAGCCTTAAAAGAGTACATATCAGATCGACTTTTCACATGAAGAAGTCCAACGTTATGCAAAAACGTGATTACAACAGCAGGGCCCTGACTTTTATGTGACTAGAACAAACTGACAAATTGATCAAACGTTGTGACAAATGTCTCAATCGTCAAAGTGACTTTGTAGAAAAATAGAGTATTTGTGCTACTTTAAGGGCACTATCTCATTTTATTTCAATAAAGGTTTCTTTTCATACACAAGCATTGTATTTTCTGATCAATCCTCTTATATATATTGTGTGTCTAACTATTAAAAGAGACATTATAAACTTCTGTTCGTAGTTACCAGATTAGCATCAATTTTTTAGTTAGTTAAAATGAAGTAGTGGTAGTAGTTTGTTTTTGCTGCAGTTATGAAGATCCTTTTCCACAGAGAAATAACGAAATTCGGGACTTATTAGTACTTGTGGTGTTGCAAGAGGATTAAAGTTCATATTGCGAGACTTACAACAACAATATTTCACTGGGGATTCGTAGGAGCCCTGGTTTCATATTACCAGAGATAAGCAGGGGCTGAGGTCATCTGCACCAAATTAGCCTGTTATTATGATGACCGCTGTAAAAATTAAAAGCTTAAATTCTCAAGTTCGCAACTCTCAAAATTGCAGGTCCTCTATCTCTCTTTTCGGTTAACTTTGTGCAAGCCCATCCGGATATAGACAAAAGAATAGTAAATTGGTTTAGTCAATTTCTTTTGTCACGTTCTGTTGTATTTTGTTTAATGATACGATAATCTCTACAATAAATGACTGCTAATTGACAACTTAAATGGAAACACATGTCAGCCTAACATCTATTTTGTTTTACTGTTTGATTATTGTTTTATACAGTAAAGCCCCGATTATCCGCGAGTGTCGCGGAAATTTTTTTAATTACGAACCTCAGAAAAACCAATTTTAATCCAAACAACAGGGAAAGTACAATAGGCCCTACAGTGCGAAAGTCGAAAATTACTGACAGGTTTATTGTGCATCGTAATCCTGTAGGCCGTCTCGGAATTTGTGGATGAGTGGCAGGCTCTTGCTCTGCAGAAAGGTTTCTCCTGTACTGTAGCCTATATATTTTAAAAGTTTTGCATATTATGTTTTTTGTATAATAAAACGTAGTTTTTATGCTGAAAATTTTTTTTTCATGTTTACACCTCATTTTTTGTCTTTTTTCGGGTTATCCGCGATTTTCGTTATCCGCGAAGCCCTTGCCACCCAATCCCGCGGATAATCGGGGCTCTACTGTATTTGCATGTTTGTGCAGGTTTACTTCTGGTTTTCACAGAAAACAGTAAATCGGTAAATTCATTGCTGGGAAACTGCCCTAAAAATGGACACCAGTTCCAGTTCTAGTTCCTTAGCCAAATATAAAATAGTTTCCGTTCCATTTCCTCTCCAAGGAAAGTCTAGAGAGTTACAGTTCCTTTGAAAGAAAGTCTGAAGTTACTTTTTAGTACATTGACAACCACAAACAAACAAAAGAAAAGGCAAATAGATTAATTTTTTCTTTCACATTTGTGTATAATGCGGTCAAAAACCTCGTTCTTTTCTGATTCCTAGCAATAGGAGTAGCACAGGCTCAACACAAACATTCAGAACTTCAAAGTACGAAAATTTGATAGGAAACGAACTTGCAACTCGAAAAAAACAGCGCATGCTCAGAAAAGGAATTTAATTCCAAAGCATTTCCTGTAGTGAACACGAACACTTAAAAACTTTTCTAGAAAACTTATGCGTTCCTTTCTACCATACGATAAACGTTTCATTATCATATTGCATCGTTTAGAAAAATAGAATATTAAACCCTCAATTTAGCGGTTTATTAACGAGTCATTCTAGTCCAGAACACAATTATATTAAAAAAACAAAAAACAAACATAAAGTTCTGTTTCATAAATGAATAAATTAAGATTTCATACAATATTGACGTATATTGTATTTTATTAATGTGTACTTTATTAATTTATTATATCTTTACACTATCTATGGGCTACATTGTGAGAAAGCTGATAACGAGAAAAATAATTGTCTTTTGTAATCTATTTTAAGAGAAATCATTAGTATATTAGAAATTGCTTCTGAAAAATCTATCACATTTTTTGAGGGACATTGTCCCATTTTATGTGATGTCCCTAGATGGCCATTCTCCAGACTTACCTATTACTAAAGGTATTTCTAAAATAAGAAAAATAAATGAGGATTCTAACCTTGTAATTTATTTCTCAAAGAAAAAAAGAATCTATACATTTTATTGCATATCAAGCTTGAAATTTCTCATAGATGGCCAATAATTCCACATCTTACTCCAGTTGCGGTAATTTATAGTCGGAAAGACAAAAAAAGACTAATGGCGAGAATGAAACGAGACCCACGAGACATGTGATGTGCCGCGATATGACGCTCCATCAGAGGTTTCAGTTGTACCACTATAATTACTTTTAATCAATAAGAAAATGTACATGAGGAATTTATTACTTGACTGCTTTTAGTTTAAATACTTACTTTCTTATGTTATTATTATTTTTTTTGGTATGCTATATTTTTATAAAAGAAAAAATCTATTTCGCATTACCTTATTATTGCATCTCAAGAGATACAGTATTCTGTGCTCAGAAGGAAATCGTTTTAATGAGAATAAACAAAAGATACGTTAGAAGACAATTTTTTTTTATAATTAGTTGACAAGTTAAATGTAAGAATTTGTTGATGTAATGGCTTACAGAGCACTGGCATAGTAGTGAAGAGTTGGGATTTTTCAGGCTTAAGTACAGTAGATGTGGAGGTAGTAAATAAGGCACATTTGATCAAATCCCAGAGTTTCTCAGCAGTTTCAGATAATTGTTATGGGCCCAGATATTGAAATTCACATTTGATAAAATTATCTTCTTGTGAAGGTATCAAATGATGAGATTTTTATCAATTGTAGTTACTAGTATATTTTTTTTACCTTCTTTAATATTTACAGTTGGGGAAAATTAATGTTGTTTCATTATGCTATCAATTTAGCTTTTTATTTATTTATTTTTTTGTCTTTTTATTTTTTTTTCCTTACTTTATTTCATACAATACTTATCGTGAGCCAAAACAACAAGAGAAATGATCTCAAGCAGACATCACGTTTATATAAAAAAAATCAAGCAAATTTAAATTAAAAAAAATTAGTAAATAAATAAAAATAAAATAATAATATATTTATAACAGGTCACTCGTGTTATTGTGAATAATCAGCTGATTTGTTTCATCCGTCGGTCGTTTATTTTGGAATAGTCCATACTGAAAGAGTATTTTTTTATTTCATTATTTTTATTATACAATTTACAAAAGGCCAGAAAGTAGCGTCATTGGAAATAATGAAAAACGAAAGCATATGCAATGACTATTGAAAATATATCACTTGAAGAGTAGAGCGCTCTTGAAAAGTTTGTGAAATTCTTTTTATTCTTTTTCGTATGACAGAAGGCTCTTTACAAAGATAGGATCTGTCATTTCCAATTCGCCGAGAGTCGAACAAAAGCAAATCAAATGGGAGAATCCAGGATCAGATAATCTCGAAATCCTGTTAATGTAGATAAACAGGTGATCATCATTAAATACCTGTCTTAACATTAATAAAGGTTGAGAGAAAGCAATAGTATAAGATAATCATCTTTGAGTTTATTGCTCTTAACTATATCGTATTTGCCCAAAAGGAAATGCTAATTTGGAATTACTGGAATTCATTCTCATAAAGATCTAACCTATTGCAATGCAAAGTAATTCCTTTTTTTGACCTTTATTATCGTACGTACTCCATGAGGGGTGTTGAGATTGTATGAACTTAAAGCCCCCAACCATTCAATTGAATAAATCGAATTACCTTGTTCACTTAACTTTAATTACATCCTCAATCCTGCCAAGCCAATAACAGAGGATTTCGCAATAGCAAGGAAGAGCAGTTGAAATTCAAGATACTTATTTCACAAAATAACATTCACTTATATTGAAAAGTGAATATATATAATATATAAAGGAAGTGTTCGATTCTTCGATTCAAAATAATTTACTGTTCGTTTTTGTTTACGAGAACCTTCAGCGCTTCTGCGCATGCGTCAGGTCTCCTTCGCTTTCATCAAAATAGGGGTGAGGAGAAACAAAGAGGGTTTACTTTTTATAGTGTTATTTTACTAGTAGCTGCGTTCTATTTGCGCTTTTCGGGAAATAATTATGGAAAGAATAAATACTATTGCAAAAATGCTCCTCCGCTATTTTTTTCTTAAAAGCGAAAATGTCCAAAAGAATTTCTTAGGAAAGTGCCTATCTCAGCGTTTCACCCCTCTGCGGAGTAGAATCGTCCGCCAGAGGTGGGTCTGGCTTTTGAAAACGAACAGTAGGTTTCTTTATTCGACATCATTTTTGTTTATGTCCTTTTCTAATTGCTAATTTAATTTTATTTGACCAAACAATACAATAAGGTCGCATTTTCCGAGAATTTACTGCGGGTCACCGAACAGAAAGAAAAATTATCTTCATTTCATTATTGGACTTTTTTTTATTATTATTATTAATATTCCAAACCTGACTATTTACGAAATATCTTTACTTTAGAAATATAAACTTTAAATGTGCTAACTTTTGTTGGTGATTATTGTGATTATTAATGATAGTGTATTCCATTATTATATTTTTGCATTCGCAAGATTGTGATGTTAAAATTATAATATAAGAAGAAGGTACAACAAAAAAAAGCCCAATCAAATGAGAATATAGTTCTCGCAACAAACGAGAGCAATACGACACTTTTTTTT
>JAFIDM010000001.1:118683393-118693879 GCA_023159025.1 Thereuonema tuberculata | reverse complement strand
ATTTGTATCCAACATTAAAAGGATTTTAAATAAAGACAAAGCAGAAGCTGAGACTAAAGTTATGAAGCGTAAAATTGACCAACTGGAATCAGAGTCAACTTCACCAAAAAAGAAGAAGAAATCAATGCTGCTTGATCCAGAAAATATTAAACAAAGATCTCAGACTTTACAAAACCGAATGACTGATGCATTAAAAGCCTCACAATTCAGATATTTCAATGAACAATTATATAAATGCACTGGTAAGTTTTATTTAGTGGTTAGGATAGAAAAAAAATTGGTTTTATTGTCTAAAATTTTTAAGATGGATAGGCTTAATGAACACTTGAAATTACATAATAAATATAAAAGAAATAATATTTAGTTTGAACAGAAAGTACGTTTCACTCCAAAACATTGTGAATTAGATAGTCTATTAGGACTACCACCATAATGATGTCCATTTCTACTATGATCTGGTATCATTATGTGTAGGCTGGTAAGTTATTTGAATGATATTTTATATTATCGAGGCTTAATGACAAATTATCTTTCATATGATTGGTACAAAGCAAATTTGAAATTATTAAAAACACGAAAACTATTTTTCTTGATTAAAACAAGTATTTATGTACTGAAAGTCCATGTGCAGCAGATCTATGACCAGCTTCCAGCGCATTTAATGTTATGTAAAGAAGATATTGTGAAGAAGTCAGCCATCCAACTTAAACATTTTATACAACTGGCAGTGTTTTATTAGAACAGAACTCTAACAAAACACAAATTGCAAATAGTAAATGATCTTTTCATAGAACTTCCTTTATCTGAACCCTATTACAGATACCCTGTGTGGGTTTTAGAAAGATGATAACGTAGTTAAGAAATCTATTCACTCTTAAAAATATTTTTTAAGAAATTCTTACAAACACATATCTTCATCTTTCCATCTCCTTGGTACAGAAATACACCTTCTCATTATTACAATCTTTCACAGGGTTTTTATTATCTTGTCTCTTCAGGCTGCACATCTTTAAATAGCCATTAATAAATTAATTGGAATAAAACAATCATTATTTTTAGTATACAAACAGCAATATCAACAATAACGTAAATGCTTCATGCATTCACTCTTATAACAACAGAACGGTTTACATTATTGAAATCTTTTTTCGTTATTTTCCGTAATATCTTTAAAAAACCTTATTGTATGAAGATATTGTCTGATTTGCATATCCTACCTTTATTAATACATTTGTAATTTCTGATAATACAAGATTCCTCTATAAATCTACTCATTCTATTGTAATACGAAATATGACCTCTACTTGCGTTGGAAGATAGATGTTGTATACTGTAAATAATGATTGTTGTATTCAAAGTAGTTCATTAACGGTAGTTTTAAGATGAATAGCCTGAAGAAGCAAAGTAATAAAAAGCCTGTGAAATATTGTAAGAATGAAAAAGTGTATTTCTGTACTGAGCAGAAGAAAGATGAAGATATGTATATGTAAATCTATTCACTATTTTATCAGTTCCCTAAACAAAAACACCTCCAATTTCAGTAACCATCCATAATAAATTAACTCTCTTGACAATATCTATTGAGTAATCAGACACCATAAGCTTAGTACTGGAGGAAAAGAATGTATATCATTTTTGTAATTCATATATTGTAGTGTTTTATTTATATATTTATTTGTTTAATAGAAGGGTTTATCCTTTGTTGGAAGATATGCCCTTATTACAGGTGCAGACAGCCACCACATTTCTGCAGTGTTCAGATGAATCTGGAAGGAAACTGAAATCTCTGTGTCTGAAATTTAATGGAAGACTGAAAAAGATTTCTCCAAGACATACCCATACTCTTATTCATGATTCAAAACAGAACTAATGACTTGAATGGAATTAAGTGTTTGCATACATTGAAAATGAAGCTTGCTTGTAGCTCTGAAATTATAACTTCATATGTTCCCATAATTTTAGCTGAACAACTTTCTCTAATCTTGCCTCTTATTTTTAAAATCTGCTGGTCAAACTGGCAGTTAATGAAGAAGTGATGACAGTGAAAAGAGTAGAGAAAATGAAATATATATTACATATGATACACAGAAGCTCGATTATAACTCGATCTTTCGGATCCAAGATCTCGAAGATCGCGATATAATCGAAGTTTTATTACTTCGCGACGTCAAATGTTGTACATCGCACCCTATTATCGCCCACTCGATTCCAAATCGATTTAAAATGGTCATTTTGCAATTCCCTACATATTCAGAGCTATGTGAGAGAATTTTATATTTATAAATAAATAAATCATTACCTTTTCAACACTTTGGTGGGTTACATTAGCCCAAATTGATTTGGCGCCGCCATCTTGGCATCTTGTACAAACGACGAGTCATGTGGATCGAAACTAGGTATTCATATGCCTATTAGATTACATGGGCCGCTTTACTGGTTGTCATTGGCAGAAAAATAGATCTCGATATTCATTTTGGTTAAACGAAAAAGTCCGCGATTCTGGTATTTTTTTAAAAATATATTGTATTTGATGCATTTTCGTAACATTAGGGTGGGTATAGAGTCTCAATTACTGTAAATAATAAGGAAACAAGCATATTAATTTACACCTTTGATTTGATTTTAGGCCAAAAAACGGTAAATTTTGCAATTTTTAGAATTATACACCTTTTTGAAAATAGACTGGATCCAAGACCAAATCGCGTTATATCCGAATTCGCGATATAAACAACCGCATTATAACCGAGCTTCTGTGTATTAGATAAACAATATCAACTATCTGAACTCCGTAGGATGAGCATTATTGTCCATGAAAGAAAAGAATTGCCAAAACTCAAGCATACGGCACAACAATAGGTTGGAGGATCTCGTTTCTATATCTCAGAGCTGTCAAACTGCCATTTTGGATGCCGAGAAGGTTCGTAGGTCACCAATACTGACTCCTCCTCACGCTATCAGTCCACCATCGCCATATTGGGATGGTTCTTGCACAAAAGCAGATTTATTTTGTTTCATGTTCCCTCCAGATGAGGACTTGTTGATTGTCAGGCTAGAGACTGAATCATGACTCATTGGAGAACAGAACCCGACACCATTCAGCATGTCCCTAATCACAATGCTCCTCGGATCAGTTTCTATGAGCTGTATGGTGTTGTGCGATTAATGGAACACAGACCATGGACCTACTACGTGCATAGAGGCCACCTTCACGAAGGTGATTGCAGCCACTTTAAGGTGATGCTGTGCATCCTGTTGCCGTTTGAAAGGCATGTTGTATTCCCATTCTGCCCTATGTTTCGGTGGGCTGTTAACACATCCCTTGCTGTAGTTGCTCGTGGAAGGCTTTCATCCAACATTGTCCTTTAGTTTAAAACCAAGTCCACTGAACTTTGAGACACTCCAATGGCTACTGCTACTTGTATCAGCTCAGCTTCCATCCTTCCTACAGCTCTCCATGCCATCAATTCTGGTAAATCATGCTGTTGCAGCTTTGTACCACCTGCCCACTTTCCTAAACGAACATTTTCACTGTCCACGGATGGCTATTGGAGTTCCCACAACTTACTTCTTCCTTCCTTCTGACATCACCAGTGCCTGAGTCACTTGTGTACCTGAACAGAACTTGCTTATTCCACTTCATGGAGAAATATTACATGAATTTAGTTCATACTGTTTCTGACAACACACGACCTCAAGATAATGCCGTCATTGTTTTGACCATAGTGTAATGGATATACTTTTTGCAATGACTTAAGATTGTAAAATTGAAGATTGACTTCACCACATCTTCTATGACATTCTTGTCACTTTAGTTCATTGGATCATTAATAGTCCAATTAATGGAATAGATTAAACTTTTTATATAAAAGAAAGCCCTAACAGTTCTCATTTTCCTTTCTTCATTTTGTTTTTTTTTGCTTTACTTAAAGTTGACTTTTCTCCTTATTGTAGGTTCCAAAGCTTTTCAAATATTTAACGAAGATCCATCAAATTTTCAGTTATATCACGAAGGCTACAAAACCCAGGTTGAAAAATGGCCTGTAAATCCTCTTGATATAATAATTAAAGATATAAAAAAGAAGTAAGTAGTTTTCAAAAAAAAAAGTTAGAATGGCAATAATACAGGGTGTCTGAAAAGTCATGCACCATTGACCAAAATGTATTTTTTTTTCTTTTTCAGAACTACTGACACAATGTTGACTCAAGATAAATTCATTGAGATCCTCATGGTCAAAAACATCTTGTTTTCTGACGAGGCCAATTGTTACGTGTCGGCAAAATTAACAGCTAACTTAATATCCCGTTTTTGGTCCTCTAACAACCTACATTGGTTTTTGGACAGTAACAGGGAGGTGACCATGTCATTGGTGTGGCCTGTGGAATAACAGATTAATTGATCCTTTCTTCTTTCATAGAACTGTCACAGGTAAAAGATATCTGCAGATGCTTGATACCAAGGAGTTTCTGAGCATCCTGAATTATGAGCGTTTCCAATTTGATTTCAGCAGGATGGTGCCCCAGAGCATTAGGCTGCTGACTTGGGAACATACCTGGAATCGTAGTTCCCAGGGCTATGGATTGGTTGACATGGGCCAGTGAGTGGCCTCCACCTGACCCTACCTCAGAACAATGGTTTTTTACCTATGGAGTCACTTAAAGGCTTGCATTTATAAACAAAAGATCATGTCACTTCCTTATTTCAAGTTCAGAATCACAGGCATATCAGATATTAATCCTGGACATCCTGGAATGTGTATGGAATGACCGGCTCACCTGTCTTAACCTTTTCGTGCAACAAGATGGCAAGCACATTGAACATAACATGTGAACTGCTGTTTAGCCTATGGTGCAGGACTTTTTGGACACCTTGTATTATTGAATTACAAGAACCATTATTTTTGACTTGAAACTTTTTGATTTTGAAATTTTACTTTCATACTAAACTGACAGAATGTTTGTTTAAAGTTTTTAAAATTATAAATCACAGTGTACTAAAATAAAATTCATGTTGAAGATATCTCAAAATTTTTCTTTTTAAATCCAAATTACTTAAAGTGTAACTTTTTTGTCTTGAATAAAAAATAAAAGGTTAAAAAGTGCAGGACGTTTCAGCTTACATGTAAGCTATTTTCAAATCTAGGAGTAACAGATTGCTGTCGATGATGGCTCAATACATGAAAGCAAACAAATTTACGAATTTGTGCATTCCCTTGTTTTTTCTGTTTTCATATTACATTTAATGCACGTTAAACCTTCTTCTTATTAATTTTTCGCCTTTGCGTTTGGCTTATTCTTTTATTAAATGCCTTGTGTGCCTAGCGCTCAGCGGGCCAAGGTAATTTTTCTGTATTTGTTACAGCGATTTTTCTATTGTTATTTGCTTTCTACCGGTCCCAATTCCGAGAGCGGGAGAAGGAACCATGGGTATTCAAGCGTTCTGAGCTTGGTCATCGAAGCTAAATCTGGCTGACGAGTCCTAATAAGGATGAAACAGCTGTCCCAGTAAGCACTAGTAAGCTAAAACACCCTGGAATAATTTGGATTTAAAAAGTAAAATTTTGGGATATCTTCAGCATCAATTTAATTATAATTTCCCATTTCAATTAAATAAAATAAAATTCAGTGGAAACTTTAATAAATACTTAAATCCTTTTCCTCATTTCTCCTGTAGTTGAATTTAGGTGAGGCATTTGTTCTTAGGCATTAACAAAAAACTGTTTATTCCAATTTACAATAAAAATAAATTTAAAATTATATTTTCTTGAATGATGAAGAATTTGCATAGAAATATAATAGAAAAGTCTATGTACATTTGAAAATTAACTAGGTGCACAAAATTTATGCCTTAGGTGTAAATATATTCCAGTCAATTACATCTTAGAAACGACTATTATTAATAGAACCCTGCATGTCATTAGCATGAAATTCAAGAAATACCCTGTCTAGTTTTGCATTGATCTAAGGATGATCAAAACAGTTAGACTTAATAGCAAACCTATAGGCCTATATTTTGCAATATATAAAAATTTGAAAGTAGACATCATAACTTTATCATTTTTTTTTTATTAAATCATTGTACATAATCCTATTTTAGAAATATAAGATTAAGATTAACAAAATTAAACCAAAAAAGTTAACAAACCTTAAAAGTTATGGACGATTAAAAAAAGCTAACACACTGCTTAAAAACTTTTTTTAATAATTTTTAAAAAACGTGCATCAGAGAAACCAGACCTAGGTTTCAATCTGTTAACAGGTTTTCATCAGTGAATGATTAGGAACAGGAGAGCAGGCTGTATATGGAGAATAGAGACCAATGGAATCGCTTTAGAAAAAGGGCGCTGTGGAAAACGGAATTTGCCAATGGGTGATTGCCACGCCACCCAGCAGAATTCACAAAAAGCAAGTACCAAGTGGTGATGAATATAAACAAAACCATTGGAGATCAGAGGGAAATGCAAATGTTGAATGTTTAAAAGTCCAAGTGTCAATTTTACATAATTTTAATGGATGAAAACTGAATCTATTGAATTAAAAGGTCCTTGGGTTTTGATTTACTTCATCAAATAAAATAAAGGCTGAGTCCTCAATGAATATCATGGACCCACTCTGCCAACAATGCTGATGCGGAGAGGCTCATGAACAATCCACCATGTTCTTGATGGAAACACTCATAGTAAAAGAAAACTTGCATATCAAAAATGACACGAATGAGTGGAATTAGTTTAAGAAAAGCTGTAGCGTATTGAAAATTGCTGTACTTCCTGTTTCTTATGTGCTCCAATGCCTTGACAATAAGCTCAAATGACACATTTGTGAATAGGGATTTCACATCCAACGAAAATAATTCAAAATCTTGGGTAGGGGAAATTTCCCTAACATTAGAAACAAAGTCTTTTCTGTGGCTACCCCAAAGTAGGAGCTAACACGAAGGCTCTTCGTTTGTGTGAAGATTATATTGAAGAGCTCTTTTATAGCAGAATCTGTGCAATCTATGATAGGGTGCACAGGAAAGAGATTATTATTACCTTTGGGCTTATGTATTTGTGGTAATACCCTCAGCTTAGGAATAGGCATGTTGGCATCCTTCATGGGGCAGTCAGTTTTTCAAACATTGGTAAATTCAGTTTTCCATAGTGCGCTTTTTCTTCAGTTATTCCATTGGTCCTATCCTCCATATATAATCTGCTCTCTTGTTCCAAATCATTCACTGATGAGAACCTGTTAACAGGTTGAAACCTAGGTCTTGTTTCTCTATTACATGTTTTTTAAAGATTTTTTAGTTTTTTAAAAAACTTTTCAAATGTATTAGCTTTTTTTTAATCATCCGTAACTGTATTCACACACATTAGATTTTTATCTTCAACCTTAAAAGTTGAGAAAAGAAATTAAGCGATCATTATATCCACTATGTAAATTTGAATTCATTAGTTGAATTACAAAAGGAAAATTCTGTCATTTATATTTTAAATCGATAAACACTATTCTTTTATAATTGCAATAAAGGTTTTTTCAAATCCTTGCTTATTGTTGATTGTTTGGGGTCAAACAAAATGCATAATAAATTAAATTTTTTATGTCTCTTTTTTTTTTTTAGATCATCAGACTTGATTGTAGCCGATTTTGGTTGCGGTGATGCTCGACTTGCAAGAAGTCTTCCTAATCAAGTGCATTCTTTTGATTTACAAGCTGTTAATGACTTAGTTACAGCGTGTGATATGGCAGAGGTAGGATAAAGAAATATTTAAGCAATCAAAGTGCTACTGAAAAAAAGTAAATTTAAATAAGTGAAAAAGTTTTTATCTACATAACTCTCTAATAGCACAGTAGTTCTTAATTCCAAATTCACTTGTTTTTGATACTGAAAGCTTGTTGTATCCCAGCAGATCTGATTATTATACACTCTCGCTAAAGTAAAAGTTGAGAATATTTTTCCTGATATTTCCAGGAATCAGTCGAGCTTATATTGCTGATCTTAGATTGTATTTATTATAGATCTCTAAAATACAGATGTATTGTCCTATCTAATTCTCAGTGATAATTTATATTTTAGTAGTGTTATTTCTTGTTTTTGTTATTTTCCATTAAAAATTTATAAGAATAGTATGTTTTGAAATATTATTATTATTATTTTGTCTTTTGTCAGCTTGTTTCTTTGAATTATTAATTTGTTTTCTTTAAAATAATTTCCTGCAGGTACCTTTAAAGTCAGAATCTGTTGACATTGTCGTCTTCTGTCTTTCGCTGATGGGGACAAACCTCTTGGATTATTTCCAAGAAGCCCATCGTGTTCTCAAAAAAGGGTAAAGTATATTTTTTTTATAAATTTAATTTCATTCATTTTACTTTTTTTATTTACGAAGGAAGATGTTAATTAAATATAGCTCAATAAAACTTTCATCTGACCCCCAAACACTCATCTCAGGAAATTGGTGGACAATCCTCAAAATTTTGTGGACTAAAAACAATTAATCAAATCAAAATTGGATCTTTAAAAAGCTAAAGGAAATTAAACCTGTTAGTGTTTGCTAATGTATTTTTAATAATGTCCGTTTGCTTTTGTTTGCAGAGGACTAATAAAAATTGCCGAAGTAGAAAGTAGATTCAGAAACGTTGATGGTTTCATACATACAGTGGAAAAATTAGGATTTACTTTGAAAAATAAGGTAAAAGATGTATATATAATTGATTTTATTATTTTCATTTTTTAGTCACTGAAAAAACTTAGGTAAGTTGTGCATATTGTCAAAGGCACAACTTTACTATTTAGGATCACTGAGTTCGTGGCATCATTTATTAGGTAAAAGTAGTGAGGTTAGTTTGGGTGCGTCGATATCCATGGCTGTGGTTACTACCCTCCTTGCAACCACGCTGTCTATAAACCCAACCAGTCATTCGAGCCAACCAGCAACCACTTCTATAAACTCTTAACAGATGCGTGGTTGTAGGAACCGCAGTTGCCTGGTTATAACCAGGCGAAGAGCTGGATTAACCCATTCCTAGCAGCCAACAGCATTTCAAGCAGATGACACAATGGACGCATTTTACATTAGAGAGTTGCTTATTACTCGACGATTAAATTAAAAAAAAAAAATTATTTCACTTTGTTTCATATACATATCCGAGGCAGAGCTAAAAACAAAATTTTTACTGCCATGAATTTTCTTTTTACTTAGCTGTGTTGCATGAAAGTATAGTTATTTTACTTTTACTTTGTCATTAATGAAGCATTACACTAATATTGAAACTAATTTTTTTAACTTGGCTAAGTTGCTTAAAAGTCAGTCATTTTATTTTTACTTCTTTGTTGTAGTTCACAATGGCTGGTGAACTTGATTCAATTTCTTACTACAGATTCTCTTAACAATGTCAGCCATCTTGTAACCATGCCATCTACAAATGCAAGGGTTTAGGGAATGACCACAGCATAACCAGTCATGTGACAACCAGACAACCAAAGTGCTAGTAACTACAACTGCGGTTATCATTTATATACACCCTTTATTTTGATTTTTTTTATTATCCCCCATTACTTAAACATGTTGTCATTTGTAAACATTTTTCGGGAAAATTATTTATTTAATAAGTATATTATGGTGGTTCTTGCATCTTGTGACACTATGTAGTAAAGTTATCCCTTTATCAAACGTTTTTTAATGAAAACCAACTTTTTGGGATAACAGCTGGGAACTTCTATTATGATTATCAATTTTGAAAATGTTTTTTTATTTTGGGAACTTGTCTATTTATTTTCTACAGTTCAAAGTTTGTACTCTACCCCAACCTGGAGCAGCGTGTTTGCTTTAATTATTATTGTTTCATTACAGTATACTGGTTATTTTATGAGACATACAAGATTTAGCTTTAGTTTAATTTTGGTGTATATTCTTTTAAACCTGTGCCAAACAATAAGCTTCTTTTCAAGTTTTTCAACAGTAATATATATATATATATATATATATAAAGACCATTGAGTCTACCAAGGCAATTGACCTTGCGAATCAAAATTGAAAGTAGCCATTATTGCATTTCGTAGAGTTCGTAATCATTGGATTTATAAAAAGATTAAATAAGATAGATTTGTTCCTCATTTCAAGCTTTGAGTTGCATACTTTAATTTATGAATTTACAAAATTTATGTTTTATTAATACTAATGATAATATTAGTATAAATAATTAACATTATTTTTTTATTTTTTTTTTGAAAATGTTGTTTTCAATATCTATGGTTTACATAAGATTGTAGGGCTCATATATTTCAATTATAATTTGTTTATTAACTCTTAGTGTGTTTAATTTGTATTTTAATGAATAAGATATTCTTGATTAAGATTTTTTTTTGATTTTTTTAATTTGGACATTAATGGTTTTGTCTATAGAATCAAGATTAAAAATATAATTTTAATAAAATTTACGCTCTTTTTCTTATTCTTTTTTTCCCCTAGAACTTTGATTATAAAATGTTTGTGCTGTTTGATATGGTGAA
>JAFIDM010000001.1:118660240-118671527 GCA_023159025.1 Thereuonema tuberculata | reverse complement strand
ACATGTAAAAATCTGATAACGTCAATGAATTCCTGAGAACATTCTGGTCTCATTTGATATGATAACTTTTGAACAACTTCATTAATATAGACAGTACAAAAACCTATCTCCAAGGGACCTGTGATGTCCATTGATATTTCATATGTTGTCCCTGTTGTTGAACACAGAGCGGAAGGCGCTTGGTTCAGTCGTTATGCACTCGTACAAGAATATCTGGAGAACCACTGTTCAGGCATCCACGATGCGTTGCTGTAGGTGGCGTTTGAAGCAGATTTACACAGCATACCCAAAGTTGTTTAAGATGACCACACAGTTAAAAGCCTAGTGGTGGGAGGTCAGTGCCATTCTACAAGACCACGCCGGCCAATCCAATGACCAAGGAATTGCACATGAAGTCATTGATGAACAATTAATTGCTCCGTAATATGGTGGAGCACCATCTTATTGGAAATAACAGAGAAACGGCCATCTTCAGTGAAAAGGGAAGGGAACAATGTTTTCTATATCATTTCCAGGTAGCGCTGAGCATTTAGGGTTTTATCGAGGAGTATGGGTCCGATAATACGGGTGCCTCATATTCTACATCACATCATAACTTTTACATTACCAACGACTTTGCCTGGTTCCATCCAGTTGCTATCACTCCAGTACCTGTGGTTCTGACGTTTAACCTTACCACTGATGTAGAAATTGGCCTTTTCACTGAACAAAATGCCCTGTGTGAATGAGGGATTCCGTTGATGTTGATGTAATGCCCAGTCTATGAAGGTCATCCTCGATAGTACAGTACGGTCCAAAACAAACCGCACTGACCAATTGGACCACATGAAAGGTGGATCTGCGAGATGAACACGTCGTCGATTGTTGTATTCGGAACAGGAATGATTGTGGATGTGAGATTAATCACACATTAATGAAAAAGGGATTAACTACCGAAGAGAAATAGTTTATTTTCGATCATTGGTCATTGTAATGGACAACAGATCATTGTAATGGATCTAGCCTGCTACACGTTGCTATGGAATTTCGGGGGCATTTTAACCGTCCAGCACCCACGAACAAGTTTAGGCTACCCGTCGTCGATAAATTCCGTCGAACCGGAAGTGTGCTCACACAGCGGAAATGTTGCACTCTTAGGGTAATGGAACAACCTTTCTTTCGGGACATAGTGGACAACCTACGCAACCGCTACGAGTACTGCTTAGAGCGCCAAGGAGATCACTTAGAACATATATTTGTCAACAAACACAGTTGATTATTCTTTCGGTTGCAGCGTTTTCTGTTCAAAACGGTTCAGTGTCGTTTGTTTTGGGCCATACTGTATCTGTTGCATCTGGACCTTGTACGGGTGCATTTATTGGTACGAAGAAACCGTAAAAGAGATGACTGGCTGATTCAACATTCTGATGAGAGACTATCTTATGAGCAAAGGATGCCAAGACCATTATTGAGGTTCCCTCGTTGGACCGCCACGTGGCTTGTCTACAACAATCCCAGTTTCTCGAAATTTGGATATCAGATATGTGTGAAATTGGGGGTCTTTCTGGGAGTCGGGTGTTGAATTCAGCGGCTATGATACGGCAGCTGCGTTCCTCAGGTACCTCAATCCTGTCTTCTTTCATCAGTGCCATCTCCAGTTATTTGCAACAAACAATTTTAATTATGACTGTCTGTGTTAATAGCTTTTGAAAAACAACACCTACGTGAAATCTGATGACTGCAATGAATTCCTGAGAAGATTCTGATCTCATTTGATTTGCAACATGACCCCTTTCGTATTTAAAAATTTTGACCTTGCTCCAAGATGGCGGCCTTGTTCCGAAAATATCCTAAATGTTAGGCTCCTTTACCCATTCTTTGCTGGGGTACTCAGATATTTCATTTCCTTTCGGGTGTCCTGAGACTTCTGACTCACCCTGTGTATATTTATTATACTGCATTAAAGCTTCGTAGATATACCACTGGTCTTCAAAGTGAATTCTTTTGTTTTCTTCGGTTGCAACCATTTCAGAATTAGGTTAGGATTGCTTCCCATTGATGTAATATAATCTCAGAGTAGTTGTTCTAACTTTTCAAGAGGAGTCTCTGATATACATTTTGGTGAAAGCGTTACATTGATTGATTCGCCTCTGTTGAATTCCCCAAACAGAGGCAACGATCCATTAAATTAAGAGATTCATTAGCTCACTAGATGGATTAAAAATAATTAATTAGGATAGTTAGTGGTTGACCGATTTCCTTGAAGTTAAAATATTTCTTTACTTTTATCACACTTACTGCGATAACAAAAATGCAGCAATGGAAGGTTTGCTGATTCAGAAACATTTTACCATTTCATACCTTATGGAAAATCTTAATGTCATAAGATATAAAAATGGTAAAATGTATTTGAATAAGACATAGTGATTAATACAATAAGAACAAATTCAGAGTAAGCAAAAATATTTTAATAGATAGAATTTCTATTCAAATACTATTATATTAATATAGTTTATATTATTATTATAATATTCAAATATTATTAAACAATCAAATACTATATATTTGAATGGTAAAGCTATTAAAGATGTAATATTGCTTCATTAATAGACGAGGTTTGAAAACAAAAATAGTATTCCAGTCTCATCCAAATACTTATCAGTTGACTTCAAGCCAAAGCTTAACAAAATTCACTGAAATTTACCGAAGATGTTATTGAATAGATAATTAAGAAAGTGAAGTTTTAAGATTTAATAACAATCTTGTTTTTTTACAGTAGTAGTTTTTTTTTTCTGAATATAATTATTTATCACTATTTTTAAAATCTTTGAAAGGAAAGAAAGGGGATGTATAAAGTAAGTTTTGTAAAAATCTGCAATTTTTTGTCTTTATGGTCTGTCTTTATGGCGCAAATATTAAGCGTTTCAGGAGACGCTTCGACTTTCAGGTTTCATTTCCCCATAAATAATGTAAATTGAATTAATCGTTCCAAAATTTACCTAATATAAAGAACATATTAGTAAAAATGATAAAACAAGTACATTTAATTTCAAAAATTGAATGTTTTTATTTGTAATAGAACATATATTACATAAAAATATTGTATAATAATCAATCAATAATAATTATGGTAATAGCAGAGGGATATCACTGGAAGGTGAATTACCCTTCTTTCATTGGAATTCACTAGTTGAGAGTTGTAATTCATTAACATTATCACCATTTTACTTTTCTTTGGAAGAAAAAAACTGTCTAATATCGTTTGTTTTTGTCTATTTTTTTAAAATTTTTTGTTCGGCTTCCAAGTTGTTCGAACATTGAACCGTTCGAACCATTCTTAGCTGTAGAAGTGAATCTAAATAAATATAAAAAAAGAGAATTGTTCCTACCTAAATTGTTTCTACCTATATGCAAATTAATCGTTGGTTATTGTGATTGTCATTAGTTATACAGGTATGCGTCGACTTATGACCGCCCGAGCTACGACGGTTCGTGAGTACAGTGGTATCTCTGGTTACGAACTTAATTCGTTCCAGAACTCGGTTCGTAACCTGAAACGTTCGTAACCCGAAATATTGAAATCAATGAAATAGAGACGAACGTTTGAAGATGAAAGAATCATTCCTTTTTATTAACATCCGGTCGTTTACATGACAAAACGCAAAGAATACGTGTACTTAACATATTAAATAAAGTGGAAGAAAAAAACCAAATTAATTACCGGGTAAATGTAAAATAAAAAAAAATGTAGTCTATCGTTTTTACCGATGGAGGTAGTTGATTTTACCATGCTGTACTCATTAGCGATGCTACACACACGAACGCCATTTTCATGTTTCATAATTATTTCTTTCTTTATCTCCACTGTTATACGTTTCTGCTTCCTAGTAACACCACTACCGTTATTCAACTCATAATTGATGGGGTTAACAAGGAAAATAACGAGAGAGATAAATTGAACACAGTGCCATGCTAAGAAATCTTTTACTGCCCTGCAATAAGGTCAATGAAAGCGAGGCTGCGCACGCGTGCAAAACTAGGCTACTAGGATAGCGCTAAGCGATGTCGGTACTGCATGGCCTTCGTTTGTACTGTACGCGATCGTTTGTCTCCAACGTTAAACCTTGCTCTCTCTCTCTCATCTTCGTTCGTAATCCGAGGCACTGCTCGTTACCCGAGACAAAAAATTTTCGAAGTTATTGTTCGTAACCCGAAATGTTCGTGACCTGAGACGTTCGTAACCCGAGGTATCACTGTATAGCCAAGATCCCATAGAGTCTTCAAAGCTTTCTCGAGAAAGACCGACGAGACAGGAAGGAGTAAGTATTTGCGTATCTGCCTCGCTCTGGAAAAACAAAAAAAAAAAAAAAAAAACCCCCTTGCGCTGCTTAACTTGCCGATATCCCAGTAATTCACAGGCTAAAAAAAAAAATGTGTGTGTGTGTGTATGGGGGGGGGGGTAAGTGAAACATTTTAACAAACCTATTGAAAGTAGAAACCAGATGAAAACAAGGATATCTAAAATTACAGAAAATTAGGAACGAATGAAATTATTAACAAAATGTTATGATATCATGCTCTTTAGTACTGACGTCAGCAGATACATATATATTGCACAGTATATTTAGACAATCAGCTTCATATATTTTAAAAATCAGATAGTTTATGGAATTTGTAAATACAGCTGTAACAGTTACTGACAAGAAGTCTTCAGATCAAAGACTGAAAGTTATTGGGATTTTTTCCTAATCAATTTTGAGAAAAAAATAAGAATATATCCTAGGTCTTGGCTTTTTTCTCCATAGGTCCTAGTTTCCATTAAATGAAACAAAAAGATATTTATTACCTGGGCTTTTTTTCTGCCGGAAGGGCGTTCCGGTATCTTTTGTGACTGTAAAAAAACACGGTGCGATTTTATAAAACGGTTAGTCGACAAAAGTAACTTAGTATTTCTAAAGCAATTGTTAAGTTAATTTAAACGCATTGTGCGCTCAGTTGGCTGTAAAAAGTGATTATAAGTTTGCTAAAAATGAACAGAGTTCCTGTACATTATTTACAATAAAAAACTACACAATTACACACTTACTTAAAAAATGATGATGACCCTATGTGGGTTTGAAAGCCTCCATTGTAAATATGTCATTTTTTAAATTAAGTGTGTAATTATATAGTTTTTTATTGTAAATAAGTTTTAACACATGTAAAAATAATTTTTTCCTGTACATTATTTTCTACAAAAAAAAGCCCTGTTTATTACCAGAAAACTTCTATAACATTTGTTTCAGTGGCCGAGCGGCTTAAAGCGTACTAATGAATAGTATAATGCTATCGGCGAGATATTCGAATCCATTGCATGTTTTTATTGTTTTTTATTTTTAATTATAGTTCTTTATTTATCTATTTTTAACTTATACACACAAATAAGTAAATGAATTAAATAAATATGATGGAATTATTAAAAATTTTGATATTTTAGTAGTTTATTATTATTAATTTGATATATATATTGAAATTTTGCATTTTTCTTGCGACGAGCATGGCATTTACAATTCTGGAAGTCGAATAATTCTGATTTATTTCTACAAAGTATTCAGGACAAGCATTAAATGAATTTAATTAACTATTTTGAAAGCGATTAGTATTTGCCGAAAAGCTTCGGGCTTTCATAAAATTCTTTACCCTGAAAACTATTAAATTTTATTTACAATTTGTGAATTTAAAATGCAGAAAACTGCTTTATTATCTAGTTAAACTGTCAGTTTCAAGTTGAAAGCTAATAAAATTGATATAAAAAAAAAACCTTTATTCGTCAGAACTAAGTTTAAAAAAAACATTTTCGTTATGGATACAAATAAGTAAAACTTATTGAAAAAAATTATCATTTACATAAATTAAGAAATTTTATTAACTTTTCTATAGAAATTCTAGGATATGTTTTTTTCTCAATATGTTTTCTTTTGATGTGGTCCATTGAAATTTTAGTAATATTCCAAGAAGAGAATATCAAAAACAATAGTTAAGGATTAACTTTACGGAAATTCTTTTTTTAAAAATTATTATTTTAATTTTAGCTAGAATCCTCATATGTTGAGTCAAATCTCAATTTTTACTAAGAAAGATATAATAATTTAATCTTTAAATAATATCAGTCATTTTAATATCTTACTGAAATAAAACCTGGGATGGAAGGGGAGTTTGAAGCCTTGAATTCAATAAAAACCCGTACAAGACGTTAACTATAAAAATTTCCATGACCTAGAACTTGATCTTCATATTTCATTTAATCAGTTTTAATGTTCATAAACTTTAGATTAATATTCCTACTTTTATAATACATTAATAAAACTACAATACAACCAAAATACATTCTTTCTATCTAAATTTAAATTTTATTACGGATATATTAATTTTTTTAATTATTTGGCAGAGAATATATGTGTAGTGATATTCTATATTTATATAATGCTTATGTATGTATGTATGGCCGGTACGCACCGAAGTGCACGCTTCGTATCCGAAGCCTCCGTGTTCCAGGGAGCGCTAGTGTTCCCATGATGGCGAACCCCTAGCAGACTCTCTAGAATTTCAAGGGAAAGATACTGGGGTGGTTTCCCGTGGCCTTTCCCAGGACGCCATTAAGGAATGACGTCAGACCGAAGAGAAAGTGAAGAAGAGGCTGGACAACACAGGAAAGGAAATTGAAACAGCCTTGCCACTGCCGGGATTCGAACCCAGATACTGGCGCACTGGCCGCCACAGCTGGCCGCCGCCGAGACCGCACGACCACGCCAGCACGGCGCTTATGTATAGTAATTCATTAATTTTAGTTTTAGATTCAAACTTCAGTCTTTTGCACCATAGCATAATTAGCTATGAAACTCATTTAAAGAATTAAATGAAGCGTTTTACCTGCCTGAAACTCAATCAAAAGCGCTTGAACTATTGAAGCTTCACTATGCTATTGTCCACTGAAGTACTGAAAAGTACTGAAGAAAAGTTTTAATGTATCTCCTTGTTAGTCACAAGTTAAATAATAGTTTAAAATTTTCAACATTTTAAACCGACTATAAACTTAATATAAACAATTTATTTGGCTTTTTTTTTTTATTTTTTTTTTTTTTTTAGATTTCGATTATTCTGTTTTTCATAGAGATTTTGCTGATTATAGTAAATACAATGTAGTTGTTTTTAGCCATTTTTTTTTTCATAAAATGACCTAATAATAATTTCTGCATTAATATTTTCTTTCTGTAAGGTATAATGGAAAATAGATTCCATAATTTTGAGAAATATTTGACATTTCTGTTAAAAACGATGTATTTCTTTTATATTTAAACTTAAATAATTAATACTCTTGGTAAAAAAATAAAAATTGCTTGGTAAAAATATATGAAAAATAACATTCACAAAATTAGGGTTATTAAAAAACCGAGAAACTCAATTAGCTTGAAAAACAAGAGTAGAATAACAGAGAAAAAATGAAATAAATGATTATTATTAATTTAATAAATATTTTGTTAAAAATTAAAACTTTTTTTTAAAAAATTAAATTTCTTACACTTTTATTTATCTTATTTTAACTTATTCTGAAATTATAACGAGTAGGGAAAAAACGAGACATTTATAGAAATCATTGCAAAAATGTCAAATTAAAGAAAACAGTGTTTATTCTTTAATCGGAACAAACCTTAGATCCATTATTGTTATTAATTATTATTAAACATCATCATTTTTTTTATCTCCGATTAAATCAACGATATACTGATTACTGAATTACACATTTTTATAAGGCACTCGATGAGGTAGTCAATATTAGAATATCCTAAAAACTAATGTTTTTACTCCGGAAGTTGAAGACTAATTCTAATAATGGTTCGAAGTTTGCACTGTTTTGATTTTTCTTCAATAGATGGAGCCACAGGTTTTATACAGTCCCATTTACGGATCTATTGCAGAATTCATTTGGTACGTTTGTTTGTTAGGTCGAACTCTTTAAGAGCTAAAAGCAGAAGGCGAATTGAAATTTGGAAGCTTTACTTAAATTTTGGAAAGAATTGTTTCAGCTTTTCTGAAACGGCATTAACGGAATTAAAAAGGTATAAATTATAAGAAAGCAAAGAAATTGTTGTTTTATCCGCTATGAAATTCATTAAACACAGACAATAGAAAAACTTTGGTTAGAGATAAACCGTTTAAGACTGAATATTTGAGATTTCTTTTTTTCTACCACTTGTACCAAAGCCTGATAATTAATGCATTCATTAATATTCTATTAAGGATTTAGATTATGCACTGTAGATAACTTAATCTTTTACATCAGTTTTCCCCTTTGGGGAATTTTGTGCTAAAAATCCGAGCTAAAGCTTCTTATTAAACCATAATAACTTCCTAAATGACACCTAAAGAAAATATTATTTTAATACATTAACCTTTTGATGTTTAAACAGGTTTAAGAAAACTAACAATCGAAATAATGAAAGGCTGTTCTATTAATATAAACATTCCCGGGTACTCGACTCACTAAAAGCAGCCGTTATAAGCCAGGGGTGGCCAAGCTGCGGCTCGCGAGCCCCATGCGGCTCTTTGACATATGATATGCGGCTCGCGAGCCACATGCGGCTCTTTGACTTATGATGTGCGGCTCGCGCAAATAGCGTGACGGAGCTCCTTTTTGGATCGCAATTAATATAAAAAATAAATAAGATTTTCATGCTTTATAATTACTTACCAAGTGTATGACTTGCTCCGTACTTTCTGAAAGTCAGTTGACTTTGACTGACTTTTACAAAAGTAAAATCAAATTAAGATTTTGCAGGTAATTATGACAGCAAATGCAAAACAATTATAAGAGCGCTTCCACTTCATGCTCGTCCTCATGCATGGATTAAAAAAAATAATTCTGAAAGATCTTTTTTTTTAGCGACGCCATACGAGGTAAACTAATAGGATTCTCTTGTTTGTGTGGGGGTGTTTGTGAATAAAACCTCCACAGTCCAAACCGAGAGTCGGAGCCCCAAGAGTCGTAATTCTTAGGTCCTGAAGGCTAACGGAGAAAATTCGACTTCGGGTCCAGGCCAATTCCGTTTTTAGTGATAATTGGACAAGATTGGGATCTACCTATACTGAATCGATATTCTAAGAACCAATATCCTACTCTCGACCCAATCTAGTCATTTCTAGATCAAGTAACCACAGATCATCTACTCAGAGCTGCAAAAATAGAAGGATGTAGACATACAAAATGAACTCAATGTGCACATCGCTTCCATTTGGAATGCTTTGACAGGATCTGCTCTCTTGCAAGCCAATTTGAATGTCAATGGTGTACCGAGGAGGCAGCTATGACAATTATACATGACTCGTTGTGAATAAATGAGTTTTGCGCTCATATTAATAGTAGTGTCACTTTTAACAATGCAAGCATATTATAGATTTGGTGTTTATTATAAACCAGTGAATTGATTTTTTTATGATTATTTCTAATCTTTTTAATAATATACTGATTTGCATACACTTGGCTTTAATGAAAATTAATTGAGTTTAATATTTAATAAGTAATACAAGCTTTGTGTGGTTGGAAAAATACAAAAATTATTAGGTAAAGATGCTAATGAATTAAAATTAAAAAAAAAAAAAAGCTTAATTAATTAAAATATCCAACAATAACTGTGTTAAAAATAGAAAACGAGAATTTCCGGAATCAGTCTATTTTTTTATATTTCTTTATTATAATTTAACAAAATGTATTTGATGTACATCAAATCTACAATTAGTATTCTTTTGTTATTTTAAGAAAATTCTGTATCGAAACAAGTAAGATTTTGTTCTATATAAATATTTTAGTACATATAACGACGTATATGACTTTTCATTTGTGTCATTTCACAAAAAAAAAAGTTTTATTTTTAATAAAAATAAAATAAAACAAAGTAGAGATAGCGATTAGTAAACCAATCACAATGCTTCGCAACGGCTTCTGATTATTGCTTTAATTTCCTTATTATTATAAATGTGATTGCTGCGAATGCAAAAGGCGCGATTGTTGTGATTATTGTGCTTAATGATAATTTAATGAGATTTTAATGATATTTGTCCACAGACGGACGGACAAAGCGAGATTATAAGGCTTCCTATCAGAAAGCTAAAAATACATTATTTCTTTCAAGTAATTCTTATTTTTTATTTGCATACATTTATATTTATATATTTATTATTTTTATTTATAAATTTATATTTATTTTTTGATTTTAAGGATTTTATATATCTATTTTAGATAAATTAGGAACAGGGGCTTTTTTTTTTTTTTTTTGTAGATTAAAATCCTCGAAGATTTGTTTGGATAAATGTTCCTTGTAAATTTTATTTATTTCATTTGTAAACATTTTTTTTCATTAAATGCTTTGAGCGATTTCCCAACCAAGTTGGAAAAGCAGATTTTTACAAATAAGGTGATTTATTTCCAAGCAAATCCAATATTGACTTCATTGCAAAATTTTTCGTCTTCGAAAAAAATCGGAAATTGTTGAAAAGCGAGCAGGAATTGGGAAGCCAGAGAAGGAGATCTTTTAGTTCCCCACTGGAAAAATCCATAGACAGAAGTGTCGCCTTCAATCAGTGTCTAAATACCTCCTTCCAATAAGTCTATCTTCTGAAGATGAAAATGACTCATAATGAACTTACCTTGTTATGGATAAACTTTTTTCTACAGATGGTATTTCTCGAGAATTGATCCAATTTCAAAATGATCCTCAGTAGCATCCATTTATAGAATGTAACACCCCACTGGCTCCGATGTGAGCTTCTGAAGGAAGTTTTAATAAAGTACGTTTTATATAAGTGTGTATTAGAAATGTGTAGAATAGACCTTATTTTTGTACGTCGTAGTCCTCTTTTGCTTTTAAACAAAGATCTAGGACAGCTAGGGTTATCTATTGTTCAACGATCGAAATGTGACAGAAACTAAAAGTTAACATAAATAAAGATAAATTATACAGGATTTTAGAAGGGGAGGATTAAAATTTAATATGAAAGGTTTTCATTACAACAGTTAGTCAATTAAAAGTGATGGTGGACGATCCGCGCTGGGCAGGTTTTCTCGGAGTTCTCCCGTTTCCCCTGCACTTCTCCCACCATACTTTCTCAGTCTTTCTCTCCATCTGTCCTGATTTCCGTGGGATACTACAATAGACCTCCTGTCGCAGTGTTTGGCTTCTCTGCCACCCACATTCACTACATAATATAGTCAATTAAAAAAAAATCAAATGACTAATACAGAACACATAACAAAATTAAAATAAGAGCTACCTTA
>JAFIDM010000001.1:118639223-118653278 GCA_023159025.1 Thereuonema tuberculata | reverse complement strand
TCCAGTATCACAATTTCCAAAAACAGATCAGTGAACTCTTAGTTTTGTGCGTTTTATTGTTATTTTTCTTTTTTATGATGTTGTACGCACGTTAATTTTTTGTGGAATAAAACAATAACATCAAAGATGTTTATGCAATTGCAGTTGATGTTCATAAAGCCTTAAGTGCGGGGCGTCCATCAGGGGTGAGTTCAAAATGTAGGGGGGATGGGTCCGGCAAAATCTCACCAAATCTCATTTAAAGGTAGGGGGAGGGGGAGTCAATGAAAATCTCACGTCAACTTTTTAATTCGGAGAATATATATATTATAACAGATTATAACATTTTGTAATATTGTCTAAGCCCGGGATTCCACGATTTGAAACAAGCCCCGCGCAAGTGTCAGATTTCATTCGGCAAAATCTCACCAAATCTTATTTAAAGGGAAGGTGTGGCTGCAAGAAGGGGATGTAGATACGTCTAATGACTGCCTTCCTATACTACCAAAAGATTTGGACGTCATGTATCGAATCATTACAATAGAGGAAGCACATGAATGCCCATGGAGTGAGTGAAGAATTAGGGAAGGTGGTGTCACAGCCTATTTTTTTACTTTTACTAAATTTAATTAAATTCTTTATAGTGAACTGTAAAGGTAGTATCGTTTTTCTCCTCTTCTTTCACAGAAAAAATATATTTCATAGAAGACATCAATATCAATAGAATACTTAGGTATTTAGTGTTTTGAAGCAAAATGCATGAACATATCAAATAAATTTAATTATTTAAAAATAATATGGGAAATCTCACGTGAGGGGGAGGGAGGGTCCCACCACATCTTACCAAATCTCACTAAGGGGCGGGGGTCTAAATTTTTTAAAAAACACCTCACGTAATTAATGAACGCCCCCTTACTATTACAATGCTGCAAGAGCAAGAAGACCAAAAGCAATGGATTTCCATCTGAAACAGCAGATAACACTGAAAACTTCCGGTGGTATATCAACTGTCTACTGTAAGTATGCAGAACATATTGCTCAGTTATCAGTCGACTATTTCCTGCCATTTTAAAAAGCACAAGGATCTTGATTGATCGACTCAAGTCATTGTAGATAAATGTTTCGCTGTTAAAAGGCGTAGCCTTAAAAAGATAAAGCAAAATTACATTTCTACATGTTAGCTTATTTAGATAATTTTGTCATCACAGCTTTGTACTAGATAGCTGCAAATGTTAATGAAAGTTTTTTTTCGTTAATTTTGCTTGATTTGTCACTCTTGAGGGGATACAAAAAAATGCTGAAATTTTTAATGTTTTATTTTGGAGCCCTAAGGTTTGCATCTAGTCTGTCTGAACTGCTTTTGCTTGTGGCTTCTTTTATTTTCTGAAATAGCTGCACACTTGGAGTGATAATTTCCAGTATTGTCTGATTTTCATCGTCATACTGATATAGCCCTATGTACATTAGCAATGTTTCAATAGATTTCAGTAGATAATTTTTCCAGGCTCAAACCTTAAGTTTGAATGCTAACATTATTTCGCTTTCAGCGCCAGAAGTCTCAGAAGTTTCATGTGTCCTAAGGGTCCAAGGACAGATCTGCTTCGAAGTAGCACTTCTTGTCTCGAGATAATCAACAATTGTGAGAAATGGCGCCAGAGAGGAAGTTTCAGACCTTTGCAGTAAATCAGCTGACGAGAGGACTACATCGAAACAGGCCTGTTCTGAAATGCTTAGAAAGTTTAGAATTCCTGACACAATGATTTGTTACTTTGCCTTAATGTTATTTGGTAAAGAAATTAGGGCGCGAACGTTAACTTTGAATACGAATGACGTTTTAACGTCTTTTCAGTAAAATTAAAATCAGGAAAAAATTACAGACAAATAGATCAAGGTTACAGTTTAAAATTATAAATATAAGAAACGCCACTAGTTTCGTCTGCAGTTGCAGACATCTTAAGGCAATAAAAAGATAACCAACATTTATCTTCGACATACATATTTGTAATAATATTAAAGATTTCTAGTATTTTCTTTATAAACCTCATATGGAAACTAAGTTAAAATGCTGTTATTTTGCAATGGTTGATGGGAACTTATGTCTTTGGCCATTTCAGTGTCATCATAATTTTTTTATTCTTCGGTCAGGGCATTCCTGTGCGTCACTGATTCCGATCCAGTGAGTAATCACGTGATGAAAGAAAACATTGGTAATGAGATGAAAATGAAGACTTGTTTTATGCATTTAGACGATAGAGGGCGTGGGATTCTTAATCTCGGTAATGCAAAAAGGTCATTCATTAAATAACTTCCACCTCCCTGACTGCAAACTCTGCAGACCAGACGAGCTGCTTCTTCTATCATAAAGAGTAAGCTCAACTCGAGCGGAAAGCTGTAGCCTATGAAAGTAGCGCCGCCACGAAATAGAAATGAAAAGTTATTTGTTTGATCTTGGTTTTTAATTCCGTAGAGTGAGCATAATGTGACATTTAACTTCTGCTGCTAGATTTCGAAACATGTCTCCTTTAAATAAAACAGCTTTATTTTTACGTAAAATAATTCATATTTTTAAATCGTTCAGAGAATAAGTTTTTACACTTCTTATTTCCAAGAGTTGAATAAGTTTTATGCAGTTTCAATTTCAATTGGTTAGTTATTGTTCCTTTCGTTTATTTCTTGTTTTTATTTAACTGCCATCATTTTTTTTAAATGATATCAAATGTTTTCCAAGCTCTGAGTAAGAAATTTAATATTCTATAAATTTCCTATGATTGGCGCCAAATTCTGTCATATACTAATTGTACTATTTTTATTAGTCATTGTACTCATAGTAGTACTAATTACGTTACTTATTACCTAAGCTTGGTTTTTTTTTTAAATATAATAGACGTTGTTATGGCAAGATTAACATATGGTTAAGCAAATAGTAACAGATTTAAACTCCAAAATGTTTTTTTTTTCTCATAACATACCATGAATTATAATAGCACTACTTATTATTGCGATATTTATTAAAACGCAACATTCTCAGCAACCTAACAAACTAATTTAACTATTTTTTTAAACATTTGTTTTTGTATACTTCAAAATCCATTTTATTTCGAAAGTACTAACAGCGTAACTTTATTTTTCTTTTCTAAAGCGAATTGTAAGATTGATATTATTAGTAAAGAATGTGTAAAATAACATGAGATTAAAATTGTCATTCCATGAAATCCATTATTTCATTTGGATTCACGGCACCATCTTTGGAATTCAAAGAAAGTTATATTAAATTTTTTATAAAATAATTTATAAATATAATTCACTAAAAAGTTATTTAATGAGAAGACGACAGAAGAGCATAATTTTCATAAGATTTGAAATTTACAAACTTTTGTATAATTTTTTACTAGAAAAAACGTAAAAATTATTTTTTCTAAATTTCATAATCTTACCCTTAGACAACATTACGTTCTGTAATTTCTTTGCTTGATTTTAGATCTGTATTTTTCTTTATAATAATTTTTCTTTAAATGATAACAATCAATAGGAATTACAGTACTTTGATAATTGGCTTAATTTCTTTTCTCCAAACAGCAGAGACTTCAAAGAAATTAAAACAAAAGCTAATTTGAGTCATTATTAAAAAATAGATTTTTTTTCTTCATATTTTCTGTAGTTAGTTTCTGCTGAAGTTTTCAGTTTCTGTTGTAGCGTCCTTGGGGAAAACATTATTTACAGCTCGAAAAAGATGCTTCACGGTTTGTTGGTTTTATTCGACATCAAAAGAAAAAGAAGCTCTTTCGACACAGAATTGATGTGATTTGTTTTTGTCGTCAATTACGTTTTCGGTTTAATTATCTGGAAGTTTGAAAAATATGTTTCCTAAACGTTGTTTTTCATCTATTTTTTTTTTAAGTAAGTCAGTTTTTAAGAAATCTTATTTATATATTAGATTTCAAGGCAATTCTTGTCGACAGTTTTTGCGATTCATAATTTTCATAATGATATGAATAATCAACATTAATTAATACAAGCTCTATAAAACGCCTAATTTATTTTTATTTGGAGCATTTTATTGATTGAAATTTTGTGTTATATGCTTTTGTGTGTTTTATGTGTCTAAAAACATCCTTCCGATTTCTCGTAACATAAGGGTATAAGTTCAGTTTTTTTAATTGTTTGTTTACTTGTTTTTTTTTTTTTTGCTGGTGGTGATAGTTTTTTTGATTAGCTTCTCTTTCTAAGAAAAATGGCGGTAGATTTTTTTTTTCATGATTGAGAAATTGTTGTTAATACTAGGAGAGGAAAATCTGTTACTAAAGTTGGATCTTATAATCTCACTTGATAAAATATTATAGATAAATCTCCCATTCACCTGATAAGAAATTAGTTTTTGCAAATCACATGGCAATAATTGGAATCTGCGATCAAAGTACTTAAAGGTTGTATTTTATTTTCACTACCTGAGGACTGCAGGTAATTATTGGGGATGCCCTGATTGATTGGCAACATATCCCGTTAAGTTTGAAGAAACGCATTTTAAAAGCTTTTGTTTAGCCTATTGCCTTTAATGGCACTGAAACTTGGACTGTTAAATAAAAACGATATTAAAAGATAGAAAACATTTTAGTGGTGTTGTTCGAGGAGGAGTAGTAAAAGTGATCAATGGCAGTGTTCTCAACATAGCACAGAAAGATAGACCCTCTTATTCTTCAAATAAGGGAGAAGATTGTTGTGTATATAGTACGACATGGTGGACTGCTCATGGAAGTGCTTGAAGGGAAAAATACAAGCAAGGAAAAGAAAACAAGCAAGACTTACGTTTGTGAAATTATTCCTCAGTATGAAGGGCAGTTATGAAGAAGCCAAACGCTCTGCTTAGGATTGGACATGGATGGAAGAGACTCATTGTGGATATAAACCAGTCTGAAGATTGATGATATATTAAGAGATATTTGTTAATGTTGGAACAGCTTATGTGAATACATGATATAGTCTTATTCATTCTTTAAATTAATCACAAAGCGCTTGGTAAGGGACACATATCGCTAGGAACTGTTTTTCTATTGAACATTGAAAGTCATAGTAAATGCAGGAATTGAACCCCAAAGAGTGCCTTTTCTGCTTCACAGGACTGCAGAACAGCGAAGTTATTCAATTGAAAATTATTAGTTTATTTCACTTAAAATATATTAGTACAAAAGACATCCGTAGGTTGAACCAATTTTCGTTAAAGCTTTGATCACGATAAACGTACTACTTAGCTAGGAAAAAAACAACTGATACTTCATCCATTATCAACTTGAGCAATATTATTGAATACAGGAATTCGAAAATTGGCATGACAGCGGTAATTTCTGCAGACTTACTGTGAGCAGCGATTTTTAGTTTTCTAGTCTATGTAAGTTTAGAGGATTAGACGGGTACTAGATTTCATCTTAGTAATTAGTTCAAAAATAATGGAAAAGAAAATTCAAAATATTTTACAACTTTGATGTTAACATTATTTAATCTACAGGTAATGATTGGGCAGTGATCTCCTCGAAGTCATTCTGAAATAATTTAAGTGTGCCTACTTTATGTCTAAAACAACAAGTACCTTACTCTCTTTAAAATGTTATTTCTTAATATTGCTTTTTATTTTTTCCCCTTTTCTTTAAAGTCTTAAAACATTGAATATAAGAAAAGAAAAAGTGCAAATTTTTCAATTAAGAAAAAAAAAATTAAATTCTATTACCTGTAAAATTCATGGAATGGAATAATAATTGAATTAATTTTAATCATATGTAAAAAGCTCAATTGATGATTAAGTGCACGGATTAATATTCACTGTTTAAAATATTGTAAAAATCCATGATTTGGATTATGCTTTTCTATTGGAATTTTTGTCGCCTTCTCGCGCTATTTTCTCGATAAGAACCCATCTGGAAAAGATTTCAAATGTAAAGATTAAATTGTCTCTAGTACTTAAATATGTCTACCAAGTTTCAAGAAGAAGCATCTAGCGGTTTAAAAAAGGATGGGGGAATGGGAAACACGGGAAACAGTTAAATATGTATTACTATTAAGCTCTATCAATACAATAGTTATCTAGATTTTAATATCGTTATATTCATGGTTGCTCATTATTACAGCAACAGAATTAATGTCTGTAATGTTGGAAAGGTAATTTTAGAATGTTGACATAGTGATAATTCAGTGAAAGAGGCTTTCGTTGCGTAATGTTATCCTGATGTTTCGTTTTGCTGACTTTTGCAGGCGATGATTTTTGCCTTAAATAGGAATATGGAATTTGTTTACATTTATCGTAAATAATTAAAAAAGTGGTGGGTGTAAATTATGGGAATTATGGGAATCAAGAGTGTTTGTTTGGTTCTCATTCGCGCCAGTTATTTATCTTCTTCGGTAATTACTGAATATCGAAAATCTTGTTGTTGGCGTTTAAATGTCAAAGTGGAGGAAGCTTTGGCATTTCGGTATTTAAATAGATAATAGAATTTTTAAACTGAGGAGAGAGCGGCTGAAAATTTTTGACGATATATATTGAAAACTTAAATGAAATAAAAAAAAAAGATTAAGGGAAAAAAAATATTTAAAGAAATACACTGCTGCCAAAAGTATTGGATACATCAAGTATCTCTTTTAATTTGAACGAATTTCTCTCCTTTCTAATATGTGTAAATAAACAGGAAATTATTGGCGACAGATATGGACACATACATGCATATACACATACACACTGTTACACTCGCAGAGACTGACTGATTTAAATTACTCCCTTTCCCAGGGAATACGCTGAGAACATGATTACGACAAGCCGAGTTCCCTGATTAACAGTCTGAGAATGGAAATATTAAAATGTACCACGGGATGGTTAAGATTTCCTTCAGGCAATCCCACAATTCTCAGTGACATTAGCTCCGTTCTAACAAAGACAAAGCATAGTTTATTTGCTTCTCGAAAGGATACAAATACGTGATGTGAGACATAGTGCTTACAAAACAGCACAGCTGAAACCGTTTGAGTTGCAAACATGAAATTTGATCTGAGTGTTCTTAATTCTAAGTTTCAGTTTTTAGTTTACTTGATATAATTTGCTTTTTCTTTTACGCTTGTCTTTTTATGTTACTTATGCAAGGCTTTCGGAGCAATGCGATGGTAGCAGTTCCGTAACATAATTTATAACTACCACCTTTTTCTACCAACTGGAAAAGTTTCAAACTGATCACACAATTACAGTTCTTCGTCATCCACATCAGGACAACTTTTTTGTAACCCGCATGAAGCACTGGTATTTTTGCTAGTATTAGGATATATACAAGGAACATTATTTATGTTAATAATCTGGAAGTAACAGATTCATATGGGATCAATGCAAATAAATTTACATTATTTATTGACTTCCAGCAGCATAGATATAAAAGAACGTCGAGCCGCCGTATTGAAATAAATAAGGTCATCCCGCTTATAAGGCCACTTTCGCGAGGTCCCAAGGGGTGACCTTATATCGAGGTCCGACTGTATTTAGTATCTATGTCCGACTGTATTTAGTATCTATATCATTTCTTTGTCAATTCAAATAATTAATTCAGCATCCTTTGAATTAATATTTATGAGTATATGAGTAAGTTGTATTATCTTCATAAGTTCATAAGTTGTATATGAAGAAGTTTGATAATACAACTTACTCATATACTCATAAATATTAATTCAAAGGATGCTGAATTAATTATTTGAATTGACGAAGAAATGATATAGATACTAAATACAGTCGGACCTCGACATAAGGTCACCCCTTGGGACCTCGCGAAAGTGGCCTTATAAGCGGATGACCTTATAACCGATTTATACGCATTTGTCAATAAATAAGCATTATATAAATACAGTCTAATTCTTTGTAAAAGTTAATACGTACACAAAATATCGGTTTATTAGGTTATAATTTTTTAATTTAGTTGAACCATTTAAAATTAATGGAATCAGAAAGAAATTATTTTTTAAAAATTTTAATTCGGAATAAAGTTGTATACAAATAGTACTAGTGTGCTCAAGCGAAGTACTGATGTACAACTGACCTTATTTAAAATAATCCATAATACAAAATATAATAATAATGCAAATATAATAAAAAAGACTGTCGCGATTTTGGTTTCATCTTTTGTATAATGTTTTCTAAGTTTTGTAGTTTCTGAAAATTTAATGCTTCTGCTTGTGTCACCGCTTCACTTTCAGTATCACTGTCGTTATCCTCACTTTCTAATGCATTGGAATCTAAAACTTGCGAAACAATTTCGGAAGTCGAAGCTTCAGAAGTGGTAGCAAATTTCATCATCAATTCTCAAATATTCACTTTCCCCTTCTATAGCACAGCCGCGATTTCTGAGATCTTGTATTAACACAGGTAAAGGAATATCGTCTTCATCATCTTTTTTCCTAGAATTTGAGGGAATGATGTGCTTTGTGAAAAAGCTATCCCCTCCGTCATTAGGAGAAATGACGCCGATAAAAAATCGTACCCATGGAAAAATTCCTGAAATTGAATCAGTGTGGCACTGAAATCACAGACAAAAGTGACCTTATATGCGATTACTGTTCTCAAAATGAAAGATGACCGGCGGAAGTTTGAACTGCGCAGCCCTTCCGGTAGCTGATCAATTATGTTTTCCTGTCACAATGGATGCCCGTCGTCTGTTTTCACTGAGAAAGACATGTTGATAACGCCAAATTAAAACTTCTCTCGACTATTTACCGTTATTTCAATACCAGTTGCTAACAATAAGTATTTATATAAATAAATAAATATATATTATTTATAAATACAATGCTCTTTTGCAAAGTAACAAGCCTTTACCGTAATGGCGAAGTCCTGTGATAAACTCTTACGGAAGTGCCTGACCAGAGTAATCGATGATACATGCGCAGATCTCACAAAAACAGGGCGGCCATCATTCATTGGGAGGACTTTACGGTATTTAAGACCTGACCATATATCCGATAATCCACATCAAAGAATTCCTATTCAATGAGCCGGGACTTTAGAAAAGTGAACTTATATGCGGGTGATCTTATATCGAGGTCCGACTATAATTAACAAACAATACTTATTAGTTTAATAAGTGAAAATATAATTCGAAGCTCACAAAATGGAAAGAACAGTTATTATCTTTCAAGAATAATATTTTCTTGAAAATCACTCAAGAAAATATTACTTAAGTAATTAATATAAACAATTTTAGATATCGATTGATTATTATCAGTGAAATTATAGCGAATTATTACTGCGAAGAAACTGATTATTCATCGACTAGTAGTGTACTGAATGAACTATGAACTCTTGAACATTTGAACTGTGACCTTAATGAGTGATTTACGAAGTTAAATATAAGTGAATGAGATATACTAAGAAGAACGAGATGTCCGAGAATTGAATTTAGTAGAACAAAGTATTGTTATATATACTTGAATCAACAGTTAATTACTTCCATTAAAAAATACTCTGCTATTAAATATATCTATGCTATCAAACAACATCAAGTATACTAAAAAATTAAATCTTAAAACTAAAACGAAAAATAAATTAAGGTTTCAATTCTGAAACATACATGCAATATAATATTGAAATCCATTTGTAATAGTTGTAAATTAAGCAGTTGAGTTGACTATACACCAATGCTCCTATTGCCTGGTAATGCGAGTGCGACATTTCATTGTTGTGAACAGAGTCGACCAGGCAATACTACTACTGGAGAATAGTGTCCTATTATGTTAAGGAAATTTAACTTAAAATATAATAAATGCTTTGCTAAATAAATAAAGCGTTATGGTATGTTACGTATAGAGGCTTCCTGAGCGAAGCGACGGCAGCCGGCTAGTATTTATATATAAATGGTGAGCAAAAATGATTTGAACAATTTCAAAAATTTCCTGTAACATCGTTGTAGTTATGATGCAACGAATGGTACAGTTGGATAGAGCACAAGTTCTTTTGTATATTTCAGAACTGTGAAATATGACCTACATTACTCACACGCCACTGTATGGTATGGCGAATGCGACAGCATTGGGTATTGGCTGTTGACCCCTGTAACAAACAATTGTCGCTGCCGCTCGCCATGAGGTATTGTTGATAACATGGCGTTCACAGGTGAGGAAAAGGCGTACTGTGTTTTAGAATATCAGTCAATCAGGTCGGTGTAGCGATTTGGAGAACGGAGAATCCCCACGCTTACATGGAGCACGTGTACGGCCGAAGTGTACGGTCCATTCTTCTTCGCAGAGAACACTGTGACAGTCTCCAACTGACTTGACATGTTAACGGAATGGTTGTTACCGCAATTCGAAAATGACACGTATGACTCCGTGCAATTCCGAGCACCATCCCATTTCCACTCAGCCGTACTCGACCACCTGAACGAACAGTTGCCACAATGGTGGATCGGCCGTGCAGGTGCAAATGATCAACAGCTGTTGACGGGGCCTCCCCGTTCTCCAGAATTCACACCCTGTGACTATTTCTTATGGGGCTATGTTAAAGACAATGTGTTTGTACTGCCCTTACCACGGGATCTAAACGAAGTGAAAATGCGCATTTCTATGCGCATTGAAAATGTGCATATATAAATACTAGCCGACTGCCGTCGCTTAGCTCAGGAAGCCTCTACATGTTACGTAATAAAACGCTTAATTTATTTAGCACATTACTATCGAGATCGGAGAATATTCGACTTTCCAGCCCTTTATGGCCTTCACCACATCCCTATCACTTCCAACCTTCTCCAGTTTGTAAAACATCACATGATCATTACAACGTATTAATTAACTGTATCGTATATTTATCACCATATACATCGCCTGATGAAATTATCAGATACCTCTTGTGTTAATTGTTGTCCGCGCCTGCAAAGAATCTCCTTCAACACTCATTAATACCACCATCCATCCCAGTTGTGGGAATGTTTTAAATGCAGTGATTGTCCACCAAACATTTAAAACTGCGTTAGCGCCATCTATTGTCTGTTTGGGAAGCTTTTCATTCAGATATGGTTCCGTATAGATGTAGCATCGTAACCCACGGGAACGCCTTGATCATCCAGGATGAAAAGTGACCGTTTCATAGACTAGTCTATCTGTACGCAAAATTTCATTCAGGTCAGTTGCACCGTTGAGGCGTGATTGAATGATAAACGAACAAATCTACAGATTTTCCCTTTTTATAATTATTAAGGATTAAGTTTCAAGTCTTTATTTATTTGAATATTAATGTATCTTAAGAGAATAGAATTAAAATGATATGTTTATTATTATATCTCAAGTGAAAAGAATTAATCCTATAATATCAAATGAATAAATAGCTAATCTTAATTTATTATTCTTATATAGGGTGATTCATAAAGTACTGAAAGCTCCGCCTCCAGTTAAGCTTCACTGCTATGCAATAGGTCGCTTTCCTATTATCTGTGGCTTTTATCTGCAATGTTTTAACTGAAAAAAATAGGCCTATAAAGAACGAACATCGAAATATTTTTTTAAGTCAAATTAGGTGTTAAAAAAGTAAAATAGGGCATGGAATGTTTAAAAATTGTCACTCAAAATCAACATTATGTAGGTTTGAATTGAGAAAAGCTTACCTGAACAATTTTCTAACGTATTTCAAACCTGAAACAATTCCAAGGGAAGTCAAAATAATCGTGAATAATCTGAGGAAGGGAAATAAAAAAAACAAAAGAACAACGCAACAATCACGTTCAAATAAAGAAGAGATACACATGATGCGATCGAGTATCGATTGTTGAAGAATGAACTCGTGTGCTGTTATAGTTGTGTTGTCACTGATGTTTGTTAGTCAACGAATGAAGAACGAAAAAGATGGTGGAATACGATAACAAACAAGGATGTATTCGGAAGTCTTATTCGCTAAAAGATGCAAGGGAATATCGAAGATAAATATTCCTTGTTTCTGCAAATAAGTGGCTCTTAAACGCAAGAGATACGCGCCGGAAAACGGATTTGAAGTTCGACTAAAAGCGAAAGGATTAAAGGAATAATCTGGTTCGAAAGCTCATCTTCAATCGGATTCGAAAGGCTATGAATTCGAAGACGTCGTCAAGCATCCACTGAAGAGGACTCAATATGGGACGATCAGACCGAAGGTAATAGAACTTCAGCAAATTGTAAGTAATCTTTGATTTACCTTACACGGACGGGGCATAATACACGAATACCGTTATCATCACTTTTCTTCAAGAAGAACAGATTAACAGACACCGGTAAAGGTTACAAAGCTAAAGATTCTAGACATTAATACAAGTGTGAATAAATTTGATACAAAGAGACTTTTAGTTATCTCATTTAAGAAGAAAGTCACACAAGCCTATAAATGGATAACATAGTTCACTTCGTATTAAGAAACCTAGATTCATGCAAGTGAAATAGACTTAACGTTTTTTATGTAAAAGGAACTTTTAACAGAATATACATAGATTTGTTTTATTGATTTGCCTTTGTTTTCTTTTCCGACATGTTAGCTACACATAGGAGTTATTTTAGCGGGTTGTACGAACACTCTCTGCCGGAGTAAAGGTTTTAAAAAATAACAGCTCCATTAGCAAGCATTAAGTACGCTTCACATTATTAAAATCTACATAGCATTAAAAAATAAACGATGGCGTTTTTAAAGTAATGAAACAAGTGGGAATTTATTTTGTGTGAGTTATTTATTTATCTTTTGATTGGAACGGATGGGTAAGAAACCTGTTAACATCAAAATAAGAAGGAATAATTCTAATATCTTTTGAATATTTAAAAATATTCATTTCTTCTTTGAATATGTAATTCTCTGGGATTATCGAGAAATGTAAAACAAACTTACGCTGAATCTATAAAAAAAACCTATAATCTGTAATTTAAAATTACAACTAGGCAAATCTGTAGTTAATATCAAAAATACAACGTCAGATGTTGCCCAAGAAGGCTCTCAATTCCTTAATAAAAACAACAAAATAGCAAATAAGCTTAAAGGCAACATTGCTCAAACAAAAGGGAAAAGATCAAAGATAGAACGAACAGCATCTGGCCTTAGGGTGGCATCATTTTTTTTGGTTTGTTTTGGTGAAGCTTTCAATATTTTATCATTTCAAGTATTTTTCTGAAGAACATTTTACCGGCTTCAAGAGTTTTACGATTTACAATGTGGAAAGTTGCACGTGAATATTGATTGTTAGAATTACTTAACGAAGACTATTATAGATAAATTTAGATACTAATCAACTGATTTCTCATCGACTAATCTGAGTTGCTAATTTTGCTCTTCATCCTTATTTGAAGCATTTTCCTCTTTTGCTGAACATGAATGAATGAATAGAAATGAAATGAAAAATCTTTTTTAAAAACAGAACATTGTTGAAACCGATAGCGAAAAATTGAACTTAATTCTCGTAGGCTTATTTGTTTCATTATTTATAACACTTATACTGAAATTTTTCGAGTAGTCTGTTTTTGTTTAATAGAAAAGCTTTTTAAATATATCTTTTGTGTTAAATCTTAAAATTATAACTTAAAAAAAAAGACAACTTTACAAAACTTTCTGATCAGTTAAAAAAAAATAAAAAAAAGGTAATTGATTTTTAAAATTTGCTTCTACTGGAATGACTTATTTCGATTTTCTTTTAGCTGCTGTCGTAGAGTGAAAATATACCAATGGAAAGAGAAAGGTTCTAAGTGATCTTCACAACTGCGCATCTTTTTTATCCTCATTGATTGTGAAATACAACAAGCACTGGTATCGGAGAACGGATAGAGGACGCGCTGTTGGTTTTCTTGTGTCCCATCTGTATGCGAGGGACGGCGGCGCTTTCATTACGCGGCGAGGCACTCCAGTCGTCTGCCAACGGCCGTAAAACGACCTCCAAACTCAGTGTTAATTCCCGTGGCAGGAAGCAGCAGACGCCCCTCTGATTCGGAGGACGACCGCCAGGGGGATTAACCTTAACACCATTCACACAGCAATCGCACCTTTTAAATACTTTCCCTTTTCTTTTCATTTGGCTTTCGGTGTCACCTTTTCCATGATCTTCATCGTAAAACGGCCTTTAAAAA
>JAFIDM010000001.1:118606034-118635807 GCA_023159025.1 Thereuonema tuberculata | reverse complement strand
ATCTTGCCAAAACGTTGAAAACATAAGTCGATGTAATGTAGTCAGCAGAATCACACTTATCCATATGAAAATTAGCATCTATAATGTCAGAATACATAAATCAAATATTAGGATAAAAACGAAGGTTTCCAGGAGCTCTCTTATTCTGCTTTTTATTGTGACATTTCATTTCGTTTTGAATGTTATGTGAACAGCATGATTTACAGGAATCAATGGTATGAAGAGCTATTGGCAGACTGGAAGCAGGTCAAACACTGGATAGTTGGGATGTTGTGAAGTGTCGTTTTCTGATTGTGGAATTGATTCCAGGACATGAGAAGTGTTTGAAGAAGACCAAAAACTACCACAGGAAGGGATGATCTATTATCTGTTGTTAACAGTCCATTGGAACATGTGGCAAAATGCTACTAGCTTCTGTGATAGTTTTTTGTTGCAACTGGATGAAGATTGTCAACTAAAAGTAACTGCAGTCATCTTCACCAAGGTGGCCTTTATGCACATACACCAATGATATGTGTAACTTCACAACACTACAGTTCCTAGAAACCGAGCTGAGGAACATTGTCATTGGGGATACGATGAGTGGAGTCAAGTTTTTTTCTCTGAGAGTCTTCAGTCTGGAGTCTGATAAAAGAATGAATTCTTATTTGGAGTGAATCCGGAACATGAAATAATTCAGCTTTTGTTCAGGAAACATTACTTTACTGAGGACATGGATTGATAGTGTGGCAGGCTTAAATATGGCTTATGGATCTGCATGTTATCTGAAATGGCAGTCTGACAAGAGATACAGAGATAGGATTCTCAGATCTATAGTCATATACCGTCTGTGGCAGCCATTGCTGATTTGTTGTATTTTATGGATGATAACGCTCGACATTGTAGAGCTCGGCTAATGCACAATATATATGAAGAGGAGGGAATTGAGAGTATGGAACCAGCATGGTACTTTGACTTAAATCCTATTGAACTTGATTGGGACATACTTTGGCATTTGCATTGCAGCCAGACCAGCAACTCTGCTGACTCTTCATGAACTGGAAACAAACCCTCATTGAGGAAAGGCAAAGATTTCCTCCAAGTCCTCTTTGATAACCATATCAATTCCATGCCACAGAGATGTACATTGGTATTAGCCATTCGAGGGGACCACATACCATAATAGAGATCAGTTCCCACCCTCAAAAATTCTATTTTGCATATTATATACTTGTACCATATACAATATCATAAATTGCATATTGCATAAAATGCATTAAATTGTAATATTGCATTAAAATTTGCTAATATTTTTTTTTTTTTACTGATATTGTTACTGGTTGAATAGATCGACCTCTCTCATGGTCGAATAGAGTCGAATGATCTGACCCTGTCTCCCTGCAGTAGAGTTGACTGTTCCAGTTGAGCCAGAAGGAGGCTTGGATCAGATGTAAGTAGAAAAGCAGATCGGTAGTGGCTGTCAGCCACATAAGGGCCTCCTCGTGTCCAAGAAGAGGAAGTAGGGATCTTGTCCTGTTGAAAAGAAGGCAGAATTGTAGTAGCAGTTAGCCACAAGAGAATCCTCCTCCCATTGAAGAAAACAGATCGACAGCAGCAGCCAGCCACACAGAGCTTTACCATGAAGAAGTGAAGAGAACTTCACTTAGGAGCCTCCTCTTACTGAAGAAGAAGACAATGTTCATGTGCAATGGACCAATGGCCTCCAAGAGAAGTAAAGAGAACGTTCTTTGGCAGTGGCCTAACGACCTGTGAAGGAAAAAGGCAGTTTGTCGATAAGCAGCAAGCCAAAGAAGATAGGAGGTCATAGGAAGCCTGCAGCAAGCAGTCCTCCTACACTCAAAGGTAGAAGGGTGAAAGGCAGAAGCAACTAGTCCACCTGACTATTGAGGTTCCAGATATTGGACGAGCCCAGAAGACGATGACCTGACTGAAGTTATGAAATCCAGATCCAGGACGATAACCCAGGAGGAGTCAGCCCAGCTAAAGAATGATCAGAACTTGGGACGACTACCTAGAAAAGTGATGACCCAGCTGAAGGGAAGAAAAAGAACAACAGAAGGAGCCAGAACAAGATGCTAGAAGATGGTTGAGAAGAAGTAACCTGGACGTTTCGTCTACAAGCTGCCAGTTTCAGCTGTAGTTTTGAAGAAAATTCATTGCTCAGACGATTCCCTTATTCTTTGATTATTACTCACTTCATTCACAAGGATCTTCATTAAAACTTATTGTATCCATCAGTTTTGTCATTCCGAAACTGTAAATGTATTGTAACCGCTGTTTTGAGCTACCCGAAATAAAGTAAACTCTGTGGTAACAACATTACTGAATATTTTATTGTTTCTTACATAAAAATAATATTTAACTTCGAACAATGCAGTCACACATAATTTTTCTTACAATAACTGTTGCTTCCCTAATTGTTTTGACCCCAGTGTAAATGTCACAATCCTTTTGTGGATTTAGATTTACAAAACTTCAGCAATGATCAAGCTATTGTTAAGATTCGTGGTTTCTTCTAGATCTTTTTACTAGTGCATCAGCATTGATGGACAGCTGATTGACTATTTGCCCCTCTGTTATTGAGAGAGGCTTCATGGAGGCCTATTCAGCCAAAATAATGAAATGTGAGTCATTAGCTAACTTTTTATAGAGGAATGTATCATTGATTCACTTAGCCATTTGTATCTTAGCAGTGATCCATGTTGGCTGTTTTGAAAATTGTGTAACAGCAACAACTGGTCAGAAGCAGTTCCAGTGACCACTGTTTATCTCTATTTGTTCCGATATCTATATGCTTCTAAGGTTTTAGAAAAACTACACTTTCTTATGGTGACTTTTTTATTTTGATTTGAAGAAAAATTGAATAAATCTTACCTATTTTCCAGTTACTATGAAACCATTTAAGATTTAAAAAAAATTTTTTAAAAAGTTTTGTCTACTATCATTTTACAGCACATTTCTTCTTAGATGCTCAATTAGTATTTGAATAATAATAAAATAAGTATTACTACAATTACAACACTGTATTATTATATACAATACAATTAATCACTGTATTGTTATATACTGTTAATTATAATCTACACTCGTGTAATGCTCTTCTTCACTACTTACATTACAGTTGTAATCCTAAGAATCTGCAGGCTTCTATCACTGCTACAAATTCAAATAAAAATGAAATATATGTATAGGATGAGCAAAAATGATTTGAGTGATTTCAAAAATTTCCTGTAACATCGCTATTGTAGTTATGATGCGAAGATTGGTACAGTTGGATAGAGACATGTTTTTTTTTTTTTTGTATGAATAAATTTTGTATGCTTATAAATGTTCGATATGACCACCATTGTTAACACGACAAATGTTCAAATGGTACTGAAATTCTTCCTAAACGCGACGTAGCATTGTTTTATTTGCAGTGGAAATAAAACTTCCATTGGAAATGCAGTTGATCATTTTCACCTGCACGGCCGATCCACCGTTGTGGTAACCGTTCGTTCAGGTGGTCACATACGGCTGAGAGGAAATGGGGTGGTGCCCCATCGTGCTGCAGAATGAAGTCATCCGTGTCATTTTCCAACTGTGGTAATAACCATTCCATTAACATGTTAAGGTAGTTGGATCCTGTCACAGTGTTCTCTGTGAAGAAGAATGAGCAGTACACTGTGTTCACCGAATTGGCACAGAAAACATTCACTTTCGGGAAATTCCGCATGTGCTCCATGTAAGCATGGGGATTCTCCGTTCCCCAAATTCGCACATTGTGCCGATTCACTCTTCCACTGACATAAAAGCTGGTCTTGTCAGTGAAGATTATGGTGGTCGCAAAGTTCTCAGCTTCACATGGCTTGACAGAATGCCTCGCGATGACGGTGGTCGTTCGGTGTCAAATGCTGCAGCCTCTGCGGGTGATATGGTCAATTGTGTAGGCGTTTCCGCAACACGTGCCACACAGTCGTCTGCAGGATGTCCAGTTCTGCACTTCCTCTGCGCATTGATTTTTTAGGGCTACGACGGTGTTTGTCATGAATGTGGTGTACATTCTCCTCAGGGACTGTTGGTCGGCCACCCTTACAAATGCACCCTCTTCGCTTAAATTGATCATACCATTTTCAAATGGAGTTCTTGGCAGGTGGTTCATTCTGAGATTTGGTGCAAAACCATGCTGTACCACTGATCTGCTTGCGTGCTATTCTAAAACACAGTATGCCTTTTCCTCACCTGTGAACGTCACGTTGTCAAGAACACCACATGGAGAGCAGCAGCGGAATTTTTTTGTTATGCAACAGACAATGATTCTCTGCTGTTGCGTTTGTCAGGACTGAGCATACCGGGTTTACAGTTGCATGTGAGTAATGTAGGTCATATTTCAAATTTCTGAGATATACAAAAAAAACTTGAACATATGCTCTTTTTAACTGCACCATTCATCGCATCATGACTACACTAGTGATGTTACAGAACATTTTTGAAATCGTTCAAATCCTTTTTACACACGCGATATATATATACATACAATTATGAGAATTTTTAATGGGTTATTAAGTGACGAAAACAAACCTCAAAAGTTAAAATATTTAAAAATTAATAAAAATGCACAGCAACTGATAGTTTCTACCAGATAAAAACTGCTTCCTCAACTGAATAGACTTTAATTGGAAGGCTCAGAATTCAGGATAAAAAATGTTATTTGTTGAAAAAGAAGGTGCTGATTAGCTAAGATTTATCACATTATCCAGTTTGTGGAGATTTTCATAAGAAAAACGTAACAGAAGCACGTAGATGAAGACACTTCGCATGAAAGAAATTGGAGACTGAGATGTAAAGAAAATCACATGACTGGATGCAGACGGTGTTGCAATTTTTCTTCTAGTGGCGATGATTGTAGTTATAGAGGAAGATATTAAAATCTGTGATTCCATCAAGATCATATTGATGATATCATTTCCAAGGATATCGTCAAGAAGATATCAAAATCAACAATGTTGTATGGTGGAAATCCATTCTTCGAGTCGAATTCAAGAGATAAAAAAGATGAAAGGAATAATCTCATTAAGAGTTTCAGATTGTTTTGGTAAGGTAATTTTTTTAATTTGGTCATTTTTCTATTTTTATAAAATTTAGATATAATTTTTAAAGAAGTTCTTCAATAAATTCCTCCAAATTTAAAAATATTTAGAAATTTCTTACTCATTCGATTCATAAATTTCTTTTTTAATTCATTTTATTTAAATTTTAAGTCTACAATGGAAATACAAAAAAATTCAATAAATTAAACGGTAAAGAGTTTTTTTTTTTATACATATTAAGTAAAATTTATTTATCTTTTTTAATAATAATTTTAGGCCTCTTGAGATTGCTCCTTAAATCGCATAGCCAATAAGATGATTTATCACGGATTTTAATGAATTTCAACTCAAAATTAAAGGTAACAACAGTTGCTTTTTATTTTCTCGCTCTCTTTCTATTGATTGTGTTCTGTGATATTATAGGTGTAACTTATTATTTTTGATAACACAATTTTTTTTTTTTAATTTATAAAGTTTTAGATCTTCCACTGTCATACTTATGTGCTTTGTAAGTGTTTTCTATTAATGATTACACAATAAAGTACACTGCAACCTCGTTTATCCGGCCCTCGTTGATCCGGATCAGTTTTGTAGACATTTTTTAATTTTTTTATTTCACATAGATAATAATTTTAACAAGAACATAACTGTAAGTACGCCAAACATTCGCTTTTTATTTTGATTAAATGTACAGTTCCTGCAAAGATTGTTCAATAAATTATGGTAATAAAATGCTTTTTGTCGAGTTTAAGAAAGCTTTACTAGAGTGTCACAGGGCGTTGAAGCTACAAAACAGTTTTTTTATCGTAATAAACGGTAAATCTGTTTATTTAAGGATTTGTTTTGCTTATTACCCATATTACCCGGATTATTCAAATTTTCAATTTTCCAGATTGCCTTTGGTCCCAGTTAGTCCGGATAAACGAGGTTGTATTAATAGTGTATTTTTTTAAAGTTATTAAATAAAAGCATTGACTTTAAAGCTCTTTCATATTTGAAACTGAAACATCCAGTTACAGCGCTTTGAAATTGGATAAACAACTCAGATTTTTAATTTCTTATAATACGAAACTGCTGAATAAATAAGATATCAATTCTAAAACATTATGTTTGAAACCGAAATATTTGATTTTATTCTGCCTATCAGGCATTATTTGATAATTCTCTTATTAGATTAAGTAATTGAGCTTATTCATTGCTGTAGTAATAATCTACTAATTCTATTAATTAATGCTATCACTGATTATAAGTAAATAATCTATTTTCTATAATATCTAAATTTTTACAAAACCTAAGATTATTTGTATAAGGACTCTTCAATAAACTGTCCTTAGATAATTCTGATTCCTTATTTAACACCAGTTCTGGTGTTTATGGCGTTTTACGCATTTGTGAAAAAACAAAACAAAAACAAAACAACTTTTTGAAACTTTTTGATTATATGGCTTGTGTGCTTTATTTGTTTAAAAGTGAGGATAGCATTGAATAATAAATCACTTGTTTTTATTAAATTTTTTTTGAAAATGAAAGATAATAATAAATAAGAAGTAAAAAGAATCAAGAGACAAGTCTAAACCACATCCTACATAAAGTATTAAAGTGGAGAGGAGAGAGCTTTTAATTAGGTTCTGTCGGTCTTTCCGTCCGTCGCTACTTCTACGGCCCACTACTTATAGAGATGGGGAAAATACGACTTCCGGTCTGCGGTCATTTCTTGTTCACTGGAAGTGGAAGATGATGAAAATGAAACACATCGCCACCTCTACGGCCCAAAATAGAAGTGGGATAGATATATGTTATACCTTTCGACTTGTAAAGCTGGAAAAAAAGAAACAAGAGTTTCAGTTTGTGATCACTTCCAGAAAGTGGCCGAAAATGAAAAATTACTTAAATGGCAAATAAGCCTCCAACAATATAACCATAAGCCTTTCACCGAATTATTTGGTTGACTGACTTAAGAACATTTTAGTAAAGATTTTCTTATAAGTTATCATTGTTTTCAGATTTGGTGAAAAGTTCACAATATTTTAGAACAAATAAATTAATATAGTTATTATTTCCGATTCATCATCAGATTACTAGAAATTAAACATAACAATATCGGTTTTTCATTCTTTTATTTGTTTACTTTTTTTTTCCTTCTTTTACGAAACTGATTATTTATTTTACTTGCTTGAAATTCAATATTTACATTTCATTGGAAATTTGAATTGTGCTAAGACATGATACAAAAGTTATTTTATAACTAGCTAAAAGCCTTTGACCCCCGCAAAGGGTGTCGAAAGCTCCTAATGTACGCATATTTTTAGATTTAACTATAAAAATTTTTAAACATGGTTAGTCTTAATTAGAGTTTTAAGAAAATATTATACGAGTATTAACAATATGTATAATAAACCTATAAGCTATATGTATTGTCCGTTTCGAAAAGCGAGAACCACGACAACACAGACGATTCTACTCCCCAAAGGGGTGATACGCTGAGATGGGCACTTTCATAAGACCTGTTTTTCTTTTAGTACCTGTTATTTTTGCAATAGAATTTATTCTTTCCATAATTCTTTCCAGAAAAGCGCAAATAGAACGCAGCTACTAGTAAACTAACACTGATAAAAAGTAAATATCCTCTCTTTATTTCTCCTCATCCCTGTTTTCATGAAATCCAAGGAGACCTGACGCATGCGCAAAAGCGTTGAGGGCTCTCGTAAACGAAAACGAACAGTATGATATATGTATGTATATAATAAACAAATTCGTATAAACAACACACACACACACACACACACACACACACACACACAGATGTTTGGATAATTTATTATCCAAAGCATGTATATACATAGATCAGTGTCAATCTTTGTGTAACAGACGACTGTGGCGCCACTATCGTTCGAATATTATATAAGAGAGCTACGTAACTCAGATCTCTGAGTCAGTCAGAGCTTTCCTCTCTACATAACAGATGGCGCAGTTTATGGTAGTTGGTTGCAAATTAATAGAAAAACTCACATTATGAATCTTCAAAAACAAATTCTTAATAGAGAAGAGTGAATTTAACATTTAATTTCAATTTTAAACTTAAAGAAGATTTACTATAAAGTATTTATTTCAATAAATAATAAGCTTTGAAGGAAGCACTCAAATACTAGGTTAACAACGACATCTATTTGATATCAAAGTTAAAACGAGATCTTTTTATAGTTTTCTTTTTTTTTCATTCAATGGATATTAAAATTAATTTTCCAAACTGGTACATTTATTAAAGCAAAATATATTAATTGCTAAACGGAGAAATGTATCAGTAAATTCCTCTACCATTTATTATATGTAGATGATGAGTCGAAATTTTTATGACGGATCCGAAAAACATTTTTTCACATCTTGGGAATTTTCACACCTGGTTTCTTTCGTTCGGCTGTTCAATGCGTCGTTAAGGTTAGAAATAAGGACCTAGTGATTTGGTGAGTTGCATGCTTAGACAGGTGAACTTCCATTAAAAATTTTAGACCTAACTGTAATTAATTTGAGCGTTTAGTGGCGTAGGTGTAACGCCTGGTTTACAGATTATTGCAAAGGAATAGACTTCGCCACCCATATTTTCTAATGATGTAAACAATGTCAAGAAAACATGGCTTATAAAGAGAAGATTGGTGTTTAGGAACTACTTTTATTATTTCTCTGTTGAGACAGATAATTTATCTTGTAAATCCCAGTGGTGCTGCAGATAAGTGTTGAGAAGGAATTCGTTGAGATACCAACATCTTTTGGGTTGGCGTCCAGCACTGCCAGCGTCTTGTGTACTAACAGGAAATCCGGAGCCGAAGTCGACCTTGTCGTTGTGAACTGTGTCCGGATGTCCGTCGAGCGGAATCCATAGAACCAACGGCGGGGGAGTTCGGCTGCTTATAAGAAAAGGTAAACATAAATCCACCAATAAGCACCATGCTTAGTCTCACCTGGGCGCCATCACTGATCGTCCTTGTACTACAAACAATGAACGCTGCCTCCCCACAGACATCTCAAGGTAATAGCAACAACAACAATAATTTGGATATCCTCTCAAACTTCAAGGTAGGAACACAGTCGATATATACATAAAATTTTATTTGTTTTAATTTCTAGAAAAATTCGCATCGAAAATCTATTGGAAACACCTTGGATTTTTTTTTTCCTCACATTTCAGATTTGTTCAGAATTGATCAGATAAGAATTCTGGAAACATATAAGCTAATAAGCTTCATTTCTTTATTTCGTTTTATAAACTTTTACATTACTTCATTTAAAAAAAAGAATATCTCCTAAGAAATAATTAATTTTATATTCAATTGACAAGAAAGATTGAATTTTACCAAATTTTTCTGCAAAGTAAATAAAACATACCAGCATAAAATTATATAATATTACTTATTATTTCAAGATTTAACTATTAAATATGTATTAAATAAATATTTTCCTTTTTATAAAGATAAGGATCATTGTAAGATTATTAACTTTAACTCTAATCCAAAACTAATTCTAGATTTATATTTAAATAAATAAATAAATAAATAAATAAATAATTAAATAAATAAATAAATAAATAAATAAATAAATAAATACAAGAATGAAAAACATAGACCAGGCAGTAGTTACAGGAGAGCGAGAGATGCCGCAGGAACTCAAAACATCTTTTGGATTAAAAAACATTAAAAAAATACATATATATTTTCGATTTACTCCCCGAGACAATCAACGAAATAACTAACCATTAAATCAAAACTTAAACATTTATTTTGTGTTATAAAGTTTAAAGATTTAACTTACATTATTATAATTAAGTATTTAAATCACATCCATTTAATATTCTAATTGCTTTTTTTGAATCATAAAATGATAATCATTTAATATTTTGTAAAACAATACTATATAAACCCATTTTTTTAGCAGTTCTTAGTATATTTTTTTAACTGTTATATAATGTCGACCGGAGAGTCCAGATTTTTATGTAAAGCGAAGAAAACTGAAAAAAACTTACTCTCGTAATAAGTACTTAAGGTTGTTAAATCTACTTAAATAGCGTATGATTACATTTAAGTAATTATTAATTTCTTAGAAAAGAAGAAAGATTTTGTTTAATTAATTGTTAAGATTTCAGTAGAATCTCCTATTATGAATAGTAACTGTAGTTATTACATTTCTCTCTATTTAAAACTGTACTTCAATATCCTGCCGCCCAGTTGATAACTTCAGCATCAATTGTCTGAAGAATTAATGTCAATGAAATTTCTTAGTGATTATTTTTCTATTTCCTTCTCGCTTCCAATTGTTTCCGGTGTTTTTATCACTCGACAACCCTGGGTTCTCCAACTCTTTTGTCTGAACGAGCGGGAAACACTAATACAAGTAATTAATAGTAATTAAAATCAGAACTCATATTACAAGCAATTTTAAAATTAGAAAGAAATTAATTTTTGAACAGTAACTTCTGTATTATTAAGAAAAAAACCGTAAATGTTTTTAAAACCTTTAGTTTATAAACATGTATAAAAATACGTCTGCACTAATTTTACAAATTATGATTCCAATCTCTTTTTGTTGAGTTGTTATTTAGTAGTTGCGAGGAAGCGAGAAAAAGGATTGTTTTAAGAATTTAATAGAAGGATAATTTAACTTCCATATTTGCTGCTGATTCTTAGAATTGAGATTTAATTTATTCTTAGAGAATTTTAGTAATCAGTTCAAAAAGAACTTCTTACAGAATTTCATGTTATAAATATTATAAGTATTTGAAATAAAGATTGGTTGTGGATGTGAGGATTAAAAGTTAAAATTTTCCTGGGGAAAAAAAAAAACAAACCAAAAACAGAAAACCCTAAATTTCAGATTTCAAAATTTTCAAATCCTTAAGTAAAAACCTTGAAATTAATCGTATTTCCAAAGATAAAATTCATCATATTTAAAGCCAAAGATAATTGGGTCAAATTCTGCTTAAACATATAGGCCTACAGGCGTGCAGATAGGGCTACGCTTACGGTAAAATAATAGAAACAAAATTAATATGTAATAGTAATAATAATAATAATCGTCATTGGGGCATTTGGAACAATTTCGAAAAATTTTACGAAATATTTTAACCGATTGCAGTAGTTCTGAAATAACAACATCAGAAAAGAGAGCTGCTTGGAACATCGTACATATTGCGCAGATATCTGGTGGATACTTAGGTTCCTGGCTGAGACTTGTATCAACTAAAGGCTCCAGTCAGTGATTTTAATGTTTTTATTGGTGTTTTTGTGTATCATATCTCTGATTGTGTTTCAAAATGTTAGAATAAAAGTGTATAATAATAATAATAATAATAATAATAATAAAGAAACACATTCTACACGATGCAAACACACATGACGACAAATGCAGGAAATGCCACACTACGCATGAGACGATCGACCACGTAATATCAGGCTGTCCCCTTCTCTCTCAAACAGACTACCTCCACCGACACAATCAGGTAGCATCGATCGTTCATCAACAACTAGCACACAAACATTCACTTATTAAGAGCACAGTCCCGTACTACAAGTACATACCACAAAGCGTATTAGAATCACCCTCATATAAACTATACTGGGACCGCCCCATTCACACAGACAAAACCATACATCACAACAGACCAGACATCACACTTGTTGATAAGGTCAACAAACAGACCTATCTAATTGATATTGCAGTGCCTATCAGCAAGAACATGCAGAAAACTCACGCAGACAAGATCAGTAAATACACTGATCTAGCACACGAGCTCCAGAAGCAGTGGAGGCAGGATCGAGTACATGTTGTACCCATCGTTCTGTCTGCCACTGGTCTGGTGCCTCACACATTGCACCACAGTCTCAGCACACTAGGACTTCACAAAAACACTTATGCACAACTGCAGAAGGCTGTGGTACTCAACACTACACGCATAGTTAGGAAATTTATGGACACAAGCACACATCCCTAATCATTCTTGCACACATCTTTAGACTTGGCAGTATGTGCTTTGGTCCTTGACCTGCCATATTGTTTTTGCTGGGGAAACCCAAGGTTTGAAACATACAAACATAATAATAATAAAACATAATTGTTCCATTAAATTTTTTATATATAGATTCAACTTTTATATAGTTAAATTGACCTAATTTGCCAATAGCATTTTTATATGCATTTCCGTTAGTAAGTAAAAATAATGAAAATCAAAATTTGCAACTGATATTTAAAATTTGAAATTAAAAAAAAAAACAAATAATAAAATAAAAATCAGTGAGTCATAGGAATTGCGAAGGAAAATATCTGTATTTGCGAGAATTCAAAATAATACCGAAACTTGAAAATATTCGATCAAGACTAACGATAAACTGTCATAAACGTATTTTTTTTGTTCATTTTAGTAAGCTATGTTAATTTCTGGGATAAAAGCAGAATAAGAACTTCTCTGATTTTTAATAGTTTCATATCTCGTTAGAAAAGTAATAATTTCGCTTATTGTTTTTCATTTCGAAATTATTAAATAGGTTTAATAAAATCTGAAATGCCCCCCCCCCCTAATAAAAAAACCTACTTAAATTTACAATAAAACGTTTAATCTTCAAATGTGCAGCTTAGCAGTTATATGAGGAACTCAGAATCGAAAGTAACAAAAAGGAAATTCTCTACTAAAGCATATAATAACATTCTCTATTATTTTAACGTGTGTAATATCTATTAATAAAAGTTCCTTGTTTTAAACCTACGCACATTTAAAAGATAAAAGTAAAAATAAAAATATATTTACAATAAAAAACGTCCAGACATGTTGCGATCTGTTAACAGAGCATCTTCAGTGTAAAAGAACTAAACACTAAGCCGGCTTCTTAAGTAAATCTTCAGAAGAAGACTACTATTTACTGGTATTGATCTTGAAAGCCAATTGTTCGTCTATGGCGTTCTCTTGTTTCTATTTTAACTTCTGCTGTTTTTCACATTATATGACGAAACATTCATCTTATTCATAATAGGAAAAATATAATCAGAAAGAAACTTGATGGCGGTGTTAGTGCAGTTTACAATAGGCCTAACAGGGAATAGATTGTCATAGACGAACAATTGGCTTTCAAGATCAATAGCAGTAAATAGTAGTCTTCTTTTGAAGATTTACTTAAGAAGCCGGCTTAGCGTTTAGTTCTTTTACACTGAAGATGCTCTGTTAACAGAACGCAACATGTCTGGACGTTTTTTATTGTAAATATATTTTTATTTTTATCTTTTAAATGTGTGTAGGCTTAAAACAAGGAACTTTTATTCATATAATAACCTCTCTGTAAATAATCTAATGATACAAAGTTTTGAAAAGAAGAGCCATTTTGAAAAAAAAGAAATGATGCTCAAAAATAGGGCCAAATAATATTTGACCAAATTTTGTCGATGGAAATATTACTAATAAGAAATCCCTGAAGAACTTGAACCTATTTCCTTAAAATCTTGCATCCCCCCCCCTTTTTTTCTAAATTATATGTATTTGCTGAATTCAAACAGTAATTTTTTTTTTCATCAATTAAATCCGCATTACAATGGGTGAGACCAAATTATTTACAAGTGACATCCTGGAACAGCTGTTTCACGCTCGTTGGCGATCATCAGCCAGGAGAAGTCACAGTAAACAGCAAGGTCTCCGTACTGAGGCTACATCGCTACTGAATAATACATCGACTTAAATAATTCGAATCAATAAATTTGAACCATATTACAGTTCATGCATACAATTGGAAGATTAATAAGCGGATAAACGGATAAATTCATTGTATAATCCATGATGGAAACGCTTTCTTTCGGATAAACTGTTTTTATATGGGAATTCTTACCAATTTCTAGAGCTAATTTCTCGAATAGTTTCTGCACAGAAAAACTTTAAAATGTAAAATTAAATCGTCTCTTATCGCATACCAATTAGGCATACCAATTTTGAAGGAGACCCTTCCATTAGTTATTAGCAGGAGAGGGAGAGACACTTATAACATCACTTTTGATGAGCTCATTTTTCTAAGAAAATAGGCTAAAATTGTCTAATCTTGATTATCAATCAAATTTAAAATTTTGATTTCAACTTACAATAAAATTTGACTGTGAAATAAAATATGTGACGATTGCGTAATGATAAATCATTCCATACAAAATTTGGTGATTTTGTACCCGTATTGCACCAGAAATTCCTTTCTCCGTGCTTCCAGTAAAGAGCGGTATTACAGGGATGGCTAAATTATCATTTACAAAATGTACTTTGCCTTTAAATATTTAGACTGGATTATTTCTGGATTACGTTGTTGATATCGCTATTTTCATTGCTCCGTACTTAAGGTACAGTCAACATCCCACTACTTTTGTATTTCCTATTTCGAGCACTTTCCCCCCTCAGGTAACAGAAAGCAAATTCCTTTTTCATCAACTGCAATTTAACGAAATGCTTACATATCATTTTCGAGTGCAAAGGAGCTCTTTTTAACAAATTGGGGAAAAAGCATGAAGAAATAAGAAACACAGTCATAAAAATTCGAAATTTCAAGTTCTCATCGTACGTATAAGGTTAGGAAATTCTCTTCCGTGAGCGGCTGTATCCTTGCAAATGGTTGAAAATGTTTGATTCATTTCCGTTATCAAACCGAGAACTACTTATTTAATTGTTTATTTCTGATTATAAATCCCTGTCTCTGAATGTGTAGGTGGCGATGACGCAGAAGATCTCTATTTAGTCATGTTTACTAAATGTCAAACCAGGATAACTTCCTAGAACTTAAATATGTCAAAACGAAAAAATTAAGAAGAAAATCATTTCGTGAAAATACACGGTTTTTAGGAATCCTTGGCGCGCCTTTGAATCACTTTTGAATCCTTTGAACACGTCTTATTTAATTGAAAAACAGAGGAGCGAATATTTTGATTGTTTTTATATATCACTTCTAAATATTTTCTAATTCTATTTATTTAAAATAGAAGCATTTTGTTTAAAAGAAAACAGCTTTAATTTACCACAGTTATTTGCTAAAAACTGAAAATTCAAAAATCATTATACAATATTTTATAAGAAGATCTCTAAAGAATATGAATCTTCTTAAACCCATATCCATAACAAAATGTGGCTAGTTTTCTACTTTTTTTAGGAAATGTTTCTTGGGACGCTGTGCTTAATGGAAAGTAAACCTTTGGAATGTATTAATCTTTGTAATGAAATGGAGATAATGTTTCCCTGTTCAGTCTAGGCAGAAAATAGGCCACAATCAGTACTAAGTCGACTTCGGAAATTAATAATTTTCTATCAAAACAGATATAATAACAATTGTATTTACTATTTTACTAAAAAATTAATATAAAGTTCATTATTATATTCATAAGCGAAGTGAAAAATTCGTAGCCTGAACCCAAAGGAGTACGGAAGAAAGATAGTGGATTGTGTCCAAGATTTAATAATATCGTAAAGAAGTTTGATCACCATATACCTCATACATTGTAGATATCTTCCAGAAACGAGTCAATAACACTATCAACAAACTGGGTCATGAACTCTTCCTTCCAAGGGTCCTAATTACTTAGGGAGGAGAAAACAAGAAAGTATTGTCAGGCATTTGTGAATCTTTTGCAGAGAAATGAACAGCAATTTTTGACACTCTAGAACCGTGGATCCATCGCTTCATCTCTAAATCAAAAACTGTAGAAACAACCTTCATGTTTAAAACCACAGAGGCAAAGATTTGTTCCAACTGTCGGTAAGATGCTCCTGACAGTTTTTGGGTTCATACTACTGACAGACCACTTGACTACCTGAAACAAGATACATTGGTTATTGGACACTATTATGCACAATTAAAATTATGATGTTTTAGAGACACCATGAAGGAAACTGTTGTGTGAAAGGCAACAAATACCTTTTCGGTGTTGCAGCAATACAGCGGTCAACCTCAATGGTGCCTATTGCTACTGTGTCTGCCTGCGTGTTTACCTATTAGATCATCGACCAGTTCACCTGACTTGGCATCATGGCACTTTTATTTATCTAGTAAACGTTATGACTGATGGCGATATCATCTCCTTTACAGAGGACTTTTTTTTAAGACACCCAGGACTTTGAATGTAAATGAAATAAAGAAACCTTAAGTTAAAATATGCTCTGTTGAGTTTGATTATATTTTACTTAGTTTTCTTATTTTTCTAAATAAGACAGTCGATCCGAAAAAAGTTTACAATCGCTCGAAATTAAATGTATGATTTTGCCTTAATTGGCGGTTGTTGAAATATCTATTCAGTGTCGCATGGTCTTTCTCGTGAGAGTCAATGGCGAATACTTGGATAACTGGTCTCTTTATGAAACGTTAAAGACATTGGGCAACAATGTCAAGAAGAAACGTCCTGGTCTTCTGAATGACGGTATGGTCCTTCTTCATGACAATGCCCGACCACACATTGCACGGAACCACACAAAACTTGCTGCACGGTTTTTATTGGGAAATTTAGGGACATACAGTCCGGATTTGGCTCCCAGTGAATCCCATCTGTTCCCTGCTTTAAAAGAGCAGATGTCTTCAAATGCAATGAAGAAATGAAACGTGATTCAAAAAAGCGGCTATAGCATCAGGGTCTTGATTTTTATGCCGCTGGGATGGACAAACTGATCACGCGTTGTGACGAATGCTTCAGTCGTCAAAGTGATTGTGTAGAAAAATAGTGTTTCTGTGCCACTTTAAGGGTATTATCGCATTTTTTTTCCAATAAAGGTTTGCTTTTCATAGCCAAGCTTTAAAGGTTCACTGAGCTATTTTTGGATTTTTCGTACCGGGAACCCAAGACAGACCGTTTCGAGATTCCTATCTCTTGTCAGTTGGATTCGCCCAGTATTCAATAGCTCAGTGGAACCAAAAGAAACATAAACAAAGGAAAAAAAATAACTCAGTAGACCTTTAATTGTTTGCGTTTTTATGCTTTTTTTTTTCTTGTTATATATCCTTAACGCACGTTAAATTTGACTATTATAGACAAGTTTTGTAAACTTTTTTTTGATCAACGTATTTACTTGCATTACCATATTACTAGTTAACTTTTTAGTTATTGGTTTGTAAAGAATTATTCTACTTTCAATATTTCTTTACTTTACACCATATTTCTCTATTAACTCTCTTCTTTTCATATCTTGTAATATATAAATGACTCCACACCCATCATTAAGTATTTAAAAATGTTTATTTAAATACTATAGCAGCGAATTTATATAAAGTTAATATTTGTTCTCGAAAATTCGATGCTGTAGTATTTCAATAAACATTTTTAAATACCTAATGATGGGTGTGGAGTCATTTATATATTTCTTTACTTTCTTGCTTTTATTTATTTTCTTTCCAGTTTTATGTTTTTAATTGTTTATTTGATTCTTAGTAATTTATTACATTTTATGATATGCAGATGTTCTACATTCATTTGTTTATTATCAAATGAATATTTATTATCAAATGATAATTTGATAATAAAGGAGAGCGTAAAATCTTTCTAATGACTGATTATATTTTATATTTTTACTGCTCAAATGAAGTGGACCAATCTTGAAACTCCGTAACGGACTTTCTGCTAATTTGAAAAGCATTTTCATTTGAATGAAACTACTCCCTAAATCAGATTGAGTTGTTTGGAAATTGTGTAGAGTAAATTTATGTTTCAATTGCATATTGTAATCATCTTATAATTGATAAACTTTATTAGTAAATCTAACCACCATAGTAACAAGGACAAGAATCGTTCGGAAGAAGAAAAGCAAAAAAATTAAGGGTTTATTAAAGAAACCAAAAAACAAAAATATATTAAGTTTGTTTTTATCTTATTCCATTTTTGATCCTTATGCACCAGAATCAACGAACTGCCTATTCGAGGTCATATTTTTATTGACTCAGGCAAAAGAAAATACGAAAAAAGAAAAATAACTGAATAACTATAAATTTCTATAAATTTGAAAAAGTCTAAACTTTTCGTGTTTTTTTTTTTTTTTTTTAATTTTCTTTTCTGTTATATTTGTGTTTTAAACTAAGAACCTTGAAACTGTAAATTCATTATGTCCTCTCCGTGATTAATCTATTGAAAAATATTTGTGGGAAAATTTTCTTTATCAGTTATATTACAACATCTGTTTATATGTAACTTATATCTTGTTTCTACGTCAGACTTAAAATTTGAAAGCTAAAAGCAAACAAATAACTAAAATAAATTTGCATATATTACGTTTAAAAATAAAGAAAGGAAACAATTGAAACAAATGTAAGAAAGCAGCAATTCCATTTTCCCTTCTTACTTTTTTATTTTTAATCTTTTAACTCGAGCAAGAGGAGCCTGTATACAGATGGTCGCATTTGCCGACATGAACCATTTCGGGGATAGCGTCTTATTATTAAATGCATTCAAGCCACAGATATCTACAAACCGATTTTTAAATTCTGCAACTAAATCTGGAATAACTATTAAATGCTTTTGTAGTAATTGACTTTATAAATTTATAAAATAGCAAAAACCTACTGTCATTTTTTTTTTTAAATATATTTTCTCGAGTTTTTTTTTTTTATGAAATGTAATTTAATTCTCATTTCTCTTATTTATAGACTTTTGCTTATTTATTTGAAAGTAAAATAGTTAACTGATTAAGTGTATTTGAAATCTTGTGCTTTTAACAGATTCACAAAAACTTTCTCAAGCGGCTGGAAAATGTCGCCAGTGTTGACGAAATTCTAAAGAAAGTATCGGAAAAAGGAAGAAGATTAAGCGTAAGAAGCATTAACCCAAAATTATTGCAACCAAGGCCCGAAAGGATTAGAAGTAAGTGGAAAGAAAAGAGCTCTTGAAGGAGATAGTAAAGAAAGGTTTTACTTAAGAAAATGTTTAGAAAATTCCTAGAATTTACCTGAATGATAGTGAAATCCTGTTAATATAAAACAGTTAAATCAACTTTACAACTTTTTCTTTAACTTATTTCTGGCAAACTGAATGAAAATTCCAATTAATAGGTTATAAATTTTACTTTAAGAAAACACACAATTTTATTCCAACTTCCACGACAACAATTTATATTTTAATATAGTTTGTGTAAATTTACAAGAACGATTGAATTAATAAGAAATAATTAATATTTCATGGAAAACTTAGACTGATGCAAATATTCTATAGAGGAAATCAGGATATTTAATTAAACAATCAAAATTAATAAAAGGTAACATTAACATGAAAAAGTATGTTAATATACTCGTTAGCTTAAATAGGAAAAATCACCTTTATAATGCAGTTCTGGTTACTGGATGATATGACAAATATTCAAAAAATAATAATAAATAAATTGAAGAAAATGGGAAAAATCTTTCAGAAATAAATTATGGAACCTCGAATTGTTTAAGAGAAATATATCCACTTCCAAAAGCAGGTTATACTTGTACTTGAAGGAATATTTCAAGACAATTGAAATTGTCTTTTATTTTTTATCATGTAACCAAGAAAGGTAAATTAAGGAAAGAAATTATATGGAAATTGTAGTTAGTATTTTATATATCCTCTTAATAAGAATCAAGAATCGTTTTTCAAGCAAAAAGTGAACAATCTCAATTCGTTACTGAATTTTTATATTGTTTAGATGATTGTTAATTAGCTCTTCAATCTAATCGTGTAATAGCAAATTTTTTTAACCAAATCCTATTTTCTACCAGAATCAGTAATTGAAAAATATATTACACGAAAAGTTTCAAGGCTATAAGTAGTTTTTGAATTTCATGATTACGATAATAGTCCTGTGGAAGTGGGATAACGGTGAATTTCGCTCCTTAGCTACTTTAACTAAGGCAAATAACAAGAAATTCAATACGTATCGTGCTTCTGGTATCATAAAAATATTTTTAAAACTTCAGCTTCCTAAGACAAATAGTTCTTGAAGCACTGGGATGGCAGTTCCACATATTGTTGATGGTATTTGGGTCTTACCTCTCGATCCAATATATCCCACAGTCATTAGAGATTTTATTTTAAAACCTTCAAACTAGCATTAAAATTTCAGTTATCTAGGATAATTTTTTAGAGTTATTCTGACCACAGACGGATGTTTAAGTATATTATATTTGAAATTGCATTCTAGAACAATTTTGTTTTATTTTTTTTTTTTTGCCTCCGATTGATGTTGAGAGGTATTACAGCTTTTATACTGAACCTGCAATAGTCTATCCTTTCGTAGCTCAAAAAATTTAAGCGGAAGAAGTAGAGGTTATATAATCGCTTATTTAGGCACAGAAGAACAGGATTATCTCAATCCTTTTCCTCTCAGCCACTCAACCATTGGCTAATTCGATAACCTAATTACGCAAGTCCAATCGTAGTTTTCTTTATCTTCGACGTCTATAACTCAGGGAAAAAGAAAAAAAAAAAGACATGACTGAAAACATCTCGTGTTTTAACATTAGATATCAATTGAATTCCTTCGTTTTGTTATAGTAAGTCTTCCAGATTTCCTATATATTAATCCCTCCTCGTTTGCAGCATCTTTAATTAAGACCTGCTAAACCGAGTACCATAAATAACTACTGAAAGATAATTTCATAAAGTAGTTAGAGAAACGTTGTTTAATAAACTACTAAAACAACAGACTGAGTAATAGGAATTACTGATATAATTTTAAATATCCATCACTATGTGACAAAAGGTTTGATAATTATGCTATTCAGGGTATATGCATTTAGGAAAATGCTTGAAATTAAAAGCTAATTTAATTTCTAAATTATTATTTTATAATTACTGGAAGGGGGTATTTTTAAGATTGAAGATTTTTTTTTTGAAATTAAACAACGCCACCCTAGCATATAAGAAAATTATCCGTTTTCACGTATTTTGGCCTTCACAAGCAAAAACAAACAAAAATACCGGTAATATAAAATTTTAAAGAGGAAATTTTTGTCATTTCGACGAATCTTGAGGCTAAAATGAGACTAATTTTTTTTACTCTCATTGTAGCCTTTAATATTGGTAGGAATGAATATTGAATAATACTAAACTTTCAATAAATTATCCTTACATTTACTTAAGGACAAAGAAAATTTATTACGATTCGTTTCATATGCTCTATCCCTCTTTCTACATAAAGCTGATAAGATTAGATAAGTTGTTATTACATTCATGTTTTAAATAATACAATATGTACATTTTATGTTTATTTCAATTATTATCCAAACAAACCAAATGTTAAGAGTTGCAATTAATTGTAAAGCACTGAAGAATTGTTTATAAATTAAGGTGAAATAAAAATACTTAAATTCTTACCAGTTTAAGAGAAAAGAAACAATAAATATTTTAGGAATCCTCCAAAATGCGTCATTCAATCAAAAACCTTTTAATTATCACTTTTGTTTTAAATATTAATATACTACTTTTCATTATTCTTTTGTGATGTAGTTTTCTTTCCCTTTACAATAAAATTCTCCAGATACACAATTTCGCAATAATAATAATATGGTATTTAATTACAAAAGAATTACACTATGGATCGTCTAATCAGGTTTTGTTTACCATTAAGTTTTACATTTTACTTTAAAATTAGGAATTTTGATTAAGAATTTAAGTAAAATAAATTTGAATTAATATTACATCTACAATATGCTACCATATCATATTCTGCTAAAGATTTTATCTTATTTATTTTAAGAACAGAAAGAACTCAAAATCGTTTCTTTGTTTTTTCAGCGAAATGCTTGAATTTTGACGTTTCGTATAATTGACTTTTCATAAAATATGAAAACTGATAATTTGAGATTTTGGTTAAATGTAACAAAGCCTAATAAGAATTTGTTGATAAGAGGAACAAAATCTCCAATTTCCTTTTTAATCACTTGTTTAATTAAATTTCTGTTATTTTTTTTTTATATATCTGTCAGTGGCTTAATGATTTCTCTGTATTGTTTTAGATTTTACCACTCAGGTGGAAATTGGTCCTATCTTTGATAAGAGGGCGTTTTGTCAGCCTCGTCGTATTCCTGTTCATGTACCTCAACCTCCTGATCCTACCCTTATTTTTCAACCCATGTGCATTCAGATTGAAAGATGTGGAGGATGTTGTGCTCACGAACTTTTCGAATGCGTTGCATCAGTTAAAAGAAACGCCACCAGAAAGGTAAGAACGCTTTATATTTAGGCTTTTTCCAATTTTACACTAGTGATAGTCAACCTTTATTGTTTGTGTACTCTTATGCATATTTAATCTTTAACTACAACAAATTATGTAACTAAAGTTGTTGGTGCATAATTCAAAGCAGTAGCTCACCCCCCGATAAGTAAAAGTTGTTTTAGCAAATCAAAATTAATCTATCAAATATTTTACGAACTATTAATTAATGTGAAGTTTAATTCATGTAGACCAACACACTGGAATGCTATTAAATAGAATTTAAAAAATACAAACAGAATGCCAGGCGTTTCGTCCTGTCCAACAAGACATTTTCAATGGCTACCGAACTTAGATCTCAGAAACAGTCTAAATTTAAAGGTACATAAACCAATGGTAGAAAAGGGAGTGCAAACAGCTTGTGGACCCTGTAGAAGCTGGACTAATGATGGAGGTGGAGACGAACTCAGTACCAACCAGTGGGAAGGAAGAGAATCATATCGTTGATCGGAGGAACCAGTGCCTTACGATGAGGTCCTGATGACATGGTAGTGTTTATAAACATCTCAGGAATTTGAATCCTGAGATATTAATGTGGTCCTAACCTCTTAATGAGATGGCGAAACAAACAGAACCATCACGTGATCTACTATGCGTTCAAAATGGCATAATTAGTTTCATTCGATTAATTCTATTGTAGATTCCATTAATGAAAGGACAGTAATAATAATTATTTTATGCATAGTCTTTTGTTACACTTCTTTGCTGTAAAATTGACTGATATAAAATGTTGTTGACGGGCACATTTTCTAGTTTTATAATAGCTTTGTTATTTACAGCTCCATTCTGAACTTAAATAGAAGAACAATAACAATTGTTATTTTTGTTTGTTTTAAAGGTAGTGGCACTTAGGTATCCTCATGCAGGAGCGGAATATTTCGAATTTGAAAGAGTGGCTACAGTTAAAATAGAAAGGCATGCTAGGTGCAAGTGTCAATGTAAGGTAAGAATAGAAACGTTTAATTAATCATAATATGATTTTTTAATATTCTTAATATATTGAAGTTCTTTGACATAACTTTGTTTACACCTGAAAACTTTTGAAACATACGTATTTTATAGGAATGAGCAATTGTTGCTGTAACATCCCCAGCTCTAAAACCTTAATTGTTATCGACAAAGGCAGCAATGCTGAATTAACGAATGACTAAATTTCATTTAAATTTAATATAAAAAGAAGTAGACAATCATTTTTAAAAAAATAAATGATTAAGACAGTCCGACCAAATCTCTGCCAAAGCGGTTATCTGTTGATGAGCCGCTACTCGAGATCGATGATTTACAAGTCTTCAAATAAAAGTTGTGTGCACCAAGCACAATTAGACAATACTTATTGATTAGTGAATAGACAACATTGATTACTTGTTGTTAATGTGTTTCTAAAAGTGATTAATAATATTTTAATGTTATTTCCGAATACTTTTTACCTGCGCAATTATTTTTCAAAATGGCAGCTTCCATGAAGAAGAAAATAACACTTGGACTGCATTTTTGCTTTGAAGGCAAGAATTTTCAAGAGAAGTGACCATTAAATGAGTTAGCCTATCTAACATTGTTTTAGTAGTATATATATATATATATATAATTCAGCCATGCCGGCGTGGCCGAGCGATTTTGACAGCGGTCTGCCGTGCGGGTATTGTGTCGGCACCCGGGTTCGATACCCGGCCGTGGCTTGGCTGTTTCAATTTCCTTTCCTGTGATGTAAAGCCTCTTCTTCACTTTCTCTACGGTCTGACGTCATTCCTTATTGGCGTCCTGGGGCAGGCAACGGGAAACCACCTCAGTATCTTTCCCCAGATGTTTCTGGGAGTTCTACGTGAATTCCATAGAATTGAACCTGTCTCCGGACAGAATACTATGGATGGATGGATATATATATATATATATATATAATTCATCACAAAATCACAGAAATCGGACTCAATGTCAGCCATCTTGAAAAAGGTGAACAGCGAGGGGTGAACATTCTAATTGAAGAATGATTTATAGGAAGAAAAATGGGCAGCTAAATTTTGATTTTTTCAACAGCAGCTTGTCGCTGATGAATATTAGGACACAGCAAATGTGGGCTAAGGGAAGATATGAATATATGTTACTTTTAAACGAAGCTTGAGCATACCTTTCTAAATATTTTTAAATCCGTATTTTCCAGTCTTATGAACAATTAACATCATAACTTAAAACACTTAATTAATTAATTGATTAAACCAGATGGCTTTCAAGTTCTTTCAGTTAAAAATTCCACTATCATTCATAAGAGGAAATGAATCGAGGATCAAGATAAAACTAGTCTAAATATATGTGAACAATTTATAAACGATTGTCATGAATGCCTGGACAGACAATTGATGGCAGTAATATTACTCATTACCATCGATTTTTGTTTTGTTTTGTTTTGTTTTGTTTATTTCACTCAATTTATTATGGAAATGAAGTGATCCGTCTCGTATCGGAATGAAAACTGACAATATACAATTATCTTTTTACTAAGTTTAGTATACTTAAGTTTATTTTAAATGTCAGATGTTAGCAAATTGGTTGATGAGCACAGCACTCACTTTTCATTTTTTTGGTTGGATATTGCTTATATTTTCGGATAAGAGATCGATGAGGTGAAAACATTTCGAAGGGTTCGATAGAATAAATAAAAAAATAAATGTGGAATAACTTTTTTAGAAAATTTATTTGGAATAATAGTGGAGTATATTAAAAATGAGGTTAAATGTTTTAACATCTTAATAATTTTTTTTTTGCACAAATTTTAACTAAATATATCATCTTGATCTTCGTATATTTTTTTGAATAATTACTAGAGAGCAATAGATTGAAAAAAAAAACCAAACATTTATTTATGGGGAAAACAAGTGATAAAATTAAATAAATAAAAATTTCTCTTATTATTAAGGCTGCTTTATACACTCCCGAAAACTTGCCTCAAACGAGCTCAAATACTCGCCAATTGCCAGTTGCCGCTTGTGTATCGCTTCTTACGGGAAGATTGTTGAAGTCTCGTTTTGTTCTCGTTGAGATCGCGATTACAACTGCATTCGCCGAAGCGACAAACAAGATGATTTTTCAGTTTTGTTTTGTTATTAATTCTCAACTCATTTCATAGCAGAGATAAAATAAAAAGGTAAAACAAGATCCCAGAGGAAGAGAATATGGTGAATGAAGCCGTGAATTGAAACCACGAGCAAAGAATATCCAGGTTTCAGACTGAAGTTAACACTTTTCTCGCCGCCAGGAGCGCTGGTGTCGACTTGCTCTAATTATTTGCCTGAATTTAGAACCGTATCTATTTAGAGCAACTAGCTGATTTTTCGAACAAGAGGGAGTTTTTCGAGCCACTTGCGGGTTTCAGGCGAGTTTTCAAGAGCGTGTAAAGCGGCCATAAGGGTGTTTATTCTATACTTGTTAATGCATTTCTTATTTTTTTAAATTACTATTTTTTTTTTCCAGATTCAACCAGAGGATTGTACAATTCATCAAGTTTATAACAAAGAAAGTTGTAGGTGTACATGTCCAAGAAAAGATGGTCACTTAAAATGCAAAGCACCCCTAGTAAGAAAAATAACTTAATAAGAATCAAACACTATCTACATTTATATCCCTAACAAAATGCCAAATATTTTTTATCTGTATTTATTTATTAGAATCAATTAAAATTCTTATAATTGTTTTAAATCATAAATTGAAAGAAAATAGAATTCATATTAATATTATTAAACAAATATATTAAAATAAAACTAGATTTTCAAGAAAAATAATGTCGTGAAATATTGGTGAAGTAAATATACTGACGACAGGATGGGCCTTCAGTTGCGAATGAAAATTCGAAATCATCTCCTTAGGAATTCGAGCGATGGAGAAAAAGTTTTACATATTGGGCTTCCTTGGATTTTATTTTCTAATTGAAGTATATGACAGTTGAATACCTTTAACATGTATTTCTGTAGGAAATAGCACATCATAAGTTATATTTTTACGTTATGAGCATTTCTTTATGTGCTTCCTTCACAGATTGTCAACCTATTGCGAACTTGTATCAATATTTATACAAATAACAATTTGAAATTTTTAATTGTAATATAATTGTAATGATAATATACATTGCTGCAATAAAACAATGAACCCCGAAGAAAGTATTCTATCGCTATAAAATTTCGCGTATGCAAGGAGTATGTAAAAGGAATGATTACATTCTCCTTGCAAAAGGATTCTTATTACAGAGCAGTGACAACGGAACAGTCACTTATTAAAACGTAGATATACGGTATGGCGTAGAGTTAATTAAAAGCCTGTGACAGATTCTGCCAGATGTTCTGCAACTGTTGGACTACTTCGGGCACATTTCATCATTGCTGCCTTCCCAGCCTATTTCACACATGCTCGATTGGCGAGAGGTTTGGGGACCTGGATGGCTTGGGACTGGTCCCTCTGCGCTTTTGTTGAGAGAATTTCGCCGTGTGAGCTCTGGTATTATCGTGCTGGAATAGTCTGTGGGAGGCGTGACAGTATAGGCAATTAAGTTAGCTGTTGACAACATTCTGCAACGTATAGGCATGCCGTCAAAGTACCTTACAGCTAAACTAGGGGAGATCGGCTGTCGTAGAGGATTGCTTTCCTAAACTATAATCATACGCGTGAGGGCCGTGTGTCCCTCGACCACTGCAGCCGAATTGAAGCGATTATCACGCCTTCTCCATGGACGGATACGACGAGAGAGAAGTGGGCTTCGTTACTAAACACAACACCACTCTAATTGTTCAAGATTCCAAGGCTCGACACCACTCCAGACGATTCTGCCTGTATTGAGTGGTCAGTGTTAGACATCTTAAGGGACGCCGAGAATGAAGGTCCGCCTCTGCTAGTTGTCGCCGAACGTTGCCCCTTGGTACTACATGACGCTTAGAGAAAATTATGTCTTTAGAGGGGTCAGGTATGTCATTGGTGTCGTTATAACTTCTCTCGTGATCGCACTTGTTTCCCTGGGGCAGCCAGATCCTCCGCTGTGGTTATGTGTGTCTCCTTAGAACCAGTGCTGCCACATCGTCTGACTGCCGCGTCAAAGGCGATAAAACACGTCTGCATGAAACACGTCGGCGATAAAGCACGGCAAACATGTTTGCATGATCATTAAGCCTTTGATGCAACCTCTCCCAAACTCAGTCAGTTGGTGGTGCTGCCGATAGGTGTGTTTTAGAGGTATCTTCACAGATGACTTAACGAAACAGCAAAACCAGTCAGATTTTGTCTGTCTAAGCGAACACCCCTCTTTATATTGGTCCCAGAATGCGTCCTTCTCATGAGGTCCGGAAACATCCGGTGCGTTTATTGGCGATGAAATGTTAATGATTTGCATATCAAGCCGAAAAGCTTTTACACACCGTTTCAATTGACCTGTGTTGCAAAAAAAAAAAACCCCAACAAAAACCAAAACCTTATTTAGAGGTGAGTATTTTTATTTTTTGCAACACAGCGTACAATGAAATTGAATAATACACGAAGTTGATAAAAAATTAATGAAATGCTGTTACTTTAATGAAATATTAACCTACAGTGATAATTAAACTTTATTGTCAATATTACCGTAGGAGTTTTATTTTAGTGATTTTATTGCAAATGATATTTTTTGACATTTCTTTGTTAGCACCCTTTAAGTTCTTAACATCTCAAATGCAAAGAGTGAATTAGTTATGAATAATAATTATCATTTAATGATTTTTTTTAAAAATACTTTCTATATTAAAATATATTTAATATATTTTTTATTTTAATGATCCAATTATTTTCTTTTTACTTGATGGTAGGTTTGGCACGAAAAAGACTGTCGTTGTAGATGCCCAGATTTAGAAGAATGCAGTACAGGAACATACTTTGATCCTCGGATTTGCAGGTAGGAAGTTTAATATACTCTCTTTTTATTTATGTGCAATTTCGTACAATGCTGCAACTCCTGGCCTGACATTGCGCTGATCGTAAGAAGTATTTCGTGCAGTAAGAAAAAACAAAATAAATGTAAACTAAAAATAGTAAATATAACAAGAACCTTAAGAAAATAAGAATTGAATAAGGAAATTATCCCAATAATCCTTTCTCTTTCAAAGTAATCGGCTGTTTTATTAATACTGTATTATCATAATAATAACAACTGACATTATGTTTATTTTGAAAATTATTCACGTTAAAACGTACTAGTTTTAAAGTCTAAAATTCAAATTATGTGTAATGGGATATTTTGTTCTTTTTTTCCCTTCAAGAACTTAGTTGAATAGGAGAGTTGTAAGTTCACTTTCCAGACAATTCCAATAAATTTAACTTATTTGTGTAATGTAGGTAGTTACAACAATGCTTGGAAAGTTTTGAATTTTATTTTCCTTTACCTTTTCAAAAAAAAAAAAAAGAAAAGAAAAAGAAAAATTGTAGATGTAGTCTAAAAAAAAAATGAGATAGAGTTGGCTGAGATAGTAGATTGGCAACTTTTAGTAAGTTTTGGCTGCAAATAAAATTATTTTTTTTTTTCAAAATGCTCTTTATAATAACCTAGTTCTAGTTGATAGAAGTTTTATTGGACGTTTGCGGCCATTCGAAACATCTGATGGTTTTTTTTATTATTTTTTGACGTCTTTGTTTTGGCTTTTTATTTTCAACTTCTATCATTTCACTTATTCGTTCAGTATTTTATGTAAGTTTTTATCAATATTTTCTCTGGTTTCCTGATATGAAAATGAATTTGAGTCTTTCAGTAGCCCCTTCAGAATTCCTACTTCTGTTTACTGAAGAATTAAATACTTGAATGAACTAAGTATGTTTGTTCCATAAACCTTTCCAAATATTTTGCAGAAGCTTATTTTTTGTAAATTTATTGCGTGTACATTGAAACTCTGTCGAATCGTGGAACACTAGAAAAGATCTCCAAATACTTAAGTTTCAAATTTTGAAAAAATAAAGAACTTTGAATTTGCTTTTAATGATGCTTAAAATTTCAAATTGATGTTTTACTTTTTTTGAGACTACAACAAGAACAACATTAGAAATTGTATAAAAAAAAACTCATTTTTTTGCCCAGTACAAACTTCTGCATTCTTATTAAATATTTTCATATTTCATGAATATTTTGCTTATATGAATGTTTCTTGTTTTTCTTTGGGAAGCTGTGATTACTAATTTTTAGATCTGAAATCCATTTAATTTGTATGAATTTTGGCAACATATTTAAACAAGATTCAGTAGAAAGGGTGCACAGAAAAGTCCTAAGTCATCCAAACTTTTCAACGAAGATAGCTAGAGTTAGGGAAGTTAAGTATTGGTATAGGAAAGCGACCTATCAAATGAGACTGATGGCAGCGCTTCTAGCGGCAAAAGGAGTTAGGTACCCTATTTCGGAGATATGGAAAAAAAAAATCCCACCCAAAACATTTCAGGTAAAATAATTTGCCAAGACTCACATGCTCATAACGCTTTCACTGTTAAAAAGTTATCAGATCTCATGTAG
>JAFIDM010000001.1:118574228-118591034 GCA_023159025.1 Thereuonema tuberculata | reverse complement strand
CCTTCGAGGTCGATTCCGCATCTAAGATTTATTTCATTTTATAAACACAATCTAATGATTCATTCTGCAAAGTTTCATTAAAATCTGCGATTATAAGGTTGGAGAGGTTCCCTTGTTAGTAACGTTGGTAAGTTTCGGCTTCGTCTGTACTTTGACGAAATGAGATCAGTTGCTACATTTGTCTGTATAGACTGATACGGTGACCCAGTACTATCTTTTACACAATTCTTTAGTTTTTGATGGGATTCAAAAATCTGTCGCAGTTTGGCCTCAGTAGAATATGATATACTTAACAGAGTCTGGGATCTAATAGCACAGATCTTTTTGTACTTGAGGGATCTTTTTGTATTAAAAAATAGTTTATATTTCAGTTTCACGCAAGACCGCAGGTTTCTTTGGATGACCAGGATTGAAAACTGTTACAGCTTGGCTGGGAAGTTCTGATTCATCGGCTCTATTCACCAGACATTGCACCTTAGGATTTCCAATTATTTCGATCTTTACAAAATTCTCTTAATGGGAAAAAAATTAATTCCCTGGATGACACCAAAGGTACCAGTAACATTTAGAGCAAAAAAAAATAAAAAATAAAACGTTTTGGGAAGATGGAATTATGAAGTTGCCTGAAAGATAGCAGAAGGTAATGGAACAACCGTTGAAAACGTTGTTCAATAAAATGACAATGAAAAATATGTCTTTTATTTTTACCGAACGATTCTTTTTTCCAACCCAATAAATGGAACAATAATAAAATCGGTAAAATCGTAATTCTACTGACATCAGTAGAGATTGATTAATTGTTTTTACATTTAAATTATTTTTTCTAATTTTGGCTCAATATTTGAAATTATCAAATTATCGAGACACAATTACTTGTTTTCTTTAAAACTATTAGGGTGTTCACGTAAAAGGTCACTTCAAATACTCACCCCTTTAAAAACGAACCGAATGTCCTTAAGTTAGAAGAAAATCAGTGGCCCCTTACACCATTATTTACATAAAAATCTACAGGACGCTGGCATTTATTACTATAAATAAAAATTGGCGCTTTGTTTGTATTTTTTATTTATTCAGAATAAAATCCAGAAAGCTCGGATTAAAAGAGCTTTATGACGACAGAAACGGAGATCATTGGTAGACGGGAATGACGCGAATTGCGTCACAAGGTGGAATTTTGCAACTGGGAGCGGTGGATTCAAACTCAAAGGGAGAGAATAATAGGGGAAAAGGATTATTCTTCAGTTTACTTTGCAAATAATACTCTTGGTCAGTTGTACAGCATAAAACCATTGCAAGAAAAGTAAAAGTTCGATGAATAGGATTCCAAGCTATAAAGAAAGACGAAGAATGAGGACAATAAGTGTTTTATTTTCAATCGACGTCTCATGACCAACACAACATGGACGTTCTAGTGAGAAGAAGATGCCAGGCTTCTGACAACAAGGCTGGTTTTATTTAATTTTTTATTTAAATTTTATATATTAATTGATTTAATATTTTATTTAAGTTTTCTTCTTAGTTCAATGAAACTAAATAATATAACAATCACATCATTTTCAAATGCACCTGAGTCTGACGTTATTATATATGTAAGTTAGTACAGTAGTTTACAAAATACTGAATATTGAGACGTAAATTTATGTTTTTTGGTTTCAAGGTTTATCAATCTTAAAAAGAATGAATAATATTGTGTTTCCTCATGTGTAAAGATTTCTTAGTAGCCCCACTCCAAAAATAAAAATGTAGCCTGTTTTTTGTTTATAGCAAACGCGTGGAATCTAATGCATTTTCATTAAATTCCAATTCCGTAAATCGTGTCCTATTTTGAATGCAGGAGTGTCCAAATAAGGGAGCTGATTAGCAGGTACAATGCAACACATTCCTTTCCCCTCCCTTCTGTCATGTGATCTTAATATTATTGGATCTTCGATGTAAAAAAAATTATTCTTCGTTGGGTCAAGAAAATTTCGAAACTCTTATTACACCTCTGAAGTAATTCAGTTCAAATAGAAATATTTTCAAATTGAGATGAAACTCTGGCAACGAGCGATTGTAATATTCGTCGATTTAACGATGAAAGTACTACGGCTAAAACGGAGAATACGGTACCTGCCAATCACAGTCTTCGTAAGGATACATCCGCGCGGGGATACAAGTGATGCATAATGTTATCTTAAATCGCAGTTAGCCAGATGAGGGTTAGTTTTTCTAGTAAAAGATCATGCAAAACCATTTTTAAATAAGCTTACTTGCAAATCTCATTCTACTTTTCACTAGTTAATTGAAAAACTAAAATTCATATCTTAAAGTAGTGCCAAGGCAGCCATCTTGTCGAAAGCCTGGTACCGTAACCTCTGGTTTCACCTAATAATAATATTAATAATAATAATAATGATGATGATAATTTAGTCGTGAAAATTACACTCCCTACAACAGTACAGTTGACTCGCGATAATCCGACAGTTACGGGATCGAGGGGGTGTCGGATTACCAAAGGTTGATTTTTTTAAAACTGAATTTTGACGTCTAAGCCAAGAAAATTTAAGTTATGTACACTACAGCACGTATATTGTCACAATACATATTGAGAACATATTTTACGGCCATTGAGGATATTAAAAAAAAAACTCAGTTAGGCATAGTTTTACACAAATGAATATGTGGTGTATGTAATACTAATTTATTACTGTATTTATGTCTTAAAGAAATAAAATTACAGTATATAATGTAAAATATAATTTTATATCTTAAAATAAAAAATAAAAATACACATATATTTACGGCTTAAAAAAAAACCTGTAGTCGTTTTCTGTTTCTTCTTACGTAAAGATTCTGTCATTTCTTGAATATCTTTTAACATTAAAATGTTCTCGTAGTCGAGTTCCCTCTCCTCATACCAACGTATCAAAGTGTTTGCAGCCGACATACCTTCATCGCAAATGATTGTACATTTCACCTCAATCGGGTCGGTTTTTGAAGCAACCTGCGACGGATTACCGAGCTTGTCGGAGTGTCAAATGTCGGATTATCGCGAGTCAACTGTATTCCGAATTTCATTTTAATATTAGATATATTAAGATAACTTGAGAAACATTTACTTTCTGTAATTTAGGATGAAGACGTACAACGTTCAAAAAAAAAAAAAAAATTAACGGAAAAAAGATAAACGTTTGCTAAGGAGAATTTTTAAAAGTTCTCTTCTATTCTATAATCCAAGATATAAGAAAGCTTCCGAGATACAACGCTTTATACTTTCTATTTCGCATGCTTTGTAAATTGCAATTAAAGCGATACTGAATATAGATGTTTCCCATTAAAGCAGCCAATCATTCTAAAGATTATCACATTTAACAGTATTTTATTTTGTGTTAATAATTGCATAGTGGTATTTAACACAAATAAAATTTATTGAACAAAATTCTGAGATACATTTTGTATTTCATAAATATTTTTGTGGCCATAAATTTAATTTAGAGGTTCAAGATAAAAACAGAAGAAAAGAAAAACTTTTTCTACTTTAAGCTAAAAATCCCATCCAAACATTAACTTTAATTCTCGAGGCGTTTTACTCCGACAATAAAGAAAAAGGAATTGAGTAAATCTTGAGCTTTAAAGTTCCTCCAAGGTCAGACAGATGTCACCTCTGTAGTTTCAGCCATTTTGTCAGAGGTAACGCAATTATTCGCCAACCGAAATCTCACTAAACGGATCGTAATCTGAAACACAGTTGGATCATAAAAGTTTTTGTTTCCACTTTCTTTTCCGAGGTTTTCTCTTATGTATCTTCTTATTCCATTGGAATTGTAACGTAGATAAAAACAGCATCGTCTGCTTCAAAGCCTGTGGGAGTCGTTTTAGTCCTGAATCGGTTTCGAGTTTAGTAAGTCGTTCGTTGCAGCACTGGAGGCAAAAGGCTGCGATTGCATCGTCCATTTTGAAAGAGAAAAAGAAAGAAAGAAAAAAGGAAAAAAAAATCCCAGGAAACTGATAAAACAGGAATTATTGTTTGAAGTGATCCAGAAAAAAATAGGAGTGCAACACCTCTGGTCAAACATAACAATTCTTTTTTTTATTTGTAATAATTGCAAACTTAAGATATAAGTTCTTTTTCAAACAATGACGATTTTTGAAAAACAGAAACGGATAACAAATTTTATCAGTTTTGAGTTGGTGAAGCGAGGGAATTGGATGAATTGAATTGAATGACGTCATTCAATTTGATCTTAGATTTGATCTTTGATCAACCAATTCATTGATCTTTTAAGCCGTTAGTGAAAGAGAAAAAAGAATAAAAATAGAATGTTACGATCTTTATTTAAGATTTTGATTCACTCCATGAACGTGAATGGATAAAAATGTAATAATATGGATGACAAATGTTAGAATAAATGTGTTTTTTTCCCGAGGAAAAATTGAGTTAAACATTTATTTTTCTATATTTACTTTAATTTGTTTTTAATTTCACTTATTGATTAATTTAATTTATTGCTTTAATAGATTTAATGTAAAATGAAAGAACCCTCATTACAAAATGACATCCATTCATTTCCAATTGAAGACAAAGCCAAACATGGCTTTCCCAAATTAAGAGTCTTAATCAAATCTAAACCCTGTAGTAAAAAATTCAACATTACGCCGGTTGAGTTAGTTTTCGTGACGTGTAAAAATGTGCTTTTTTAAAAATATTTTTTGTTTTTTTGTGTTCGTTGTATTTCCTGCTGTTAAGATTAAAAAAAAACAAAAAAATCAAAAAATAAAACTCCATTGAAGCAAACGTAAGTACTACGTTAAGTTTTCTTAAGCAAATACAGTTTTAAAATCGGAATATAAATTTACATATGAGTTGAATATTTAATAGTGAAAGAAAGAACCCATTAACGTAGAAGATACCAAGGCAATATTTACAAATTACAATAATTTAACAAATTGAGGCTATTAAATACTATTCTTACATATTTTTATTTATATCTACAGATATAAAAACCTGGATTATTTTGCCTACTAGGCATTCAAATCCATTTGAGCTATCAAGAGCTACAACTAGGTATAGATTATAGGGACGATTTGATCCTTTCCTTATACTGCATTTACTCATCTACAAATCGATGTCCATTGTTCTGTTATCCATTAAGCTTTCACTAGACCTTGGATTGATATCTAAAATTGATACTGAGATACTCTCTCTCTATTAAATCAATGGAACAACGAAAGTTTATATACAAAAATTCATTAATGTGACGACCCAACCGAAATAAAAATGTCAATATTAGCCAGCTAACAGATCCCGGATATTGTGGACTAATTGTATCGAGTTTGCTTTGTTGAATAACTTTGAAGAAAGACTCCGAGAAAGATGGTTGCCATTTTTCGATCTTACCAAATTTCATGGGGATCGAGAAAATGTAGGGCCTTCTGACCTTGTTTAAAATACTCTTTTCTAGGTTGTAAAAAAAGCTAGAAAAAGAATATTTCTTCTTTTCGTTGATGTTCGTAGGATTTATACTTATTTGTAGATCCATCTCAGAAATATTAATTTTAGAAATTGAGGGGAAAAAAAAGGGATGTATTTATTTTAAGTATTTATTTAAAATAAGCAAATATATATTTAAACAAATATATATTTATTTATTTTTATTAAATATTTATTTTTTTCCCTCCAATTTCTGTTTATTTATGCTTTTTGTTTATAGTAAAATCCCCAGTAAGTTAAATTATTAACAATACATTACTAAGTATCTTTTGAAAGTTTACCTTTTTAAATACAATTATGTTTTCTTTCGAGATTAAAGAAACTTGAAAAAAAAAAAAAACCTTAAAATTAATTTGAAACAGTTTTAAATTACATTGATAATGTTTTTGTTTTTTTTTTTTGAATGTGCATTTTAGGGTTAATTTATGTTTGCAATCTACTGCCTAAAGAAAAATATGATAATTTTTCTTCCGTAAATGATCTCATCAAGAGAATTGAAATTAGATTGTCCTGATGAAACGACTCTGAAGGAAAAGCTATTCTTGGCCTTTAGGTAGATGCCCTACTTAATCCTGAGACCAGTCTTAGAAATGAGAATAGCCAATAATTTCTAGTAAATGTCTCAGTAGCAAGTGTCTTCGAGATCCTTCCAGTCACTTTTGGCTTCATATTTCTTGTACAAATGAAGAGAAGTCTGAAGGACTTAGACATGTTGTGCTTACAATAGTTTTCTATTTTATAAACACATGTAGCCAAAGCACTGTCAATTGGATGGTGTTATGATCATTTGACAAAGCACCATTACAGATTTTTTGAGATTATTGCTGCATCTACTCTTAGCAAAAAATTGTTCGTGCTAGATATCTCAACATAATTCTGCGGAAAATTAATTTGAATAAACGCCAATCGACTAATCGTAATGAATAAGATTTGCATCACGTGACTAACGACCATTGTCGCAAGGTCATTTGATTCGAAATCCATACGTCATCAATGTGCGGTATAATACATTTTGAAACATAACACTCTTCATTTCCATAAAAAAATGTGAATTTATACATAAGCTTTTGCGTTTATGCGAATTTCTCAAAATCGAAGTTTGGGGCTTGTCAAATGATGCCTAACACCATCCAATTTCAACTGCCTAGTGATCGATATAAAAACTCCGTATTTAATACTTTTCATATCAGTGGCTATTAAAAAAAATGAATTCTAATTAACAATAAATTAATTTGTTGATGGTTTTAATTTATCAAGAAAAATATCACAGAAAGCAATTCCTCAACCTTAAGGTTTTTACCTTACCTTAAATTTTCAGTGAACTCTGCCTTTCGTTGCTTTTAATGAGACTACAATTGAAATTCGATTACGATTGTGTAAATTAATTTTCATCTAAAACGTATACAAATGTTATAATCTCGCCTTCATTTCAATTTTAGTTGAATTTTCTAAAACAAAATACTCATTTCTTCAATCTGTTAAACAGCTGTCCAGGATTCCTATTTACATTAACTCAAAGTGTTAATTTAAATGAGAATCCGGGACAGCTGTTTCGACCTTAAGACTCGTCAGCCTAATTTACCAATTGGCGAACAACTCAGGGGTGTAAAAGGATAAGAATCTCAGTTGCTCTGACGGATTCCTCTTCTCCCCCTTTCCCCAAAGGATTTTTATGTCAAATTGGGCGATTCTTTATTTTTCTTTGTTTAAATGTCTTTTGTGCCTAACGCGTCGGTTGCTAAAGCCGTGCGAACACCACGCAACATTCCTGCAATTTAGTCGCGCGATTTTGACGTCACGAGTTGATATAAACCTTTGTCAAGCGCGAACACTTGCAACTCGGATATGCAACTCGAAAATGCAACTGACCCATGACAACGCAGATTTTAAATATGTCACGTGTGACGTCAAGCAAAATTCGGTTATGTCGTTTCAAACATAATATAAGAGTGAATGATTTGCAACATATGATAAATATTTTTTTTAAATTATTAGCCGCTATGGAATTTAATTTCATGTTGTTATTTCGAATGAAAAGTAACGAATGACCAACAGACAATAAGAAACCATGCTCCCCTGGAAACAATGACGTCATAACTTTTGCATTCTGCGTCAGCAGCCTTCGCGTTTGCCAAACCCGATGCGGAAAATCCAAAAAAATCGAGGTTTTGAAACCTCTCTGATAAATTCTTCCGCATGCAATTACTGCATTTCAGTATAAACTTTATTTATGCGTGAAAGAAACTCGCAATACTCTGATATTAATTGAGTATGAGCCTGTCTTCAAAACGAATCGACAGATAAAATTTTCGACGCCATTTTTTTCATGGGCGTGGTTTCACAACTGACGTGTTCCAATGCTGCCCTGTGATTGGGGAATTCGATGCAATTTTTCGAGTTGCAGCGGAGTTGCAGGTGTCCATGCAACTCGACTCCGATGACAAAAGTTGCAAAGAAATTGCAACTCGTGACGTCAAAATCGCGCAACTAAGTTGCAGGAATGTTGCGTGGTGTTCGCACGGCTTAAGGGTGTGATCTGCATATTTTGTTTCTGTAATTTTATTTTGTGGAATGAGGGGAGCACCTTTTGCACCCTGTGAACTATTCATCGACAGGGCAAAGCTGGCTGATGAAACCTAATAAGAAGGAAACAGCTGTCCTAGAGTCCATTGATGGCAACTTAAGGTGCGATTCGGGTAATGTGGTTTTTATTTTTCCCTTTTTTTTATTTATATTTCACCATTGCAGATTTATTGAAAGTTACATTCCTTGTTAGGCTTAAACCTAAAAAACCTTATTATTGTTCAAACCTTATTAATTAACAAATGGCCATAGATACTTAATTAAGATTAGAAACCAGTGAAGCAGCAGCCAAGAAACAGGAAAGAAAGGATACATCCATACCGACCTCTGGTTTCGAACCCAGATTGAGGCATATCAGCCGAGTAAATGGGCCTAAATGTTCTTCAACTTCTTAAGTTGAAATCATATTTTTAAGTGTTATTTGAGCTTTTTTTTTATCCTCATTGAAATTCCTTTAAATTGCAAAGTACAAAAGAATCAGTTTCATTACTAAAGACTGGGGAACTTCAGAACTTCGTGATATTTATTTTGTATTAACAATTGAAATAAGTTAATTTAAGTCAACGCAAATTAACATTTACTTTAATTGGTAATACGAATTTTTAAATAAAAATATATCTTCTATTGAATGATTTGAAAAAAATTGTGGATATGTTGTTGATATCGACGCCGTTATACCTCAGATATGTCCATTTCTTGCTTTGCAGTTATTCGAATTTCTTCCATTGTTTTATCGGATCTGCAATTGTTAAAGATGGCGGTTTTTTTTCTTTTTGTTTCAAATCATCTTCCTCTTCCTTTTTTAAAGGCATTTTTGAACATCGCAGTTAAAATTTTCCCACAGACATTTGTAGGATTTCATTAAACTTGTTTTATTTAAAAATTACATTACTCGCAGGCACTTCGCTCTATTATTTCATTTATCAATTTTATCTGACATTTTCCTGCAAGGTTGTTAGTGTTCAACTACCCAGTGATGTTTAATGTTAAAACAGAAATGAAATTAATCAACTTGGTAGTTTAATGTCTGAATTACTGATGTACTAAAATTGCTTAGCCATTATACGGCCTGAAGAGAATCATTATTTTATTTTTCAAAGACAATTTTTCAGAGACTAGAAGATCAATACTATTTCTTGTAGCGTCTTTGTCGAATTTGAATGATCCTGTAGATGTTTATTTATTCCGCTAAAGTCTCTCATCTAATTCGTGTTTTAGCTTTGACTCGCAAAAGGCAAAAGGCTGACAGAAAAAGAGCACAAAAAATGGTAGATACACTAAAGGAAAAGGAATATAAAAATCTTATATTCCTTAATCTTATATGGATCTTAATAATGTAAATGTTATATTACTGGCTGTTTTTCATTACTTTTACCTATATATTATTTAGTAACTATACAATGAAACATATTCGCAGGCATCTGTTTTTTTTTTGTTTGTTTGTTTTTTTCATAATCTTCTTAAGCTAATTACCCCTAGATAAAATATTGAAAAGCAGGACTTTTAGAGTGCAGTAGATGCTTGGAATAAGGAGGCAAGCGTGTCTTGAATTGACGATGCTATTCAAGTATAATTTCATAATGTTACCAATAACCATTTAACATAACTATTAAGGACTGTGCTTAATAATATAAGTTCCTGTGGAACTCGTCATCTGTTGTCGTTCAGCATTAATGATCACCCTAAGTACATACGGAGAAGATGGATTCAATTCCTTGATGAGATCGGGAATTATTTCTCCTCCGAAAGGACCCGAGGATTCACTCAGCTCTCTGTAAAATGAAACTAGGGTAAAAGTGGACGGGCATTGGGCTGCCCACCCAACTTCATATAGTCCCGACCATCATTGAAACGTCGGAGCTATACCTTCGGTGCCCCAAAGACGATTGCATACATAGATAGATAATATAGACAAGCCTTAGTTTCCAAAAAGACCTTTACAATAGAAATCTCTGTATTTTAATGAGATAAGAAAAAAAAAACATACTACAAACTACAGATAAGAACTTTGCATAATGAAAATTCAAAATAACAGGTAAAGTTGTAAAGATACAACTTATGGCAACCATTTTTCCCCCTGGTAAGTCCGAAGAACTACAACTTATTTCGACAATCCTTAACCCCGCCTTTTCTCATTGTTAAATAAACAGAGGAGTAATTTTCTTTCAGTTGGATTTTCGCTGACTTAACTTGGGGCTTTTTCCATAACAGAAGGGTTATTCGCGAAGGTAACCTCTTTAACTGGAACAACAAATTCTCCTCCATTTAATACGGAGGATCATTTACTAGGGAGAAGAGTGTTTCGCTGCATTGAGTCCATTGAATCCATAGCGGAACTTAAATTATGGCAAAGTAATTTACTCTCGAACGAAGACAATGGAAGTGGATTAGACGAGGCAGGGGAGCAGCATAAGCAAATGACGGGAAAATTCCGAGGCGAACGGTACTGATCCATTGGTTTTTCAATGTAATTACCTCCGATCCAGCGCTGAATAAATAGACTGGCAACGGCGCTCTTTAGAAGATGATCGGATTTCGGGTTTTCTTGTGGAAGCGCTGCGCCATCTTCTGGAATGACGCGAAATCACTTTTAGTCTGGAATTCTCTTAGGAATGCATTAATGCTATTTGGGGAACTCAGTGAAAACAAAGGAAGACACGAAAGAATGTCTGGTTATATATGAACCTCAGAATTCTTTTCATTGCAAACCAAACTACAATGTATAGAAAATATAGCTGATTATTAGTGGTTTTTTCTTTAATTGATAACATTAGGATGTTAAAGGAATCATCTTCAGTGTAAGTTCTTCCTCATAAGAAAATTACAGCGCTAGTTCTAAATGATCTTTGCTTTTATCTAACGCTCTTGTGAGTTCAAATATTAATCTTACATATCTGCTTGACATTGATATTTAGCCAAAGTACATTGTTTGTTTAAGGGTATAATTTGTGTAAAGCAAACATATTTGATTAAAAACACATTAAGATGTAAAAATTCAAAACACAAGGTTTGGAGCATATAGCATTTGAAAAAGTGAATTGCTTTGTATTCCAGAATTGCAAGGTTTGCCTTTAATACATGATCTTAATAAAGAGGGACAGCTTTGAATCGGAAACACGTAGATACATGCGAGAGAAGCATCGATTTATCGGATCTCGCACTAATATAGTCAAAAGTAAAACAGAAAAAATTATCAGAAGCAGTTCATCATTTTAATCAAAGTAAAAATAATAAAGAAATTAAGAATGACAAAGAATATGAATGAATTCTTTATATTAAATGCAATTGCCAAATCGTTCTTGCTCGGAAGCTCACGAATCCTGTGGACGACTTGTTTCAAACGGTTGTCTCATAAATTCTTACAAATTGTTTCTTTTGGATATATTTTTGTAAAACATGATTTTTATGCTATAATCTGGAAGCAAACATTTTCATATTTTAATCTTGAAAAATCATCATAAAAATTAGAAATTCATAATTCGTTTTGGAAAACAATCATAAATTTCAAATTTGTTATGACTTCATTTTCTTATGATTTTTAATGGATTATAAGCACTTCTTGAAGAATTATGTATCCATTTTGAACCAAATAAATATCGATATCCCTTTTGAGGCTCAAATTCGTTTCTTTTTCGTAATAATTCCTGTTTTTATCCATCGTAGTCTCCAGTAACGATCAGTGTTGTATTGGTGCAAATATAAGTCCTCAGATTTTCTTAGGAGATTCACATTTGCATAGTTACATGTAAATATTGCGATTAGTTTTGAAGGTTTTGGGAAATTCTTCAGTAAGTCTCGTTAAAAAACAAAAAATAAACTATACTCTTACGTAACCTTTAACAGGCTAAAATTTATATTTTTAAATCTAAAAGCTATCTTTCATCGACCCCATAGAGAGAAGTTTTTAGTGTGGTTTTTTTTTTTCCCGCCTTCACAGCCCTCGCCAGAAATCGGAGCCCAATGATTTGGCGGGTTGGAAAAAAAAATTCCGACTTCCGGTTCAGGCAACATCTAAGTTTAATTGGCTAACGAAAGTAGTGCTAATTGCACACAACTGAGGCCTATTTTTTACCGAATTAACAATGCTGAGAATGAATACTTTATCTTGGACCCTCTATATCCATTTCCGATTCAAGGTGATCACTGATCACTTAATCGTCCGAATGCTGCAAATTGTAGAAGAGTACTTTCAGCCGAGCATAATCAGTTTCCATTACAATTCTTTACAAAGAAGCTACTAAATCTTTACAATTGCTACTTTGTAATGAATTTGTAATGGATGATAGACATCAGTAGTCGTATTTCGAAGTTCATTCATTCAATTCAATTCTTCATCTAAAGGTATTTCCTTTATCAAGCTGAATAAGAAGCAGTAGACAAAATTGTTTTCTAATTGTATTGATCCGATTGCTGATGGAATTACGGAAGACATTATTCTGTTTAATTTTTTGTTTGCAGTGTGTTCTTTAATTTTTCAAGAATAAGAATATTATTTTACAACGAATAAGAATACCAAAATACGAATTAATGAACTCTGATAATTTTGTTATCATTCTGCTACAATTATCAAGCATTTAATACATGAACGATATGTGTTAACATGTACATATGTATAAACGAGCGTAAATATGTATTCTGGATCAAAGTTATTACTCTCAATAATCTTCCTCAATTTGCACATTTGTACATTATTCATATACTCACCTGAAGTTCGGTTTTCGCATTTCAAAAGCAAAATGTTGATGCGTCTAGTCGATTGAATAGTCAGTCACGTGACAAGCTTGACCCTACTTAGACAGGCCTCTTAGTATCAGACTAATCACATAGTAATTCTTTCTTTGTAAAAATAATCTACTTTGAGAACACTGTAGCACTGAAATAAATATCAAAAATTATTAAAGAAGATTTAATGAAGTGTAAGAAATATATGCGTTAGATACCAATGCGGGAACTTTTGTTGCCTTCCCAGGCTAATTTCTCGATAAACACTCGCTTGAGAAATATAAAAGCAAGATCGTCTCTAGCCCTTAAATATTCATACTAAGTTTCAAGAAGATCCATCTAGAAGGTTAGAAATTATTAAGGAAATGGAATAAACGAAAGAATCAAATAGAACTTGTAAACCTGAAATTAAAAAGTGCCTAAGCCACAAGATACCAAGCCACAAGATAATAAGTTAGGGAGTTTAGGAAGAATCAAACAAGCAAATAAAAAAATGCTCTAATGCAGGATTTCTTAACCTGCCCACGTGAATTTGGATGGGGGGGGGGGGAAATACGTCTTTGTTTTTGCTAATCTTCAGAGCCGGCTCGAGGTAGTAAGTAAGGAGCGCATCCGTTAGGAGCTCCCGATGACTCGGATTTTAAAACAACCTTTCCCGGCGATCCTATTACTCAAAGGGTTTATCACGAAAAAGGAGCTCGACTGGCTTATTTTGAGTTTCCTTTGTAATCCTACATACTTTATTTTATGCATTTAAAAATATTATTCTGGGAAGAGGTCCACAGAGTTCACCAGAATGTCAATGGGATCCAGGACACAAAGAAAATATTAAGAACCCCTGCTGTAATGATTTCATAGACAAAAACCTGTGAAGCCATCAAAACAATAAAGTTACGCTCATGTCAAATATACACTCATGTTAGTGAAAAATGCAACACCATGAAGGAACGATCAGAATGGAAGGATATTTATTGCACACATTACTAAAAGTGATATAAACAAAAGTTTCACAGCAATGCAACAACAGTACTCGAAAAAAAACCTGTATGGGCTAAAGCCTCCATGAGCTGCAATAAGAGCTGCTGAATGCCGTGGCATCGAATCAAACAGGTCTTTGATGTGTTCCTGGGGAAATCGTCTGCTTCTATCCGAGTCCATAGGTCATCGGTATTGGCTGCTAAATGGCAATGAAAGGGTAGTTGCAGAGTGACTATATCCCAGACGTGTTCAATAGGTGACACATCTGGCGAACATGCAGGCCAGGGAAGAAGGGGTATCTGTCTTGCTTCGAAGACGGCCTGGACGGCCTGGCAGCTTGTAGTCGGGTGTTGTCTTGTTGAAATATGGTTCCAGGAGTGTGCTGAAGGTAGGATACGACTTCAGTCTCCACAACTTCCCTAATGTAGCGGTTGCTGTTGAGTGCTCATAATTCGTAGCAGCCGAGATCGTCTGTGATACCCAATTGCTCCCCAAATCATCACGCCTATCGTTCGTGCAGTATGAAGCTGGACAATGCAGTCTGGATGATGGCGCTCACCTTCATATCATCTAATTGGTATGCGGCCATCATTATAATCCAAGTTGAAGCGGGACTCGTCCGAAAGCAAGACATGCTGACAATCTGCACGCCAATGGGTGAGTTCGTAAGCCTATTTGCATCCTGAGGTGTCAGACCCAAGGGAATCCTCCTCAAAGGAATGCATGCACGCAGTCCTCTGCTCAGCAGACGCCGTCAAACCGTGGAACCAGACAATGTCAGATCTGTTGCAGTGTTCCAACGTTGTGCTAACACTGAGAAGAGGCTGAAGGCTCCATCACTGCCATGCGGATGAGATGTCTATCATCCCATGGTGTCGTCACATTTTGGGTTCACTTCCGGATTTTCAGAAACTTGAGTGTTTATCAAGAAAATACTGAGAGTTAAAGAAAAAAAAAATTCAAATTTTCATATAAGAAAAGAAACGAAGTAGTTATTAAGTTATCTTATATTAGCACAAGGTGGGCAATATTTAACGATATAAAGTGTTCATTGTTATTGCAGTTTTCTTATTTGTCTCACCTCTGTGACGTTTGGTTTGGCACTTAATTTCAGGTTTCTTAGTTCGTTTTGATTCTCTCGATTATATAGCAGGATTATTTTCCATACTATTTGTACAGAATACGAGGTTGTCTCTTCAGACATGTTAAATGCTAAATAGATTTTTTTGCTTATAGTTTTAATATTAGACATTCAGATGCCTTTCAACCAATGGGTCACTTGGTTTTTTTTTTTTGATCCTACAGTGTTAATCATCTTCTACAGACATGCGTTGCATTTAAAGTAAGCTACTTTATTCTCTTTTTTTTTGGTTTATTACAATGCACATTGGTTGACTGGCATAAGTTTATGGCCAGCAAAAATAGTCCAATGTAATTAAGATTTCAATTAGATCTCGTGTGTCTCAAATTTAACATTAGCGTTCTTTTGAGAGTTAGAATTTGCTTTCTATGAGTCTGAAGTTCTCTAAATCAATAATTAAAGAATATATAAGAACTGGAATAAAATTACTGGATTTTTAATCTTGTAAGCAAATCTTCAGTAATGACATTTAATAAATATCGATTTTTAGTTTGTTCTCTTAGAAAATAAGACATAAATTTCGTTCATTAAAGACGACCTTTATGTTTAAAAGTTAAAAGTGCGGGTCCAAATCGGGAAATTTGGGAGAAAAGGCAACAAAATTTCATAATTTACTATTTATAAGTGAAACAAATTTCTATCAGTGTTTAAAAATACATTTATTGTAAACACATTGATGAAGAGTTACAGATCGATGAACACATCGCTGACCATCAATGTGAAGCAAATGTAAAGAATAAAGTGCTGATGTTTACATTGAATAGGTCAACCTTGAGACAAATCAGAAAACTACAAACCTACAGAAATAAATAAGGCTGTGTATGTCTGTGCATCGATCTGCTACTCTTGGTGTGCTCATTGTAAACAAAGAATGCAAAGAAATCCTTCAGAATGAACTTTGTATTGTTATGCATTAGGTTGGTTATTTTCTTTGTTGTTCAGATCATAGTTTTTCTCAATTTGAAAGTATTATGTTAACCGGACATAATGTTATAATTTATTGATGCAAATATGTCTTTGTTTATGAGTATTTATAAGCTATAAGTCCTTCTTGATTATTTTCATCATTTTTTTAAATTTACGATTGTGTTTAGTGTTTTGAAATTCATTATTTTAGAATTAGTTCCAATTAGATGTAACCATGGCACATAGTGATAGTTGTTTTGCTTGATATTAATGTTATAACTAAACAAGTATTGATCTGTATTTAGATAATACTCTTGAGAAATGTTGATGGTTACTTTAAATAACTATTTTTTAATAATTTACTTAAACATACAGGTGTGTGTTTGTAGAATTGTTATGTTTGTAGTTAGGAACTGAGTGTTCTGTATTAACATAGCATTTTTTTTATTGCAATTTAGATTAATTACCATTTTAGATACTCTCCTCTTGAATTGAAGAAATACTGACATTTGATCCTAAACCAAATAAACGTTTCAGTGACTGTCTGCTAGGATGATTCTTTGAAATTTAAAGCCAAGATTTTAAATCAATACTTTTATTACATAAGCTTTATTCTATGAATGGAGTATTTACATTCATTTGTCTGTTTATTGTTTGTACTTTTACATTTTTACTTAAGCCTCAACTGTAATTTCGATTTCTTTTTTTGGTTATTTATTTAGAATTACTTAACTATTTGAGTTTACATTGTATAAGGGTTCTACGAAAAGCTTTTGTTAAACTGCAAAATAATAAAAGTTGGCGTAATAATAATAATTTTTTGCGTTTCTGTATTTATGGTAAACTTTTGTAATACGAAATAGTTACAGTAGATATATCTACACGAAGAACCATCTTTATGCAGGTTATCCTCTAAAAGGAAATTAAAAATTAATGTAAATTATAAACATTGTCTTATAAAGAAAAACATACGATAAATTTTGTCAATACCATAATATACATAATG
>JAFIDM010000001.1:118541098-118564228 GCA_023159025.1 Thereuonema tuberculata | reverse complement strand
AAAAAAAAAAATCAATACAAAGATCAATCGTCAATTCCTAGTCTGGAAACAGAATTGGACTGGGTTCTTTTTTCAAAAACTAGGACCACAGAAATATATCCGAGGGTGGAGAAGAAACAAAGAGTAATGTTACTGTATAAAAAATAAGTGTAAAGTTGGACATTTATGAGTGCTATTATAAAAAAAGATTAAAGTGATGTTAAATACTTATTTAAATAAATGTTAATTTTATTTTGTATGTAATTTGTTGATAAATTTTTAACGTGTGTGAAAAAGGATTATTGAATTAAAAACAACACACAATTTGATTTTAAAACATTATAAAAACATTTAATAACATAATTAGCATGTGGAGTCTTTCGGGCTCCTCCACGGATGCCCCTCTTCAACACCTTCAACACTTGTTGAAGAGGAGCGTCCGCAAAGGAGCTTGAAAGGCTCCACATGCTAAGTATTTTATTAAATGTTTTTATAATGTTTTAAAATCAAATTGTGTGTTGTTTTTAATTCAATATGTAATTTGTTCTTTTCTTAGAACTAATTACAACAAAAATTATAAAAAAAATCTTGTCTTTATAACGGTGTTCAAAATTGTTATAAATATAAAATTTATGTATATATATATATCTATATTTTTTTTTAGTAAACTTTTGACAAGAAATATTAAATATGGTAAACTAAAAATGTTAGAAATTTTTTTTAAAAAAATCGCTTTGAGAGAAGACAATCAACTGTTAAGCAATTCGTTTGATATAAGATTATTGAACTAAATTTATTCTGCAAGTTATTTATTTAAATGAGGAGTTTCAGCATAAAATATGGTAACTAACATTTTGTGAAAACTATGTTGTGTTCAATAGAATATCTACAAATTTTGCGAAAACCACTACTTGATTTTTGGTTTCTCATCAGATGCAGAATAATAGAATCTTAGGCAAGATTATATACCAGAAGTGAGAATGGCAAGAGAGAGAAAAGGGTAGCATAGCAAAGTTTAGAATTAGGAGGAAGTGCAGATTCCAATAATTTACGGCGTTTAACAGACGTAAATTGACAATGAGTATTATGTTTTGTAAAGGTATCTAAATATAATCTATAGGGTGATCCAAATTAAAGAGGAGGTGTTTAGACCTGTCTAAAGGAAAAACTATTAGGCGAATCACACCCAAATTTCGTACACATACTGTCCTGAGTATGCGGTTTTGATTTCTGAAGGAAAAAAAAAAATAGTTCAAATTTCGGCCGCTCGGGGTGAATTGTGGCGTTGCTGTCCCTGTAATTTGCATATTGGGACGTAATCGAGCAAACCTCCGCCTATAAAAAAGTCACAAAGCATTTTCACAAATCCAAGACTAGAGTCACGAAGACATCTTACCAGATCGTGCGTTACTTGTAAACTCTTCTATCAACGAAACAGCAATGCTTCTGCTGCACTTAAGAGATTTCGGCAGTTAAAAGGTTTAAGTAGAGGGTCCACTGACGATTACTAGTCTTCGAAAAATGATGTTTCATTTTGACCGAAATTTGAACAAATGTTTGTTTTTTTTTTTTTTGTTCAGAAATCAAAACCTCATACTCAGGACAGTAGTTGCGATTCGTCTAGTAGTTTTTCCTATAGATAGATGTAAACATCTCCTCTTTAATTTGGATCACCCTGTATATAATAGTGAAAGTATGATGCTTACTACGTAAAATATTCATGCTGGGTATTGTAATTTATAAATATGGAGATTATAATTTATAAATATCGTTGAATTATTATTTCGTTGAATTGTGTTTACGACTTTAAATAAACAAAGGTTTTAATCCCTACAACTTTATCTTAAAGATAATAGCTTTGAAAGTTTTCAATAACTTCTTGAATTTTATCTTCGGCGTTCGTTGAAATCATTGTGTAGTACGCATGTGCTGTTTATGATCAGAATAAAGCATATGGCAGTGTAAAAGGCTTTAAAAAAAGAAACACACGAGAAATTAATTTTTTGATTAGAGCAAAAAACGGTAGAAGATCATGTTTCAGGAAAAGGAATTGAATGCATAATGTATTTTTAGTACGTATATAAGTATTGACACTTATATACGTATTGACACACACATACTATTGAGTTAAAAGTGAATTTTAACTTTGTTAACAATTTGCTGTGAGCAGTTTCAAGTCAACACGTGAGTGTAAGCTTTCAGTATTTTGTGGTTTGGTTTCAGTTGCCATTAATAACCAAAATCCCATTACTGAACCGGAGCTAAGTATTCAGAATTGAATAATTCGCACTTAGTGCCAAGTGTGATGGCACAAAGTTAAGTAACTAAGGAACCAGTGGCGTATATAGAATATATTTTCGGGGGGGAGCCCAAGATTAACATTATTAAGTAGACACCCCATGGAAACCTATATGTTCAACCAAAAAAAAACGTTGGGAGGACATACCTTTATTATTTCGGGGGGGGGGGCCCGGGCCAAAAAATCTATTCAACCAAACAAAAAAACCAATGAAAACCTATCTGTTCAACCAAAAAAAAAACGTTGAAAGGACATATCTTCATTATTTCGGAGGGGGCCCGGGCCCCCTCGGCCCCCCCCCCCCTTATATACGCCCCTGTAAGGAACTATTCAACGAAGAAAAACGAATTAGTTGAAACTTGCCCAAATCCGAATTCAATGTGTCTAAGATGTTTCGCTAGATTCTTGGTGCGGCCTTTTGTTACGATTAACAGATAAGCAACATTATAGATAATGGGCAACTACAGGCCTAGAAGGTGTAAGGTCCACCAATGATAACTTGTCCTAAAAGACGACCCTGGATCAGTGTCTATCCGTAATTTCATTGATCTGTAATTTGAGTAATTAAGACTACAATTTTTTTAATTTAAACATTGGTTTATTCCGGACGGATGAATTCTAAGCCTGTAATGGATGCGGGTCTCCATCCACTCCCACTAGCTTGTAATGATTAAAAGCTTTTATTTCACTGTTTGTAACAAATTTCTAAATTGAAATCTTTCCAATGGATACTTTTCGAGAAAGTAGCAAGAGAAGGCGACATAAATTCTCATTTAGAAAAGCAATCGAATATCCTAAAAAAAATGAATTTCAATCCTACTATATTTATCATTAGCAATTCATTGTTTTCAAAACAGTGAATTTTAATTCCCTTTCAGCCAATCCAGTAATTAGTACATTTGATATGTTTAAAATTAATTCGATTTCGAATAATACGATTTAATTTTTTTTTTCGAAAATGCAAACTTTTTACTGTTTTTATTCAGTACACATTAAAATTTGAAAATTACGTAAGCTTTTTCGTTTTTAACGTTTTTGCTAATTTGTTATTTCTTAAAAAAAAATAAAAGAAAATAAAAAAATCAAGAAAGTAGGCTTTAAGTTCTCCGAACTTCTTGTTTAATTACTTCTTTTATTTGAAGATGTATTAACAAGATTCTTTTTTGTTAAAATATTTAATAAAGTCTTGAACTTTAGAAATCACGGCATTAAATAATAACCCACAAAAAAGAAACATTTGATAATTTTATTCCTTAAAATTGTAAATTGCAGGACACTTCCCCCCCCCCCCCAATTCCAGGCGTGGGTGTATGTGTGTGTGTGTGGGGGGGGCAAAGGTGACTCCCTTGTCAACACATTTAATACAATCAATCAAAATAAGATTCATTAGGATCTGCTTGACTATTTTTGTAATCTGGGGCTTCTTCTAGACACGTTCTGAGCTTCAAGCAAATACAAACACTAAGTTATTATTTATTTTTTATTTTTTTTTTGAGATTTTTTTTAACTTTATATTATTTAGGAATAAGGGAAAGATATCTTTGTTAGCCTTTAGAGCTTTATTTTTCGAAGAAGATTATATTTAATTAGTCTATAGTTATTTATTGATTTTGTGCATTTTTTTTTTGATGAAATTGGAAAAAGATTAGAAGAATGTTAGAATTTAAGTTTTTATTTTAGAAAAGGGTAAGTGTTGTTAAGCAGATATAGCTTCAACAACAACGTGATTCATTCATTATTACCAACTTAATTTTGTGAATGACTAAACAAATACTTCCAGTAATAAAAGCGCCGTATCTATTTGCCAAGTTGGAAGGAAACAATGAGAAACACAACAACATCAAATTTTTCTTTCATTTTATTTCGCTCTCGACGAAATGAACGAAACCTTTTCTAAGTAAATGGAATTGTTATGGTTGAAACTAATTTAATAGAAAAAGGGTGTATGACATTCACTGGTAGGGTTTTGCTCATTCTGTGCCATTATTTTGATGAAAAAGAAGACCCCCTGGTGGAGTGGCCGAGAAACAACCGTACGTGCCTTCGTGATGTCATTAAAGCAAGAGGGTTGAGCTTTCATGTTAGGCCTTACAATTACCAGCCAAAAAAAAAATGTGGATCGAATCTTCATTACTTCAGTTTACAGTGAAACTGTGTTTATTTTTAATAAGAGGGAAAATGTAAATGCCTCAGTATTTTTTACTCTTCCTGTTTGGTATTGCTTCGACGTACAGCTCTTGGCGACGAACAAGTCTAATGAGGCGACCAATAATTTAAAGTATTCACTTATTCCAGATTAGTCGATTAGAAGTTGAAGCCTTCTTATCAGAAATTAAATGTCGTTTAGAAGCTTGCAGATATTTTTTTTTGAGTTCTGCACTATTTCTTTAAAGTGAGTTTTGAATAATTGAAACACACATTAATTTTTCTGACAAGATATTTTGGAATAAGAACAGGCTGTGTCTCGGAAAGTTCAATATTTCAAAACATTTTACATTTGAAATAACTTTTTGATCCTAACAACTAAAAAAGAATGAATGAATGAATGAGAAATGATGAATTATGTAAGAAATAATTAAGTAATTAAGAAATATGAAATAATTAAAAGAAAGCTTCAAATAAGAAACATTTAACGTTATAAGTCAATCATTTTAGGAGATTTTGCTTCAGTGGAGATTAATTTTTAAAATCCAAATTCGGGTTTTATGTAAAAGTCTCTGTGAAATTCAAAAATTCATCGGTGAGAAATTAATTAGAAAAGTCTCGAATTAAATCCTTGTTTTACCTTCGTATTTTGTGGACTCTTTCGAAGGATTTTGCCTAAATTTAGATACTAAACTGTCCATTTCCACTCATCAAATAATATCTGTTCTATGCATTGATTTTTAAACACATCTATATTTATTTCGCCTTTCAATTGCTAATTAAATCCTTAATTTTTAATCCTGTCTTTAAGTGTTGATCCTAAAAGCGTATTTACTGCCTCTCAGTTACTCGAGTGGATTGTAGGTGATTCGTCAAAGCTTGAATGAAGATGTTCGTTGTAGCTGAGTTGAGTAGCGATATCGGAAGAGCTTTCAATCATTAGTTGTCTCGCATTATGTTGTTTCATTTTCCAAAGCTGTTAAGACAAGTGCTCCGAGTTAAAGCTGGCAGCCATTAAGAGTTACCTGCAATTCTAAACGACTTAAAATAAACCTGAAATCATTAGAAATACTTTTATAATAATTAAAGTAATACCTTGTCTTGTTCAAGAGGGCAATTTTTTTTTTTTTTTGAGAATAGTGCTCTTCCAAACATGTTTTAGGAAACATGTGGAAATGGATGCACCAACACTAAAAAAATGCTCCTTTAATTGAATCAAAGCTTGTTCAAAGCAGTTTAATAAATTATAATAATGAATCCTAAACTACAGTAACAGTATCCAGGAGAGACGCCCCATTCAGACAAGGGGTGGGGGATACAATGGGTATGGGAACTCTCAGGTCCAGGAGGCCGCGAGCTGGCGTGAAATATTTTTTTTTTTATTTTTTTATTGCAGTTAAAACAGAACAAGTGATGAAGGAATTTGAATTATTTTTATTATTGACCAGGCGTGCTAGATGTATTTGTAATAATTGAAAAAGTGATATCCCTCATTGAAAAATCACTATTTTACGTGCACTGTTCATCTTTTAAACAAATTCAAAGCCCATGCACCTGGTTTGAACTAGGTGCATGGGCTTTGAATTTGTTTAAACGGGATATCCCTCCTCTTGCCCAAAAATTAGAAAGCATGAATTATGTAAGCTCACACCATCTAATGTCAGCCTTTTGAAGTCTCATACTGTGGGATAATTTATTTTTAAATTTAAGATGAAAATATGAAAGATCTTTTAAGAGATTTATGATTGTTTAATGGAATAAGGAATATCCCATATTTCTTTACAAACCTCGATTCTGAATGGCTTGCTGTATTCTTAACTGACTAAAATTGAGCTTTCTTTTGTAACTTATTCAAGCAATATGCCTGATATTGAAGTAAATGTAGTGCCTATAATGGACGAAAATGAAGAAAGACAGATAAATAAGGAAAAATAAGAAAAGAAATCTCGAGAAATGGAAGGATAACAGCAGGAAGAATGCATGTAATAGTGGACATTTTGCTATTGAGAGAACCTTATGATTCATATGTTTATAAGTTACTATTTTTCTTCTGTTGTCAAATGGTACATTTGATAAGATTAGTGAAAATTATCAAACAAAAATAAAATAAAAGTAAAAATATGCCCAGCATTTACAGAGAGTTACTTTAATATTTGACCAATTTAATATGTTATTTGTTTAATATTTAATAGTTTGTATTAAGATGTAGGGAATCTAACAAAATATTAAAGATCTCAGAAATATATTTGTGAGGGCCACACCCTTTTTCCACTAAATCCTTCAATTTTGTAAGAATAGGAATACTTATTCATACAAGTCACAAATGTCTACGTAAAAAATTCGACTTATAAGGTATATGGCCCAAATATCGCCCAGGTTCCTAATATCGCCTAGTGCGATGTAGGACGGGATAGTGATGCTATCACGCGGGAACCGATGGAAACAATTTGCCATTCCTTCTATTAGCACTCTGTGTTCGTTTGGTGGTGTTAGTTCAACCCGTTTATTTTTTGTGAATTCTTAAAGTTTTTCGTTCTGGTAAGTTATGAAACTACTGTTTCTTTAAGTACTGCAGCTTATGAATTACTCATGCCATCATATCCATCTAATATCCTGAAATAGTGAAAGAAATAACCTATCTGTTGATAATTTCTGTAACTTGTTAGAGGTAGCCGGTTTGTCTGTAGCGTCCGCCATATTGACAAGCTAGAGAGTGCCCAATATCGCCCACCTAGTTGTTCCATATATCGCCCACTGTGCGATATTTGGAACTTATATTTATACGTCTTATTTTGGTTTATTACAAATGTCTCAACGTAAGACATGGGACAGAGTCAAGATGAAGGAAGCTGTCACAGCTGTAAAAAATAAAGAAATGGGCCTTCTGAAAGCTTCCAAAACATTTAATGTCACACTCTTGTGAGTGGGTCACCATTCAAAATTGCTCTAAAGAATTCTCTCTGCAAAAGGAAATTAAGTCCTAAGGGGCTGAACTTAGAAGATCCAAAGAAAAAGAAGCTCGCAACACCTAAAAAGAATTGCGAAAAGATTAAGAAAAAACAAAAAAATGCAAAGAAGTGCAAAAAAAACAAAGTATTTAATGGTGTGGGCGATATTTGAAATACTTTCACAAAATTCAAAATATATCTCTTGACAGAACAAAAATTGAGAAAAAATAAAAAATAATTTGTGTTTTGTTTAGTTATGTGCGTTCTTTGTTTTATTTTACTGTAAAAATGTACTAACGCACGTTAAATCTCTTGTCTAATTACTAATCTTGTTATAAATTAATCCCTTGATGCTAAGCTAAATGCTAGCGGGGATTAATTATTCACCCCTTTTTATTCTTGATTTTATTTTGATGTTTTTGTAATTCAGGGGTCATTGCTTTGTATGTTTGCCCGTTTTTGTATATCGTCCCATTTCACTGAGCTAGGTATGCTGGACGGGTCGGGCTGAAGAGAGGCCAATAAGCCTTGAAACAGGACTGTCCCCGATTTCCAGCACAAATATCAAAAAATAGCTCAGTGAATTTGTGTTTTGTTTAGTTATGTGCGTTCTTTGTTTTATTTTACTGTAAAAATGTACTAACGCACGTTAAATCTCTTGTCTAATAAAAAATAATAGTTATATCTATAATTGGTTTAGTAACATGCAAGTGAAGGTTAATATGATATATTGTAATTGTTTGAAGCCACTGAGAAGATAAATGACAAGAATATGTGCAGGTTTTCTTAGATGGGCGATGTTTGGGCCATATACCTTATTATGTCATTTTCCATACATAATCGCCAAGCACTTGGACCATTCCGAGGGCTCATTGTTTAATCTATAGTTACAGCCCCTCGGAATCTTGATAGTTAACAGTTTGAGTTCGTAAATTCATAATGTAATTTGACGTCAAAGATATAAGTTGATATGATCCATCCGAAAATCTTGGTAAAGGGGCCCGGATTGCAGACGTGGAGTTTGAATACCCAGCAAGTGTTGTTCTATATTTAATAGTAAGTTATCCCTTATTGAATTAATCGAAAAAAATCTGTCATAAATTAAATGTTGATACTTAAATGATCCGCGAAGCAGTCACAGGCTTCAAATTAAAATTGAGATATTTTTTTTACAAATGCCCGGGCTTGTAGACTGATCGTCTTTCTTTAGGCCAACAACAAGGGGCGAGATATGATGCCTTTAACCAACGAATCGTTGCCCAGGGTAACGCCAAGGGAGGCAGAATCAAGTGATACCCGCAGGAATGGACAGAAACAGAAGAAGAAAGAAACATCCATGCCACGACCGGGATTCGAACCCGGGTACCGCCATACTGGCCGCAACGGCAGACCGCCGTCGAGACCGCCCGGCCATGCCGGCACGGCAAATTGAGATATTAATTCATGAATAATTGTGGTGATTTGTGAAACTGATGAATTCGATGCTGTTATCTGAAAAAAGTTCTTTTAATGTCAAGAAATAAACAACATTGTAACATTAGGTCTCTCTAATCATTTTGAAGATTTCTTCTTTTGTCTGGAAATGGATTCGAGCTTTACTAGGATCTCTCGGAACTGAATAAATTAAAATCTCATGTTTCTCTGTTGTTAGAATGTCATGTTTCTAACGTAAAGTGCTCGAGCTGAGAGTTGAAACTCCCAGAATGCAAAGCAGATTATAGATTGTCCTTTCCTGGCCGCTCGCTAACATTCAAGTAGAAGAGAAGCTACCTCTTCTATTTGAATGTTAGCGAACGGCCAGGAAAGGAAAATCTATAATCTGCTTTGCATTCTGGGAGTTTCAACTCTCAGCGCGAGCACTTTAGGATCCTACGATAAGCTACAGATCTGCATTTCTGAGTCTGCATTGTGATTCTAAAAATCTCTGTAAAGGAACTTCATTTCCTTATTCAAATCCTGTTTAAAATGTTTCGATTTCATTTTATGCGTCGAGGAAGAAGATATGATCGAGAAGTCACTGCTGGATCTGATGTTTTGTAGATACTCTTTGGAGGCATCGGTGTCTTTGTTGCAACTTTGGCTTTCGATTGGCAACTCGTGGCTGTTTTTCGTTCTTTCTTTTGTTGGTTCGAAATGACGGACGATTTGTTGATCTTTTCCTCGTCGGTCTCTCAGGGATTGTCCCCAACCATTTCTCTGTTGGTCAGAGGAGACTCCTTTGTTTTTGACTCGTCGAAATTCTTGCAGACACGTCTTTGTGGAAGAGCGCCTTATTGTTTGGAAGATGTGAATTAAAAAAAAAAAAATGGTTCTTCAGAAGTTTTTCAAGAGACTATGAAACCACAGGAAACTTTAAATGGAACAGTTTATTGTGGGCATATAAAAGGCACGGTATAAGTCGAAGCAAGTTGAATATGGACCCTTTCTAGAATTCCTTATTTTTATCGTAATGTTGTAGTACTTCATAGCAATTTTAAAGCAATTTTACACGGAAATACTTGAATTCTATGAAATTTTACATCAAACTTGGGTAATGTTTTATTTTTGACTCAAGTTAAATCCAAATCAGTAGAATCATTTGGAAATTCACTTATTTCTAAAGAAAAAGAGATTTTACGTGCCTGATGATTCAATGAAAAGAGCAAAAAACGAAGGCACAACGCAAATAACAAGAGAGGAAAGGATTCGCACCCTGAGTTTGTCATCGGGAAGAGACTTCTGAATCTGTCACCGGGGAAGTTTGGCTGGCTGATGACAAACTTAGGGTGCGAATCCTTTCCTCTCTTGTTATTTGCGTTCTGCCTTCGTTTTTTTGCTCTTTACACTTATTTCCAAGTTTGAAAAGAAGTTAATCATTATTAACTTTTTTAATAGTAAATTGCAACAAAGATACTCAACATATACTTTCTTTTTCTGAGGTTAACGTATCGATGTTTTTTTGTAGAGCCTATATGTTATATCTCTACAGTTTTTCCTTGTGAATTTGGCATTTCACATATTGTAGAGTACAGAAAATGCTAGTATTATATATACTCGGTAGCCGAGTGGTAAAGGCGCTTGGCTGTGAGCTGGAGGTGGAGGGTTCGATCCCCGACCTCGGCGTAGGTCAGGGTTTTTTCCATGTTCCATTCTCCTCCAAATGGATCCTAGGGTCTACCCAGCCCACTGTTGAATGGTACCAGGTTTCTTTCCCGGAGCTTAAAAACGGGCGGGTGTCGGGCTGACCAACCGATCTCAAATTAGTCCCGTGGGTGATGGAACGCCGGGAGCCTTACCTCCCGCGACCCCAAAGGCCACATGGGGCACTTGACCTTTTAAAATGAATTGGTTTTAGATTATTTAAAGTATTGGGTTTAATTTTTTAATTTCAGATGATGGAAAATTTGAATTGCTTGTATTAATAGATAACTGAATGGTAAACTTTGATATTCTTTTCATGTCTAAAAAAAACAAAAAACAAAGTAAGTTGAAAAAAAAAAGGAAAGAGTATTTTCATTTCTTTCAAGATCTCCTTGTTATCTGAAATTGCTTTTCTACATATTTTCTTTACTTCATCCTTTATTATTGCTTGAAAAACAAATAAATAGAATCTGATGACAAAAATTCACAGTGATTTAGTTATACTCTTCTTTTCCTGATTTTATAATAACACTATATAAAATAAACGAAGTCCTAAGTTTATTCCGCTTTTCCAAAATTTGCCTTAAAATCGGGTAAATATTTTTGTAGATCATCAACTTCACCAAAATACCAAGAAAACATTCTCCTGAAGCATGTTTCTCATAAATATACATTCGGGTGAAGTTTCCGATGATGCTCTCATGCCCCGGGCCTTGCGAAATTATATACGCCCTCGTGTGACTACAGAATGAAACTGCTTTTCTACAACGCTTTCAAAACAAGTTATCAAGTGAAGCGTAGTGTAGATGTTGTTGAAAATAATATTTTAGTCTTAAAATTCACTTGAAAATTAATTATTTAGAAACCTAAGTCTAAAGGTTGACTGCTAAGGAATAAACTACGGGTAAACAAACTTTGAAACAGTTTAAAAGCACTTGATTTTCCCTTTTATAACACTCGATTGATCCCTTCAAAACATTCTTTAAAATCTAAAAGATTCAGCCATTACAAACTTGTTTAAACAAACGGAAAGAAGAGACAGACACTAACGCCATCTGTTAGATAACTACTGAAACTAATGTTTCTGACATTTATCCTTGTTAGTGAAGTTATGTTATGGAAATTGGTTATATATGTATGAACCAAAAATCAATAAATCTAAAATTGTCAGTTGCAGCTGGAGTGCCAAATATGTATCAGGTGGCTATAATTGAACTAACAACAGAAAGAGCAGGAATTCGGATTAAGTGAATAGTGTGGTTCTCTTAAAGAGAAAACGAATAAAAATAAACAGACAAATCAATCATTTTATTCGTTTAATTTTTTTAAGACAACATTTCTTATCAAAATAAGGAAGTCTATCGTATCAAAGCGAAAACTTACATTATACGTACTACTTTTTGCTGATTCACAAATTCTAGAATGAGAACGAAATTGATGTTGTGTAATCAATCATTTGCATTTTGAGTCTTGTATTGTTTTATTCTGACAGCCTGATGGGTATTTGACTGTATTATGAATATTCTTTGCTTTTTGGCCATTTTCAGTTTTCTAGTAAATAATTAATATCATTTCCTTTAAATTATGAAGCTTATTGTCCATTACAAATCAGAGTGAATGTTAAGTATGTTTTAAATTTAGTGTTACATTAAAAAAATATTAGATTATGACCTTGGGGATGGTATTCATCAAACATTCTACTTAAAGATTCTGTGAGGATTCGTATGTGCAGAAGATGAGTAAAAAAGTGTTTTTTTAAGGAACTGTTCTTTAAGTGGAAAGAAGTTGTTCTTTCAATGTAAAAAGGAAAGTATAAATTCGTATAATGAAAATTAGTTTCCGCTAGCAGCGTAAGATTGTAGAGTTCATTGTTATATAAAGTTTATCTAACTATACAGTATAAAAAGACAAGACCTGACTGACTGACTGATCAATGCCCAGGCCAAACCGTTGGACCTAGAAAGCTGACATTTTGTACAGAGGTTCACTTTATGTTATAGACAACGAATAAGGCCGGATTTTGCGACATTCCCTCGGGTTCGAGAATAACGAGGGTTGATTGTCGCTTTAAAGTTTTCTTATTTCCGTAACTATAATAAAAGAGACTTCAGATTTGGCATGTAAATAGGTAAGTATAATCACTAAAACCATTTTTCAGGATGTTTCGAAATTCCCCCGGGATAGGATAAAAAGCGTTGCTTTTAAGTTATAAAGCTGAAAGTTTGCTTTCTTTACTTTTGTTAGATTTTAGGATTTGTTATATTGACAATGAGAACTACAGAAATATTGTTATGTAACAAATTGGAGCTAAAATATTGTTCGCACAACAGCGCTACATCTGCACCCGGTGGCGACAATGGGAACTATACAAATTGTGTTGTGCGACAATTGCAACTAATTGTGCATAATAGTGACGGGGTTTTCGGGTTAGATATAGATTTGTAATGATCAGATGATTTTCTACGAACAGGAAAGGCTTGAAGTGATAGGGTTATGATGTTACAAAATTCAAATAACCTGGAACAATGGGTATACACTGGGAGGACGGTGAGTGGATGGGCAAACATGGTTCAAAGATACTTCTACAAGATTTTTGGGATAGATATAGGTTTGTAATGAGATCGGACATTTTGCGTTGTTTTTGTTTTTTTGTTGTTTTTGTACCAACCGGAAAAGTTCCAAGTGATCTCGCAATTGTAATTTCTTTAACCTCCACTTTAAGACATTTGTTTTTTTGTAACCCAAGCGAAGAACAGGTCATTTCCTAGTATTTATATGAAGAAGATTATATAAAAAAGTCAGACATGCTTTTGGCCTTCTAACAATGAATGAATGCAAAGGGAAGATAAATATCACAACTAATACTAGGATAGAATCTGAAAGTTATTGAACTTTTCTGGCCAAATTCCCAGTATGAAATTTTGATTCTTACTGAGTCTTGTATCAACATTTGGTGAAAGCATTACAAACACAACTTTTAAAGAGACAGACATTATCATTTCAACAAAACAATTGAAAATGAGGTAAACGCTTTCATAGCAATTCATGATTGGATATGCAATAGAAAATTCTGGAATAATCTGCGAATTAGCACTAAAATAAACTATGAATAGGTTTTTTTCCTCAACTGAAATGGGTTTAGAAATGGATTTGAGCTGCATGGAACCAGATTTACGAGTAAAAATAAATTAGTTTGCGCTCTTATTAATTCAGTTATGTAACTATATATTTATGCGTTTCTTTGATAATACCAGGCATAAAGAATGGAATAACAAATGGGACTTTTGTTAAATTTGAAAGTAACTAGGAGAGTTTATAAATTTTTCACAACATCCGTTATCGTAAAAATCAGAATCCTAATCAGTTTTCATAATTAATCTTTGGATTTTAGAAGCAGCAATTCTTAGATATATTCAAGAGTAAGTTGAGGCTGCTGTGATTATCAGGCAATGGGAGATTTGAGATCGGAGGAGTCTGATTCCTGGAACAATAAAAAAAATTTGTTGTAACGACTGCGATCTTAGAAAACTACTAATGATTCGTTTGAAACTACTACAGCTAATTTATAAAAATAACCATCGATTTAAACAAAAAATAAAGTAATCAACCTACCGTCTTGTTGAAATTCCATCTACTATGCACAGAACAGACTCACATTCATGTTTATTTTTTTTTTTTCTAAGTAAACTTTACGTAAAAATAAGTTTCTTTTTGTAAATTGATATATTCTTTTCACCAAAGCCACAGATGTAATCATAGCTGAAATGCATAGGGAGGAGTATAATTTCTGCTTTAGAATTGCTTGGTCTGTCGACCCCTTTATTACAATTAACCCTATTGTGTTCATCACTAATGCACCGCGTGCTGAATGTCGATGAATTTCTTTCTTGTCTTCACCACTAGATGGAGTTCTTGAAATTTTCTGAACAAAAGAAAAAAAAATAGAGATTACATTCAACGATTTGTTAATACAGGCAAAAAATACATGACTAAACAGAACAATAACGCAAGATGAAATACAAGTTATCACATATAATTATCGTGAATAAGTTCTCTAATTAATATGAAATAGCCTAATTGCTCTGCTAAAAAGGAAAATGATTACTACTTAGGAAAAATTATTTTTTTTTTCCAAGTCTTAAGATCAGAATCTAAAAATTGAATCAATCAAAAAGTTGTACATGTGGATAATTAGTTCTTCTAAATCTCGATTATTTCTTTAAATAAAATCAATGTAAAAAGCCATTCTATTTAGAAATGCTAACGAGGATTCGATTTTGTTTCACTTAGCTATTTTTTGGCTACTACGTTTAATGTCACAAAAATATCATTTAGGATTTTGTTTATTTAACATAAAATTTAAGTATCTATTTGTTCATTCCGTGACTCCTTTTGTTGTCTTTTGTTTGTGAATTTCTGAATGATTAAATAAAAAAAAATTGTCAAACAAATAAAAGTAGCCTAAATCATCAGCAAATTTTCAACTTTTCTAAATATTTTTTTATTTAGAAATGGATATATTTGCTATAAAAAGTCCAATTTTTCCTAATATCAATAAAGGTCTCCCGTCGAATAACATTTACTTACTAATAAAGTTCTAGCTTTTAATGAAACGTATTTTTCAAGTTAAAGTATTAAAACGCACAATATTTCACAAATACATTGTGGCAAAGTCGTAAAGCCGCAAAGCCGTAGGCAGAAAAATCAAAATGTCAGAGTGGTTTTGTATTAATAGCTTAGATGTTCTTTCTACAGGTTCCCAGGATAAGCAGTTTTTATGTGATTAAGCATTAATTTGAAGGTATGTATTTGCCCCTAACTCTGTTCTTAGAGAATCTGTTTGAATGAAAACCACTAGGGATACATTTAAAATCACAGTAGAGTTTCACCTTTTCGAGTTCAAGAAATTTTGAGTTTTCTCGATATCACGATGGGTAAGCGGATTTCGATCTAAATTGCAATTGAAGAGTTTGTTCTAATTAGCCACACATTTGGGAGCTATTGTGTTTGTCCTGTCCGTCCGTGTCTGTTCACCGCTAACAAATCCCGAACGGAAGGTCGGATCGACAAGCGGATTTCACTATCGTGTTCAGAGGCCCAACAACGTAACGTAAAAATACGGTATTTTCGGTTGCATGTTACTAGATTTGGCAGCGGGATTCAGAGTTACAAATAAATAATAATAACAAAACAACATAAACTTAATTCATTTATCTGCGAAGCGGCTGCAGGCGATTTAGGCGACCAAAGTTGAAACTTCTTTTTCTAAATACAGCCTATTTCTTTTGAGATTAGATTCGAACAATCTGGTTAATTTTCATTTTTTTTTTTGTTCTTTTTCCTTATTAGACTTAAAGACTGCGAAAAAAAATCGCTAATACTTGGTGGTTAGTCTCATAATGCAATCATTGGATTGGATAGTTTTATTGTAGAGGGGATGGGCGTCCCCCAAGAGGTGATCCGAATCAATTTACCGCTCGAGTGATTTAGCAGAATCCCTAATGAGAGCTTGGATGCCGCTGTACAGTTGGATCTTCACCTAATTCCCCGAATGATTCATAGATCATTAAAAATGAAAAATCGGGTTTGGTGCATTGATTCCCCAACATGCGCCATCGATTTCCCTGCACATGTCCCACCCCACTCATTAAAATTACTTCTGTCCATAGCAATTTGCGCCCGAATTAAAAACCCGCCTGAGCCGCCATTGTACGGCAGCCCTTGGGCGGTCATTGTTGTCTTTGCTCTTGCGATGCTCATGACATCGCACGGCGACTCTGCGAAACAATTGACCGGTAATGACGCTTCACTTCAAGGCTTCTCACACGAGATGGCGCTTTTCAATTAGCAGCTGATTAGCTTTGAGAAATGAACAACCCCTGTATTTTGAGTGTTTTATTTTTTTTTTATTTTATCTTTTCTCGTGTACATTTGAATCGAAGCTAACAAAGCAATCTGTTTGTCGAAGTATGAAAAACGAAGTTGGAAATCCTGAAATATTTTTTCTTTCTGCAGTGATCTGATTACGTGTGGCTTCAATGAAAAGAAATTTCTCAACGAACCCTCGATGAAATCACAAAAATTCTCTCGTCTAATCAAGGAATCTTTAAATCTCCTTTCATCTCCAACGAATCAATTTTATAAGCTCTACGTTTGTTTATATATTCTTTTGTTACAAACAAGCCTTGGGATGTATAAAATTAAAGGGCTTGGTATTTTTACTTATTGACAAATTATGGAGGATTCTTAGCATATATCATACTCCTTAAACATCTTCATTAAACAATATTTCGAAAATATTAGCTATTTTCTTCTACAGGTTGAAAAACAAATAAATAAAAAAAAAATATTTAAAAAAAAAATCGGTTGTTTTCAATCAATTTGTTATCGCTACAGTTGAACGTTGTCATTCACTTTGAATATTACTGTTTTAAAATACTAAATTGTTTATCAACTATGTCATTCTTAACAGTTGAATATTATCGAAATTGATATCATTCACTATTACTATAGATTACTGTTTTAAAATAATGTTTTGTCATCATTGTATGATGTTTATTTATATGTTTTAGAGAAGGAAGATGTTCTTCTCTTTTTATTTATTTTTCAACCTGTAGAAGAAAATAGCTAATATTTTCGAAATATTGTTTAATGAAGATGTTTAAGGAGTATTAATATACTAATATGCAAAGGATTGATGTAAGTTTATAAAGACGATTGATTCAAGTTATTCGGTGGATTTCAGGGGCGCGCGCTATCTCGCAAGTAATTGTACGGCAGCGAGAAAAGGAAAGTGTGGATTCATCAGAACAAGGAGTCGAGCCATACAGCTAGAGCGCCCCAGCTGTACATGGCCAATGTTTTATCGCCCTTTTGATGCCAAATATGAAACCTAAATACGAGCAATCCCATATAGTATGATTCCTGTACAATCATATGCATCTCCAATGAACTTCTGCAGGTTCGGATCACTTAAACGGGCTCTGAGAACACGATGACCGAAAACAGTAGAAGGGCTTTGGAAAGCTTGCAAAGAGGAGTGGAACAAGATCCCCTTCGTCTACTTCCAACGCAGCCTTCTTCAATGGAAACTGCGATGCAGAGCCATTGCCAGAATACAGGGGTACCCCATTGAACACAACCGGTGGTGGAGAAAAGGTTTCTGTTAAGTCTATGACGTGATCAAAATCGACCGAATAAACGTGAATCAACCCTCCGAATATAAACGTGAATATATATGTATTATATATATTCCTTTGTGCATATTGTGATTGTTAGCACTATAGTACTGACTGCTATACATTTTTTTTTGCTTTCCTTATCCAATATGTAGAGGAAATATTTTCTTCCCTATGTGCTTTGAATACGTTAATCTTACATAAAATTAAATAAACAAAACAGTATGAATTCGCAGAAATTCGCACAAATACACTCTAATTTATTTATTTATTTATTAAAACTTACTGAAATGCCTTTTTACAATGAAAATTGCGAAAGTTCCTACACAGGAAAGGTTTCGATTTAAAAGGAAATTTTAACGTGCCTGTGATAAATTAATCAATAAACCAAAAAGGCATCAAAGTGAACCAAAGTAAACAAAGTTTGTTTACTTTGGTGCCTTTTTGGCTTATTGATTAATGTTTCAGTTTGTATGCGGAGTTTTAATGTAACACAGAAATGCAAGTCAGTTTTACATTAAAATGCAAGTCTTTACATTTTTTAATCCATTGAACAGATACAACTTAGCTATTTTTTTAATCCCAAAGATAACATCAACTTCATTGTTACAGCTGTTACAGCTGCTGCTGTTTCAAGTTCTTATAAACAAATATGTAATAGATAAACAAAGCTTTATAAAAACACAATAAGTTAGTTCATTTTGGTACAGCGTCTTAGGTACTGCATCTCCATATCGAAAATGCAAACTTTGACATGTGAAATTTTCAGATTAATAATCAACTTCCAAATCTGCATCTTAGAACGCTATGAGTAAATGTTGAAAATTTTCTGTTCGTACAGTCAGTTTCTATATTATTCTGTCAGCTTCGATTACTTAATTTTTTCATTTTAGAATACTGGCTCTTCATATTCCTATCCCGTTTTAAAATAGTAAGAAACTATAAAAATTACGATAAATGCTTTCAGTTTCGTATGTAAGATGAATGTTAGTGAACATTCTCGATTGTTCTACGTGTTTCACAGGAAACACTAGAAATGTTATTCCGTTTTTTTTTGGTGGGGATTTCATTTAAGGAAGTGGTCGAAACTTGTAATTCGGAAGCAATTTAAATAAATTTATCATTTTTTTTGTTTAATTTTTCTGTGACAATTTCTTTTTCTTCGATTTCAAAAGAACACACAAATTTTTAAGTAACAAATAATATTATTTTGTTATTTTCCATTTTTTAGATTTCCCCCAAAATTAAAACGAAATCTAAAGTTGAATTTCAAGCGAATTACACAAGAAAATAATTCAAGTTGAATAAGTTTGGATTTATTTTTTTATCATAAAATTACGTGATTATTATACGGAATATCAATATCATTAAAATAATTATAATTCTTTCAGCTACACTTTTACAAATATAACTCCTTTAAAATTTTGGCCACATCATAATATATCTTATGAAATATTTCGATGTTTCGATTGCGAAGTGATATACCCACATCCTTTAGAGGAGGATGGAAGATGACGATCCCGTGCCTTTTTGTGACAAATGCACGGGTAAGATTGCGTCAAGTGAGATCCGGTCCTAGATTTGTAAAACTACGGATCAGTATTTCTTTGAAATTTAGTGTTTCATGGTGATTAGTAGGTTAATCACTTCTACACTGTTTTAGTAATACATTGTTTACATTCCTCCAGTAACTGCCTTTAAGCTGTTAGCTTTAAAAAATATCGATTTCTAATTAGTTTATGAATTAAGATGACTTGGGCAAAAATTTCGTTCAACAATGTGGACTCTTAACGCAGTTAGCTGAACCGGTTACAGTGAGCTTATGAATTAAGATGCCTGTGTCCCTTCGATGGACTGAACTGAACAACGGCTTCCTGGAAAACATCAGATAAAACGTTTGGAGTAAATTCTCTGGCTTAAATACCGGATTAACAAAAATCCGCTTATTCTTACATCGTTGCTGAATCTTTTACCGTTGATAACCGCTATTTGATTCATCTTTATATAGTCAACATTCCAGGAAGTATGTTATTATTATGTCTTGCAATACAGCTTACTGTACTTGTGATAAACACTGGATTCTGAACTTTAAAATCAAAAATAAGCCATAAAATTACATTAGTTCTATCTAATTTGGCCTACAAATTGCTTCCAATACTATTCCGAGTAATTTATTGCGTATGCTATTGCTGGTATAATAGCAATGATTTAAAGACTAAACGGGATTGTATCTGCCAGGAAGTAATTTATGAAAACCTTAATACGTATATTTGTAACTTTCCTTTTTTCAGTCTAACAAAATAGCAAATTTTTTGTGAAATCTTCAATTGATATGTCATAAAAATTTTTCTTGCTAAAATGTCAATTTTTTTTTTTTTTAATTATTTGTTCGTCAAAGCTTCGCAAAGGAAAAGATGAAAACGTAACAACGAATTTCCATCGAAAACTAATAATGGATACCAATCCTTGATATATGATTAAGGTCACTTTGGATTTAGGCAACTGAATTAATAGTTTGTGGATTTCTTTAATTTTTACAATTTGCAAATTTAAATCCTATTTGTATTTAGCCTTGTTACAATTTACAAATTTACATGTCATTTTACAAACTTATATTTTGCATTGTTTTTCACTGCTTTCACAAAACAAAGACAACACTTTAAGAAAAGTAGGTTTCACGTGCCATCAGGAACTTCTTGTTTTCTATAAATTGTGGAGGATAACTTTTCCTTACTAATAATAAACAAAAAAATATCTTGCAGTTAGCGACATTTTGTTTGATGCTTTTAGATTCGAATCAATCATTTGACTAATTGGTTGGGTATTCGATTTTTTTTCTTCCTCTCCCACCCTTTGAATATTGTGGGCGTGGGATGTTTATATTAGTGGGATAGGGAATGGGTCTGATGTTAATTCAATCTTCGTATGTTTACCATTAGAAGTGGACTGTATTTGCTATGTTTACGAGAGAAGCAGTTCAATCAGAGTTGCTCGTAATCACAGCAAGAGCGTCAACAATTGATGAAGTCAATTAATTTTCATTTGCCTCCGGACCCACCCTTGCCTGCTCCCTGGTGGTGGCCACGCTCTCCTTCAAGCGTAATTGGATAATGAAATTTTAATTGGGAATCGAGCGTTGCGCCCTCAGTCGAGAAAGAACTGAAATACAGAACAACAAAATCCAAACACTATCAATTCAGTAGCTTCTTATTCAAAGAAAACGACTTTCTTCAGCAAAAGAAACTGAACAGTAAGAAGTTTGTAAATAAACGTTAAATAAGTTAAGCGTTAATCTTTAAGTTTCTCAGTATAATTTTTTAAGTTTCTCAGTTTTTATAATAAATATACTCGTTAAAAAAATTAAAAAAAAATGCTAAAGTTGGCACAAAATATAGTTTGTGAATATTTCGTTCTTGTTTTGGAAATGAATAGAGAAAAAAAAAAAAAAAAAAAAAACTTCCCTTTCTGCAAAGTAACTGAACGAAGGAATCGCTGGAAAACTTTAATGTAAAATGTTTTTTACTTCTTAGATGAAACCACTAATTTTCACAGAAAACAGATATTTTATCTATCAGTACCTTAAAAGTTACGGAAGAAACGCCGACACACAAGATTAAAACGTTAAAAATATTTATACAGATTAAAAATACATTAAAAATAAACCCCAACCGGTTTCGCTTATGCTACTAGGCTTTGATAAATAATGACAATGAAAAATACATGTGTATATCTTAAAGAGTTCTTTATGCTTTGTTTTATTAATTACAAAGTAAATTGTTATTATTTTTGTAATTATTATTAAATAATTCAAATCCCTTAAAAAGATTTGTTTAACTTTTCAGTCCTTCTTTTCTCTTCTTCGAATTCAACATCAGATGTTAATGTCCTGAAACAAAGAAATAAACAACTGCTAAAAAAAAATCGAAAAACCTGAATTCAGTTTAAATTCTAAAATAAATGATTCCTTCCCTCAGTTAAACTTATTTTCAAAAGTATGAAAGTAAAAACGTACATAAATAATTTTCATTGCATCTGAAATATAATCATTGAAAAATTTAAGTATTTTTTTCTTCAATTTTATTAAGTAATGTTTTGAACTATTACAATGTTACAAACGACTGCAATTTTTTTTTCTTTGTTACAGAGAATGTAGAATTTGTGAAGTTCACTTAGTGTCTTTCAAAGATGCATCTGCGACTCGATTCTGGCTTTTGCTGTATAACATACGTACCGTGCAGAGAAGCGACTTTTTTCCTGGGTTATTACTTCAGAGAAATACTTTATCCCTGTACATTCGAATTAACTAAAAACCTTTCTCTACCTGACAGCAAGATTAACTTAAAATTTTGAAGTTTGTTTCTCTGAGATACTTCGTAGAACAATATTTTTCAGACTGCACTAAAAGTAATAATAATAAAGACTGACTTATTATTCTTTCATTTCAGATCACAAAATATTCTATTTGGTTGTCATTTCTAACTTACGTTTTCCTTCATCAAAAAGAGCACCTCTCCTAATAAAACAAGACTGAGATCAATCTGGCTCTGAGAATCATTGTTTTCATCATTCAAAAACGTCCAATTGAAATATATTATTCAAATTTTTATTAACTAGTAATTTGAATTAGATTGTCTATTTAAATTCAAATCAAAGTCCAATCAGATTTTTCCAAAGAAAATTTAAAAAAAAAATGTTCAAAAAAAAAAAAAAAAACTTGAGGGAAACTGATGATTGCAAATTACTCAGTTTTAAAAAAAATGGATATTGTTGGGTTACATATTCTAAGGAAATATAATTATTATTTACTATATGATTTCTTTTTTAAACTTAATATAAGTATAAGTAATCAGTTAGCCAAAATACATTCTTTTTTGATTTTTGTCTGACCCTACAGTCCATCTCGGATCCTTGCCTTCTTCAAAATCTTCATCTACTCCTTCAATTCAATTCCTTCCATTTCCAGCTTCTAAACTCCAGAATTTCAAAATCCTTCATAATGCTAAGTATCCACCTAAGTGAGGATCTTCCTATTTCATGGTATATTCTCTTGACATCCATGACGACTTTAAATTGCAACTTTAATTACCTTCATCACATTGTGTAATTATATAATTTATGTAGTCGTGGTTATATTTTGTTAATCGGAGACAACTTTTGTGGCTTTGGTCAAAAATTGTTTTCAAAAAATTTTCCTATCGAATTCTCCCAATAAGTATTGGTTTCTTTTTCTCAGAGTCAAGCCTTTGCAGCCCTTTGGATCAAATAAAGCTAGTTTTAGTTTTTAGATGCTGCTTTCTACGTAGTTTCTTTAATCCAGAATAATTCTCTTACAGAACTCTAGATCTCACCTTGCATGCTTTAATACAAAGGGAATAAAACAATAATAAAGAAAAATAACAATAAAACGCACAAAGCTAAGAGTTCACTGATCTGTTTTTGGAAATTGTGATACTGGAAACCC
>JAFIDM010000001.1:118482370-118526098 GCA_023159025.1 Thereuonema tuberculata | reverse complement strand
TGTGATTAGATTACTAAGAAAAAAAAAACCCTCCATTTTTTTTTAAAGTTTTTGGAATATTGACTTGTAAGGTTTCAATCCCATAAAAGAGTAATTGAATTTAAAATTTGGTAATTTATTTCCCAAGTGCTCTTTGATTACTTTTGCAACTTAATAATGAAAATAGACCATATTAGATGATATAAAATATTTTTAATTTACAATTTAAGTTTATGCCTCTTAGTGGTTAGAAATTCATCGGACAGATTTAATGTTAATCTACACAAAGTATACATAAAAGGCCACTCACTCACTGACTCGTCAACGCACAGACAAAATCTCTGAACCAAGGAACTTGAAATTTTCGGGATGGGTTTCCCCTTATGACGTAGGCACTCACTAAGAAGAAATACCATCCGTAAAGAGTGTAAACGGAATGAGGGGGTGACGTTTCTTGAAGATTATGCATATCTCGAAAACGATTTGAGCTAGAAACACGAAATTTGATATGAATGTTCTTTGTCAAAACAAAAAGACTCGTATTGGACGAATTTTCGATATTGGCGTCCTAGAGGGTGTAAACGGGATGAGTGGGGCTAATTTCTTGAAAGCGCCATATATGCACCTGGAGGCAACAATCGGAACTACAAACATAGAATTGAATATTGGAACATAATAACGCCACATATTAACTGGGAGGCAAAAACTAAAACTAAGGGGTGTAAAAGGGAGAGCGGCGAGGGAATGGGCAAACATTTCATTGTTGAAGGATACTTCTATGGGGTTTTCGAGATAGATATAGATTTGTAATGATAACATGATTTTTTACGAACTGGGGAAGGTTTGAAGTGCTAAGGGTGTGGAGAAGGGAGAAAGGGATAGGAAGTTAGGGATCTCTAGTTACAAAATTCAAATATAACATTACTTTGTACCTAACACGTGGTTTTTGTACCTACTGGGAATGCTTTGAAGTAATCTCAAAATTTCAATTTCTTTCTTATCCATATCATTGTAACCTGTACAAAAACGGCAATTTTGCTAGTAGTCTATAAAAGCTTTGCGGCTTTTTTTAATCCATACTTCATAACAATTTTGAGGAAGGATCGTGGGAGTTAATGTTTAACCTCTGCAACAATAAATTCACCACAAAGAAAAGAAGACATAATCTTAATGGATTCATCAAAAGAAGACTTGTATCGTTTACGCATTACTTAACATAAACAAGGTAGGGATATCGATTAGTAAACCAAATCACAACGTCTTCTGATAAGTAATTTATGTTGAATTATTACTTTAATTTCCTTATTATTATAAATGTGATTGTTGCTAATGCAAAAGACACAATTGTTTCGATTGTTGTGATTGTTGTGTATAATAATTTAATGAGGAAGATGTAATTAGCAAGAAAATTCGCTGAAAAAAAAAATCGAAATATTAAATGCTAGTTCTCAACGATACATTTCTGATGTTGTAGGACCACTTGTCATATGAATTTTCCTTCTCTTTTGGTGACAAACAAAAAGATAAAAAAACAAGAGTTGATTTTAAGATATCACTGCGTATCGTCTGGAATTAATTTAATATTGAAGATACTTACTTATTTTTTTCAATTGAACTAGCAAACCGGGAAAAGTGGATTCTCCCAACCTACGACTGCTTTTAGAACCAGCGAGTGCGTCTATGACATTTTGTATTTTTTATGGTGATTAGAATGTGGTCCCCGTGGCATAATGGATAAGACGTGTAACTTCGGATTAGAAGGTTGCAGATTCGATTCCCTTAGTGAACTTGTAGAAATTATTTCTATTTTCACAAATCACAACAATTGGCAGACAGACATAGAAATAAAAGATTTTATATAATTTATGATTTCAAATGAAATATCGGTAAATATTTCTGCTGTAGTATTTCTAAATTGATAATTGGTAAGACAAAATAATTGTTTCCATAGTAATATATTTGTTTGTTTTTTTTTCAAATTGATTGCAATAATTTCCTTTTTTTTTATGACCACTGGAGAGTCCATTATTTTCTTTTCTGATCACACAAACAAAATCAAATTTTATCCTTTTAGTACTAAGAAAAATGGCGAATTTCCAAGAAAAAGATGCATTGTAATAAAATCTATTTTCTTGGGCAATTTGGTTGTTTTTTTTTAGTTCCCATTCGTTCAGCTGTTGATCTATGGGTTCCGCCCTGAGTCGCAGCTGACGTAATAATGGGTCCTAATCTGCATCTGTTCATTTCACGGCTTCTACTGAGGAAATTTACGTTGTAGCAAATGGTGTTGAATGTTATTGTTTTACGATTCAATTAAAGAGGTAACGATTAAACAAAGGTGTTGCTGCGTTTGTTGTTTTTTTGTTTTGTTTAATTTTAAATTTAATTTAGGAAGTAAATGATGAAATATTTTAAAACAGAAAGATGTTTCGTCAAGAATTTCTATTATCATTTACTTTTAAAACATTTGCTACTATCTTAAAATAATACTCTAGGAAATTAGCACTGATTGTCTATTAAAAAAAGAATTTTCCGTAAAAGATCTACAATGGTTAGCAATTTAGGAATATTTTTTTGAAATAAAATGATAACCAAGCAAGGCGCAATCAACCAACAATTATAATAACAGATGACAGTTATCAAATTAAACTCAAAACTTCCTAAAATTTTAAGGATTTAATTTTGAATTGTCGTAACTTAAATGATTATTAATTAGAAGAATTTTAAATGATTAAATACAATTATGATAAATAAAAATATCTTTAATGACATTGATTAGGAGCCGTACACCTGTTTAAATTTTAAATACACATTTAATACGTGAAATAAAAATTACAACACGATTAGTTTAGCCAAAGACTCGAGAAAGGGCTTCTACAGTACATATCACTTGTAAATGCCAAAAAAGTCTTTGGCGAAACTAGTCGTGTTGTAATTTTTATTTCATGTATTAAATGTGTATTTGAAATTTAAACATGTGTACGGCTCCTAATCAATGTCCTTAATGCATCTCGTAAATCTACTAATAAAAATATCTTTAACTATATATTTTTTTAAAATTTGAAATTTAAGTTTATTTTGAAATTGTAAAATATACTTACTTTATTCTTATATTCTGTACTATTCTAAATTGCAAAAGAATGATTGAAATCTTTGTGTATATAAAAATATAAATATTTCAAATAGTTGGATTGTTGTTGCAATCAGCAACTACACAACTTCTTAACTCGTACAGTTTTTGAGCTACTGCAATAATGCTTTAGCTACAAAAATTTTTTTTCATAAAAATATTCCAGAATAAAATAATCAACAGTATTTTAAAGCTGTTTCACCCCAATCTGTCTTTTTTTGTTTTTTAGTTCATGCATTTCAATGTTAAAGACAATAGACATATCTTACAATATTTGTAGCTGTCTACCATGCAAATATAAAAGTAATGTTTCTGAAGGACTAATAATCTAAAATTATTTGAATCTAAAAGTATTTAAGATTACTTTTGTTTTCAAATGTGAATAAATCTAACTAGCTCGATAAGAACTTGATAATTTTTAATTTTCCAATGAAATTGTATATCATCATTATATTCAAAAGTTTACAAAATACAAAATTTCAATATATATTTTTGTTTAACGATCTATTTATGTAAAATAGTGATATTGAAACTTTGCTTGTTTAAGTTTTTATAATTTTTAATTTTAACAGGAACTAAATCGGTGTATTTACTGATTATTATTATTATTATTATTATTATTATTATTATTATAATTACTAGTGATAATATACATGTCCCGTCAACAATGACGGGATAACAATGTGACGGCTTTTAGTTGAGATAGAGTATTTACGCTCATCATTTGTAATTTCTTCATTCATGTGGAGATGTCTCTAACGACTCTTAAGGTGGTCGCTGGAAAAAAGTGAACATTAAAATTTAAATTTTAATCTACTAGGATAAAATTAATGAGTTATTTTCTTTTTTCTGTGGGTCGTCTCTCATTGCGCCACACATACACACAAAGGAAGTGATAATAATTTGAATTTAGTCCCCGTGGCTTAATGGATAAGACATCTGAATTAGGATCGAAAGGTTGCAGGTTCGATTCCCGTCGCGAACGTTCATTTTAGTAATTTTTCCACAGAAAATTAACAATTGCGCCGGACAGACAGAGAAATAAAAGATTTTAGTAATATAGATTAAATTTTTTTGGATGAAGATACAGTAAAATCAAATCAATCAAATCATTTTATGTGCTATGAAAAATGCTTAAAAAGCGAGAATGCTGAAAAGCTTCAATTTCTTCAGGTGCTGCCTTTGATTTCTCGCTTTTTAAACCTTCTGAAGATACAGTAATTGATAAATAAAGAATTGGAACGCTTTTTTTTCCACTTAGTAATCACTTTAATCTGAACTTATAAATCATAATAATAAACAAAGTAATAAACAAAAACCTATACTGACTCAAATAAAGACATTAGAATTTACAGAAATCATTTATTTTGTCTAAGAATATACTTTAAATTTGCTTACATAATTTTCGCAAAAACTTTTAGAATTAATAAGTAATTCCAAAAATTTATTGTGGCGTTTCGATAATACACCCAGATATTAAGCATTTATCAGCTGTTATTTCATACATTCACAGTTGTTTGAAAGTTTGATGACTTCGTGAATGTGATCTGTCTCCCATTGCTCTCGTCGTCTGGTGTTTGATGGCTTTCTGTATCCACTGTTCATCTTTATGCGAATATTTTCGGCGTTGGGAGCTCTTTTCTCTGCTCCGATGGAATGTTCGAGATGCTAGGCCACAAAGTCGATGGCTTTGTCAATAAGAAGCACGAAAAGTGTCGCCCTGATGCGTGGCTTTCAGGCCGCATTAGGCTTACGCATTAGGCCTAGTCGTGTGTAAGTGTGCGACACTCCGTACACCCTGTTTCGCAATATGCAAATGGAAAAAGTGCAGCCTCGACCCAGCAACTTTGGAAGGCTCTAGGAAAAAAAAATTGAGAGAGGGGAGTCTGAAATTCTCTTCACTTCGCTCCCACTCTGAAAGGAAAGTGAATCAGATAAAAAAAAAAAAATGGCCAAAATGAAGCGATAATGTATATCGGTTAAGTCGGGAACAGCAGATATCTCCAGACGTCATCTGGTCTCACAAAAAGATGAAAGAAGTCATTTTAATTAGAAAAAAAATATTGCTGTTATCGATTTACAGATTCCTTTACATTTTAAATTTAAAGTCTGGATGTTTATTTATATCTCACTAACCTAGAAAAACTAATTTTTCGATTAACCTTTATGAAAGTTTTGTTTTAGTTAACTTCGTGGTTAACGTTAACTTCTTTCCAGAAATCATTACTATTACTTTGGTAGTTATTTGAAGATATAATAGTAGTAAGAATGTTGTAATGAATATTACAATGTCTAAGAATGTGAGGTATTGCAATTTTTACATTCTTTTATTACTTAAATAAAAACAGAAAAAAGTTAGTTAGGCTCTGCAATATTTTGAACTTCTCTTTTCATTGGTGGTAGTTTCAATATATTTACTGTCTCTTGTAAAGAGCTACCATCCGAATAGAAAGAGTTAGTTTTCTCAAAGTACGAAAGAATAATTTGAGAAAAACAACATTAATAGTGATGGCATTTTGGGAAGCTTGTTTCAAGGTGCAAAGGTAAAACATCAATGTACAGTACTTTACTTGCTTTTCGAGTAATAATCCTTTATAATAATAGTTAACCAATGCTTAATAATTATTTTGTATCAGTTAATTAATCTTTTGGAAGCTGAATGCAAAGCTGGGTATTATTTATTACTGTTATTTTTACACGAAGAAGTGTTTTCAAGACGTTATTAAAATTTCAATGTTACAAGATAATTTTCGCCCGAAAACGACATGGATACTATATAGATTGAAGTTCCTAAACGGTTTAGCTCCCAAGAAGTATTACAGACGATGAATTTAAGACTAAGGTCTGATTGAATGCAACATTAACCAACATAATGAAAAATTGTAACTTCGTATTTATTGCTTATCTTTAATTCCAGGGTAATATGAAAACATTGTTCTGCGATCAGTTTCCCAGGAAGTAACTACTTCCATGTCAGTTGATGAGATTCCATTCTTAGTATTAAGGCAGTTTCACTTTCAACAGGATGGAGCACCACCTCATTTTATTGAAAATGCGCAACTTTTTCGATGACATTCTTCACAAACCTAGGTTGAACTAAAGTATAATCTAGTATCTCGCCCCAACAGTCTTTTGTAGCCTGGATTATCGGTAAATGTGTACATTTTGCGATCATGTAGGCCTGCTATCGACGGCTTTAAAGGAAACTTCCTGCTTTTTGTAGAAGCACACCCTAAGATTTTGTAGCATATGCAAAGCAGTCTCATCTTAACCGGTGAATCCAATAAAAGGGAATCAATTTGGACATTTATTTCGCTAGAGATTGGACATAATGGGCAGCCTGTATAAAACAATTCTATGGAAGCTTTCTAAAAGCAGAGATATTTGGTTCTTAACAACAACAACAAAAAAAAAAGAAACGAAGCAGAAAGATGATTTTTAAGAAAGTAATATGTTTAGATTGATAAAAACACACAAGAAACTTTTGAAATGCTGTATTTTCAAAGAGAACAATCCACACCTTTAAAAAAAATTAACTGCAATAATTGGAAAGAGGAAAATTTCTAAATTAGAAATGAGGCTTTAAAGTGGGAACGAATTTAAAGAAAATTAAAAACTTCGTCTCACTTCATTAAAGGGAAATCTCGTTAATCCATTAGAACCTTGAGTGTGGAAATGTAATCTTCTATTGCTTTAAGCCTTTGGCTTGTCCTAATCCATTCGTCTCAATCTTTGCATCTTATTTAAGAGACTCCTCCTGTATTTCTTGGCTATTTTTCAATACGATCAATTTCACCAATTGAACGCTTTCAAGGCTATTAATATGTTCATCCCATTTTAACTTTGCTTTTAATCCACGTGCTGATTAATTGCAATTGTTCTCTAATGATATCACTTCCAATTTTGTCTTGGTCTCAAAATGTATCCTTGTATTCGGTTGACGTAAAACGAATATAAGAACAGTTACATTGATGAAGTTCTTTTCTAATCCATGAAGCAAGGAATCAAATGTCTTTTTGTTCCATTTTTTTTATTTTTTGAAGAATCCATGCACTCTTGATGCCAAACTTTGAACTTAATGAAACTATAGCAAAGAATGTAGAGTTTCAAATTTTCTTACACCAGCAGAAATTTATTTTGTGAAATAAACAAACTTCTTAGAGTTTGTAGATTTAAAACAAATATCGCGGTGTCTTTAAGAATGGTAATAAACTGCGTTAAATAAAATACAAATATAAATATTTTTCAGTGAAATGTAATTTTGGAAAAAAATTACATTTTTGTTATCATGGGCCTAGTATCTTAACGGATCAGTAAAGACATAAGAAAGATCTCATCCATGCATGAAGCAGTTCTATTTGCTTCGTTTGAAGATTTCTAATATAATAATATATGAATTATTTATTTATAAATGAAGAATATTACTTTTTTTTAATTCAGCGAACTCCTTTATTTAATCGTGATAAAACTTTTTCTTACTTTCTTTTTCCAATTCAGCAGCTATTCACGAAAGCACCCTGTATGCAACTGCCATCTGGTGAGAAGCTGAGGAACTATCTATTGGGAATTCGATCAGATACGGATTGGAAGAATGGAACTGCCGGGTTTCATCTGCATCCGGTAACTTGGCAACGGAAAACTGCCTTCTTTTTTTTTTTTTTTTTTCGTGATTGATGAATGAACGCAGAAGATGCATTGGGAATTATTTGGAAAAGGGAGGTGTTAAGGATAAGCGGGGGTTGGGGATATAACATTCCGCTACCCATCCATCACCCCTTGGGGTAGTCAGACTCATCTGTCAGATGCTTGCGAAGTGTTTCTCAAGATTTCTTATCGAGTCGTCTCAATAATTTAGTTAGAAAAATAGAATCAACACTTTTAGAAATAATCATGTATAATTTTTGAGACAAATTCCATACTTATAAATATAACTTTTATTCCAATAAATGTAGAACTCTTGTAATGAATAATATGTTAATGGAATGCAGAAGATTTTTGAATTTAGTTTTTTTTCCCATATCTTTAACAATAAATAAATAAATATATATTTAATCTTCATATTTCTTTTTTGAGAACTTCTTTATTAACAAACTTTCGATCGTAATTCCGATCACGTTATATTTTCGAAACCTTCTTACAGTTTAAAAAAAAACACAACAACTATCAAGTTTTAAATTCAACATAGATTTAACTTATCAAATACAAACGTATTATTATGACAATGTATACGTATGTAACAATTTTGATCATTTTCTTATGTTATAAGTTCTTAATCAATTTAGATATTTAAATTTCTTTCTATCTTCTACTTTTTCCTGAAATAATTAATATTGTTAATAGCTATTTTGATGGAAAACTTATTTATTAAGTATTAAAAATAAAGTAATAATACTAAGTGTAGTCGCCCTACAACTTCATTATTAAAATGAGCTTTTAGTAAAAAAAAAAAAAAATATCGAAATGAATGTTGTGGTTGTATTCTTCAGTCGGATAGATTCTATAATAAGTTAAGCCTTACTTCAATCTATATTCTGTCTCAATTTCTTTGAACCATTGAATGTTAGTTGCCTACAATGTTTTTGATTAACAATGACATAGATGCTGTGCTTGTGGTACATCACTGAAACAATGATTTTAGTCTTCTGATAAGATCAGCAGAATTTTAATTCCCGTTTTGTCTGTCCTGTGGACAAGTATCTTTAAAATCTCATTAAATTATCATTAAGCACAACAATCACAACAGTCGCAACAATTGCGTCTTTTGCATGCTCAACAATCATTTATAATGCAGCTCTACAACAATCACAATAAATGCAACACTCACATTTATAATGCAGCTCTAAAACAATCACAACAATCACAACAATTGCCCCTTTTGCATTCGCAACAAAATTATACCTTTTGCATTCGCAACAATCACATTTATAATAGTTAGGAAATTAAAGCAATATCAATCATATTTTCTTATCAGAAGATGTTGCGAAGCATTGTGATTGGTTTAATAATCGCTGTCCCTAACTTGGTTAATTATCACTATTCGTTATTGCTGCGTCGTAATAGAAAGAAAGCATACGTCAGTATCATTATTAACTTGATTTGGAATTCAGCAGTGAATATATATAAGGCTATTTATAGTGAATTGAAGGAAAAGTATTAGAGAAATTTAGCTCTTAAAAAACTACACATAAATATATACAAAATATTTATATTCGCTTAAGTTATTATATAAAATATACATAATGTGAAGTTTAAGTATGCATGAATGTTTAACTAGCTATGATAAGCTTTTTTTATTTATTTTGTATGTATGGGTCAGCCTGCAATAAAGAGCATCAATACTTTAATGAGGAAGCTTACGAACTTACGTTAAGGATACAATTATCAAAAGGATCGTTTTCTCTCATCAATTCTTTTTGTTTTAAAATATTAAAAAAGGAATGATGGTAAAGTAAATTTGAAGCAAAGCTTTAAATATAATAAATTATTAGAGAGAATCACGTGCTTAGCAGATCTAATGACATCTAATTCTTCGAGTGAGAAGCATGTAACTCAAGGATTGATATCATTAGAAGTTCCTTGAACGTTGTAATTTTTCTTTTTCAAATTCAAATTTTGGTGAAATTTGAGATCTATATCAGACATTTAACACCGATCTCTCATGTCAGCTCCGACTTGATGACATTGCTCTTCAAAGTTAAGGTAGGGTAAGACTGATTTCCTATGAAATATTACATTTTAAACGACACGCTATCAATATAATTATATCTACCCTTCACCAGAGGTAAAGTGATCGATCTCAAACTTCTGGTCCGTGATTCGATACTAGTTTCTTGTTCTATTGAACAAATTATAAATTTTGTTCTTTCTTTTATTTACTTTTTCATTTTTTAATCAGCATTTATTACAAGCAGTTCTTTAACTTTACATTCTTTGATGTTAGTCCAGTGGTTCTTAAGTTCGTAAACACCAACTAGCTTTCTTTATTCTTTGAGGTTCATCAGATTATTTTGTAGATGTTTTGTACATGTTTTATTGTATTTTCCCCGCCGTTTTGAATGGTAATATTTATTTCTTACATAAAGGTTTAATCTGAAGACAAATAAACATATCAAAACCTTTAGAAAAGTCCGCTTAATTTAAAAATAAATTTGCTTTTTTAAGCAGTTTATTTTTCTTTTTCTTTTCTTTTAACATCTGCAGAGGGTCTTCTCCTCGTCCCTTGAATTTGCTTAAGTAGCTGCTAATAAAGAAAAGTAAGAAAATCAACTACTACAAATAAAAAAAAAAAAAAAAGGTTTAGTTTGTTAAGATCTCTTGAGTTCTTAATCAATGCGGAACATCATAGACTAAATCCTAGTTTGTGTACGAAGAACTGCTATCGAACGAAGGGCTCTTCCTTCCTTTTTCTATCTCCTCCCTTCATTCTTCTTCATCCCTCCCTTCCACGAACGAATAAAAATCCGAGTTCTTCATCCTTTGACCTCATTTTCACGTCTTTCTCCTGCAGAGGCCGCCACTGGCAAATAGAATTTTATGATGCGAAAATAAAATGGCTGACAAATGGCCATCTCATAATTCGCTAACGTTCCGTTAGGGCGCTTGGAGTTTTGATAGTGAGAAATTTAAATTCAACGCATGCAAAGTAAACTTGAATAGTTCTGGGGTGATGTTCTTTTTTTTTTCTATTTTTCTTTTAAGGCTGAAGATCGCTCCACTCCATATGTTACTTAGAGCACTGGAACGAGAGGAAGCTATTGACTGATGCGCCACCATCTTTCACTTCACAACATAAATCCTGACTGCAACCATTGCTCAGCGCCGTACATAGCATTTTAAACAGTTTCTGAAAAAATATACGGTTCTTTACGATGAATCACCGATAACAAGAAGAAAACACAGTTCGATTTCTAATGCTGTTGTGGCTACTTATGTTATTGAAGTTGTAGTAAGCCGACGATTATTATTTATGAGTTGATTTTTATTTAACTTTTTCTCAGATTGATTAGAATAAATTACCCAGTTCTTTTACTCTTTGTAAAAGTAAATAAAGGCAACGATTTAAAGTAAAGATGTTGAAACAAAAATGAGAATACGCTTTTTGCCTTTTTAGTTGTATAATTTAAATATAGTAAATATAATAGCAACAGTGATTAATTATTGAAATATATTAATGGGGAAAAAGCCTTCTTGACTAGCCACTGCAAGAAATTTAATTATATTTTTGAAATTGTTTTAAATTTGATGGCATTTGCTAATTTTCGACATTTTTAAGTGGTTTTAAAAAAAGTCTTTAATTTTAAAGTAATCCTAAAATATTTGTTGCTTTTAACTATTTAGCTTAGCAAAATTTAAAGCAAAAATTAATGAGACTAAGGGAGGGGGGGGGGAAAACAAAAAAACAAACAAACAAACAAGATTTAGAAATACCGCTCTAGACAATGGACAGTTGCTTTTTATTTCATAAGAAGAGATGTTAAGATAGCAGGAAGTTACTTTTTTAAAACTAAGAATTCAGAGAATGTATGGTATATTGGGAAGTTGTTATACATTTGTAAACCAATATTGTAAAATACTGTCTATTTTGTTAGTATATTTCCTCCTTTTCTTCACCAATATTGTCACTTTCTTTTAAATTTCCTTTACTTAAAATATTTCTTAATTGCTTGCTTTTATTAACATATTTTATGTAAAAAAGTTTTGAAGAATTTCAGAATTAATTATTCTGTTAAAATTTAGAACTAATTAAAATTTATAACTTCTTTTAAAATTCAAATTATTAAAAGTTATATCTCGTTGAAGTAAAGACACAAATATATATTCATTGTAAAGTGATACGAATAATTTACATACAAACTCTACCTGAAATAAATTCAATAGGTCCAACGAACACTAAAGTATCACGTACAGCATTTTCTAGCAGATGTTTCACAGAGAAAGATTGGTTTATTTATTTATATATTTACTCAAGGAAAAGACTAAATATTGCGAATATGAAAACACTTTATAAAGGATTGATAGCATTCGTCATTCTATCATTACTTCTTTATGACATTACAGTCCTGTTTATACCCTTTGCTTTGAGGGATGAGGTCATGTTTTGCTTTCTCCCACGCTATTAATTTCCTGAATCTACTGCCGCGCATTTGACAGGCACAACCAATGGGAAGATGGGTCTATGTCAAAAACGTCCAACTCATTTGTCACGGACGCCATTACCCACGAGGGATTCACCACCCGCTGCTGCCATCTACCAGAAAATAAGAACAGAACCAGAAAAGAAAAATTGCAGAAAATGGAAAAAAATAATAATAAATAGACCAATAAAAATCTCCATATCATAGAATTTCTTTTTTGGAGAGAAAAAAAAAAGAAACTCACTCATAGTTTTTTAAAGTTGAAATCACATCAAAAATCATATCTACAAGTTTTCGTAGCTCCATGTAAACAAGGCGCAATGTGAATATAATTACTGCAAAACTCCTGATGGGGCTAATTTTTCTGCATTATTGTTAACAAAAACGGTTCTACACAACTTATGTAGTAATTACATAACTTCATGCAGTTTGTAACTTGCTTTTCAATATAGGTGTAAGTTAACATGAAAGCATGATTAATAATAGTAGCTAAAATGAGATATGATTTAAAGATTAAATCTTAAATAATGATAGACATCACTATGGAATCTCCAAAACTCAAACAAGGCAAAACAAGTAGACACGAAACCATAGCGACCCGTTCATATTATATTTTCTACAAAGGAGAAATGATTCAAAAATATAAAATGTAAAAAAGGAAATTGAAAAGAAGAATAAAAAAAGGTTAAAAAAAAAGGAAGAAAAATGCCCAAAATATGCCGTGTTTAGGATTCGAACTTCGACTATTTTCGCAAAAGTGCTAACCATTACACGAATCATAGCTGTGAAATCGAGATGAATAAAAGCAATCTGAATGCCTAAAAGGTAAATACAGACAGACAGAATAAATGGAAGAGAACACTTTTCGTGTACTGGGGCACTGAATAGCAGCAACAAATTCACAGTTAAAAATCAGAAAGCCACATGCCACCATTCCATTGGCTTCAAGTGAATGCTGGCACATGAATTGTTTAACTAATTTTTAATTGTGAATTCATTGTTTTGTGAGTTTTTTTTTAATTTTGGAGAAACTAATATTGACTCCTCCGATTGTCCCTACGATTGACTCCTATGATTCTGTACTGAGCTGTTTACTGATGACTACAGCTAGCTGAAGAGCGTGAAACCGCTTTTCTTAAATGTCACTCAGTAAAATGCCTTAAATCTTAAAATAAGATTATTTTATAACTTAATTCTGATTTCTTTTTGCCATCTAACAAAGTTAATTCAAAACCGTCTTAACTGGTTTTTATGGTTAAATAGTTATTGCTCTCTCTTGGCATTGGCTTTCTTTTCTTTTAGGTTTGTAATCCATTTATGAATTATATTAATAGTTTCATTGTTTATCAAGGGAAAATAAATTGTAAGTCGTAATCAATCATTTAAATAGAATTGTAATATTTTTGCATCTATGAAGATCTAAGCCGAAAAGAATTAAGTCCATCTAATTTTGATTGTAAGAATATTTTTTTTTCTTACTTAACATACAATGTACTTATTGTAAGAACATACAATGGACACTTATTTTCATTACTAAGAGTGACTATAAATTTTGGAAGCTGTATTCACCCACGTAACTAATTTTATGAATCACGTAAGGTCTTTCTACAAAAGCCGATTTCTCATAACAAAGTTTTCTGGCAAAAAAAAAAAAGAAATCCGAGAACAAAAACACTATCCTAAAACTTTTAACGTCTATGAAATTGTTTTGAAAAATACAGCATTTTTTGCTACATTCAAATGTAAACCTCCTTTACAGACGGGATAGTGAAAAAAATAAAAACATTTCAACACTACTTATTCTGTGAGCTTCTTCTAGTCTTTGTAAACTGTGACTGATAGAAACTGATAGACTGATTTCAAATTCGGATTCCTTATCCAAACAAAAAAAAAAAACTTTGCCACAGTGGATTGTGCCACTGAAGAAGTCACAATACTTATTCTGAATATTTTATCGTTCAAACCAAAAAGCTGAGATCTGTAGTGAAATTTTTGCAACATCCAAAGGTACCTCCATCACTAGTGGGATGGTAAGTTCTAGTAAGTGAATGAAGATTGTTGTTTTCCGTTAAATCATCATGAAGTCCTTTAGTTAGGATGAAATAGAGAGTTTTGAAGAAATGAAGAAGAATGTGTTTTTTTCGTTATTTTATATATATATGTTACGAAGATATATGAAAGTTATTATGATGAATATCAATACAGATTTATCAAATTTTCCAAAAATTTAATATGTAAAAAAATATGTAAAAAATTTGTTAATATGTAAATTTTATTTAATTTTTTTCTTTATTGAAAAGAAATTGTTCTTTTTGAAAAGGAATGTTACAATGGTAGATAGGTTTGAAATAAAATTTTTAATTGTGTTCATGGCAAAAGTAATCTTTTAAAGTTAAAACAATTTTTAACGAGTTAGCTTTGCAGAACTGTGCAATTAATGTCCACCCTGTTAGGCAAATACAGTATTAGGCTAAGCATAATGGGGGACAGATTATTGCAGATTATTTCGTCGATTAAGGTTTGACTCGCCCATAATACAGTCTGCATTATAACTTAGAAAGAAGCGGACACAGAAGAAAGAAAGATAAACGTCCATGCCAACTTAGGAATTGAACGTAGTTTCATGCGTGTTATTAGGGCATCCACTAAACCTTTGGGCTGTGTACAAAAGATTGGTACAGATTTTTATGCCTACATAAAGAAAATTTATTAAAAGAGAGCAATGAGAAATAACAAGACTTAGAAAGTTAAAAATTTCCATATCATATCTTCGTTGATTCGGAACAACATTAAAATATGATTGTTGATAATCTTTTTTTATTATAATAAATATAAAGAAATTTTGGAAATTTATCAAGTTTTATCGTAATTTTTTATCAAAAATATTTTAATTTTTTTTCTACCAATAATTAAGTTTTTTAATTTAATATTTATTAATGAATGTTGTGTTTGTTCTTCGGATTTTTTTTGATCATTGTCTCTAAATTATGTGATAATAAACAGGAACCAATTAATTCCTAAACCAATTCCTAATTTCTGTCATATTTTTTTTTATTTCGAGTTGTATCTGGGAATTAACTTGATTCTAAAACCTTTAAATAAGGACGAAAATTAGTTTTGATATAAAGAAGAAAGAAAATGCTTTCATATATTAATCACGTACGAGGTTTTATAGTTTCTTGTTTTGGTATTTTATACAGTTGTTTTTGAAAGAACAAAACATTAAAGAAAGTAAACGTAGAGATATTTACTTGTAAATCTGAAAATGAGATACAAAGCTAATTTGACTCTTATTTTTTCTTTCGACGCCATCTTCGTTTTTGCATAAATGGCAGCAAAGGGGTGTTTTCTCCCCCGTCTGAGTTCCTGAATTAATTAGGTTTGCCGCAATTAAGGTTATCTAGTTGCACAGGCAGGCTCCCAAACGACTGACAGTCGAGAAAGTTCATGGGGAGAAAGAAAGGGGAGAAGAGGAGGAAGGAAAAAAAAAACATTTGGGAGGGTAGAAGGAGCGAAGCGAACAGGTCCCCCAGGAATTTTACACGACAGCAGCATTTTCTAGGGCTGCTAGCGACACATTGGCAATAGAAATCGATTAAAAAGAAATTTTCATTCTTGCATTACATTTAAGTCATTTAGATGCATCAGCAAAAGAATTCGACTAATCTCTCTAATCCTGGTCCATTTATCAAGAATTGTTTTTGTTAAAAATAGACCTATTAAACGCTTCACAAAGATGATGATTTTTTTTTACAGGATCTTATCAGAAGATTAAATTGTTAATATCTGATTTCTTCATAAACCTATTCAGTTAATTTCGCTAGTTATTTTATTTCAATATTAATATTTTTACTAATAATAAAATATTCAAGCATTTGTCATTTTGCATTCTAATTATCGAATTGCACCATCTTAAATGTTACCTTATTTATAAAGCAAAAAGTTTATTTGATTGCATTAACCCCTAGGAAATATTCCCGGTTTCTGTTTGATAGAAAATTTGGTGAGCCCTAGGACCTTTTCGCTAAGAAATGTCAAGTTCCTTCAACAGATCAAGACTTATGGATATTTCTTTTTCTACCTTGTGAGTAAAAATAAAGGTAAATTAATGTATTGTCTTCTGTACATTCATTCAATATCCATAAGTCTTGATCTGTTGAAGGAATTTAACATTTCTTAGCGAAAAGGTCCTAGGGCGCATCCAATTTTCTATCAAATAGAAACCTGGAGTATAAGATAATTAATCAAAAACATCAAACCCGAAAACTCTCACCTTATTTTGGTATCTTTCCGTCCCCCTTAATCAAGCGCTTATTACATTATACAGGGTGTACCTGAAATGTGCTGCCAAACTGAAAGGTTGTATTCAATCATGCAAAACAACGAATAAATGTCATATAAACATGGGTCTGGAAATGCTTTATTTTCAAGATATGAACGATGCAACAATACAGAGGTCTTGGCCGTACAGTCGCTCAGTTTCACAGAAAGTGCTCGAAATGTCCTCCACCGGCCGCAATGCACGCAACACAACGTCATTCCATCGACTGCCGAACAAGGTCGAAGATACCAGGTGCACGTCGAATTGTGTTGCACTCATCCGCTATGCGATCCTGACGCGTAGGCGTCAGAAACCGCTGTGATGTACACTAATGCTTTAAGATAACCCCATACGAAAAAGTCCAGAGGGTTTAAAGCAAGGGAACGAGCATGTCATGCTGTTGGTCCCCCTCTTTCAATCCAACGGTCAGAATAATGTTGTTCAGAAGTCGTCGGGCTGTACGGCTGAAATGAGGTGGCGCATCATCATGCATGAATCACATGTGACGACGAGTGAGCAAAGGAATTTCCTCCAGGCTTGTAGGCAACTCATTTTCCAGGAAATCTCTGTAAGAATCGCCTGTTAGTCTAGTTGGCAGTCGATGAAATAGTTGCCGATGATACCAATCCATACATTTACGGAAAGCCTTTGTTGGTTCTGTTACTGTGTGATAGCTTTTGTTGGGGGTGGGGGTGGGGTATTGAATATTATATGTCATGATTACTGAGCAGCAATTTAATGATTATGATACGACGTAAAGGCCAACACCTCTGTATCGTTTCATCGTTCATATCTTGGAAATAACACATTTCCAGACCCATGTTTATATGACATTTATTAGTTGTTTCGCAGCCGTGCCGGCGTGGCCGAGCGGTCTCGACGGCGGTCTGCCGTGCGGCCAGTATGCCGGTACCCGGGTTCGAAAATAAATGAATCTTGTAAATGAAAAAAACAAATCTAGCACTAAAATATAATCTTTGGAAACTTATCATAAGTCTTGATAAAATCTAGCTAGCAGTATCTTAACAAGAAAATACAAAAATCTGACACATGAATAGAGAATTTAAAATGATTTTCACCCTTTTGAAATTGTACTGTATACTACATTAAAGGTTCTGCGCAGGAATTACTTAGTCCTAACCGTCAAACTGACAAAGCGTATTATGACAATGCCGGTTTAGCCACAGAATCATCTTTGCAATATTACAACGTGTAATCTTCAGTCTCCATTAGATACAGGAAAAACACTCCAACGAAATAATTTAAAAACTGAAATGCTGTACTTATATCTGAAGTGACTTTGATAAAGCAAAAGTTTCAGCTTACGAAACCTCTAACCTGTGCAAACAGTAATTACCTCTTCAACAGCAAAAACAAAGTGAAATTTTGTAATCAGCAATTCGTATTTAAAAAATTTTTTTATGTAAATAATGATAACAAATAATGGGCAATTCAGATAGGGTAAATTTTTATAATAAAGTAAATCATTGAAGTTAAACAAAATCAGAGTAAAAAACATTAATATTTATCTCAGAAATATAACTTAAATCGAAATTTATAGTAAATAATCAACTTATATAATTTGCTAATTTCGTCTGTCTGTCTGTCCGTCCGTCTGTCTGTCTGTCTGTAATTCGATATAATTAAGCAATTAAGATAGATCCAAGGTTCTCAATGTTACCATTGAATCAAGGGTACTCAAATTGGATGAAATATTAGTTCATTTTGTCATTCCATGTAGTTTCCTTGAAATTTTAACTGAAATTCCAATAAAACATACGTTCAAAACCAAATAATTTTGTTACCACTGCATCCATGTTAATGGAATTTGGCATACTTAGTTGTTTACGCTGATTTCGAAACTCAAAACCATTTTTGCCGTAGAAGATTCGTTCACAAGTTAGCACAGTATTTAGATTACATTTACTTTATATTTGATAGTTGACAATAAAATGATTTTTCAGATTTTTTTATGCCTGTCGTCCGACAGGCTTTGCTGCTAGTCTACAATAAAATGCTTTCATTTCTCATTCAATTTTGAATATGGTTTGAAGTTTTAAGAGGACGATTTTTTTTTAATTTTAAATAATTTTTATTTTTATTTATTTTTTAAAAAATTTTTAATTTTTAATTTTTAATTTTTATTTTTTTAAAATTTTTTTGAAGATTTGTTAATTATTTTTAATTTTTTATATGTTTTAATTTATCTTATATTTTTTATTTATATTTATTATGTATTTTTTAAGTTTTGATGAGACACTGGATTTTATGGTTTTGTTTGTTTTTACTGTGCTTGAGCTCGTTGTTTAAGGAATGTAGATTTGATTTGTTAAGTTACTTTGTATCCTGGCCAGTGATAAAAGCAAGCGGGGGGCTTTTTTTTTGGTTGTTGAATTGGAGATTTCGTTTTTTTTTGGTGTGGAATAATGGAACTTTCGCCCCGGGGCCCCAAAGGCGTTGCTATGCCACTGATCCTGGCCCGATGATGACCTGTGAAAGTATTGCCCGAAACATGTAATGTTTTCAATTTTAACATTAGTAATTTCAAAGTGTGTTGTCATCTATATTTTATGTTTAAGTTCAAAATATGCTTTAATTTCTTCTTATTTACTTTTGGTTTATTTACTTTATTTTTAGGATATTTTTCTTTGCATTTCCATGCTAGTGATTTTTTTTTCAGTTAACTTTACTTCTAAATGTTTTGGTTTCTTTGAATTCTTAGTTTGATTTGATTTCTTATTTGCTTTTATTAATTATTATGTTACTTATATTTTATTTGCTTTTCAAGCTTTTCTCATATTTGTTTTAGCAAATTTGTTTTAGCTTTTCACATGAAAAGATTGTTTACTTTCCTTGGGTTTGTTTTTTGTTTTGTATACTTTAGTTTATATTATTTATGTTTTGGATCTGTTATTTTAAATTTTTTTTTTACATATTTGAATTTCTTTTAAGTTTATGATAGTATATGTTCTATCGAGTATTTCAGTTATTAATAGCCCATGTTTAACTCAAATCTAAACATTCAGTAACATAATCTACTAATTTATTTTAGAAAAAAACCCCACAAAAATTCTAGGTATTTTTAACCTTAAAATTATTCGCGTTAATATAATTTTTAAATTGTTAAATAAAATCATTAATTTTAAAAAGGGTTTTTTGAAAGAACTTAAAGCATATTGTTCTTAAAAATATTATGGTTTTTTTTTGTTTCGTGCACAGGAATTACATGAAAAGTGTACCATTATAAAATTAATACCTGCTGAATAACATAAACTGGAGAAATTTTCCATTTTCTGAAAAAAAAAAAAAAAATCCACATTATTTACTGAAGTTGATAAAAATACGATTATTTGTCATTTCAAAGCAGGCGGATTTAGCCAAATGAATTAAAATCTTATTAATCAGAATATTTTCAACACGATTTCCTGTGAGTATTGTGTTGTCATCTTCTTTTGCCCCCCCCCCTTTTTTTCTGTTTTTGTTATAATTAAAAAAACAAAGAAGAAATATCAGATGTTGAAGTTAAATATCAAGTTTTAAGAAATTCACCTAGTAGTAATTCAGAAGTTATTTGGAATGGACAAGCACACACCCAATCACGAGCCCCGTTTTTCTAGGAAAGGTTAGGCTAATAAGAATTAACAGATTATTATTAGCCAATGATTATTATTCAAAAATGAAAAGAGGAAAAAAAGAAAACATTAGCCATTTTAGAAAAGTCTAGTCAAAGAAGAAGGAAATGGAAGTTCTTCTGAAACGGGAAGGACTACTCTTTTTGTAAAGAAAGAATATATTTCTCGCTGAAAAATATCTGATCATGTGAAATTAGAATGACATGCATTGAAAAGAAATGATAAAAAAGAAAGATTGAAAGAACGATAAAAAATTCTAGAATGACAAAAAAAAAATAAAAAAATCCAGCTACATCCAGAGAAAGTATTTTTATTCTAAGAAATATTAATGTATTTCTTTCATGAATCACTGTTGGGATCCACCGAGTGGAGAATACGGAGTGTTTGAATTGGTTGCTATGATTTCTTTATGCCTTGGATCTGCTTTCCTATTGGTTAACATTTTCGATTCAGGAAATGATCTCTAATAGATTAATGATAGAGTTTTGCAATCTACTACACATATTTTTTTGAAGTTCATTCAATTCATTGACTATTTATTATTTTGTTATCTTGATGGCGAAAAACAAAAGCAATCAAGTTTAACTAATTTAAAAAATAATAATAACGACGATGCTCAAATAAGAATGAAAAAGTAAACTGCTTCACGATAATTATTACAAAAAAAAGTTTATTTAATGTTTTGCAGTGCCTTGATTGTAATATCAATGGCAATCAATGGCGACAAATGAAGTTTTTAAAATTTTATATTTATTAAAAGTAAATATTTAAAACTACAATTTCATCGTGGAATCATGAATTAATAAAAAAAATTATGGTAGAAAAAAATTGGCTTTTCTTTATTTTACAGAAATAAATTTTAGGAAATAACATTTTTTTTTTGATGTTTTTGAACTAATTACTTTCCAAATTTAAGTTTCTAATTTAATAATTTAAGTTTCTGATATTTATATTTACATAAAGTTAAGTTTCTGATGCTTATATAGTTTGTTTATATATAAAGAATAAAAGTTTCTGTGCATAAATATATAGAAACTTTTATTCTTTATACATAAAGAAATTATTTGGCGATATAAAAAAGATATTTGGCGAATGTAATCATCAACTTATGTAATTGGCTAAGTTCGTCTGTCTGTCTGTCTGTAACTCGATATAATTAAGCTATTAAGATAGATCCAAGGGTTCTCAATAGTACCATTGAATCAAGGGTACTCAAATTGGATGAAATATTAGTTCATTTTGTCATTCCATGTTGTTTCCATGAAATTTTATCCTTGGAAACTGATCTAGACAACTGAAATTCTAATAAAACATACGTTCAAAATCAAATAATTTTGTTATCACTGCACCCATTTTAATGAAATTTGGCATACTTACTCAGTTTTTTACGCTGATTTCGAAACTCAAAACCATTTTTTCCTTAGAAGCTTCGTTCACAAGTTAGCTTAGTATTTAGATTACAAAGGTGAGTTTCAAATTCCTTTTGGCGTTATGGGTCAAAAATAATAATTAATCCATTCTTACTTTTAGTAAAATTTTTTTACAAGGACAAACTTTAGATATGGTTGGTATTTATTTACCAGAGCCTGTTTTAATCATGGACAGTTATATGTTGCTATTTCTCGAGCTCGTCGTGCTTGCGACGTTAAAATCAAAATTCTTGACCGAATAGTTTAAGGACATCTGATAGAAGGATCTGATGCTGTTTTTACAAAAAATGTAGTTTATAAGGAGATATTTACTTTGTAGTTGATAAAAATGATTTTTCAGATTTTTTTATGCCTGTCGTCCGATAGGCTTTGCTGCTAATCTTTTATATATATATATAAATAAAAGATTACAATCGCCAAATATCTTCCTCCTTTGTTTTTTTATTTTCTAAGAAAAAAAATTGGATAGAGAATAAAAATAATGCCTGGTAAGTAATGAAGTAACTAATCATCTAAACAAAACGTGTAATTATTCCCTGTCATGTTACTGCAATCCTCGTGTGCTCAAGTACAACATTGGTTGCACCTTATTCACTTTTCCCCACGTTAGTCTTGGGAATATTTATCCTTACAGTATAGATACTCAGCATCATGTTCTTCGTCATCGACGCTTTCAGATAGTTTCAGGAATTTTTATTAGGAACTCTTTTTCTTCTTCTTGGTCACTGTGTTGTCTCTAGCTCTCATCATCTTTTGCACCCATTTCTTTTTAAACTTTTTTGAGCCGACTTCTCAGTTTTTCTTTTTCTCAGCTTCAATTAGTTCTTGTGTGGGAATCCTGTTGCTGAGGACGTGCTCGGTTTCACACGAGGAATGCGATGTATTTCATAGGTTGAGCCACTTGTGAACCACCGAGATCTGTATTTTCAGAAGACTGTGCATTCGAACTTGTTTCTTGAATATCTTTGTCAAAATAATCAACATCTGTGAAAATATTTAATCACAAGGAAGGATTCCTGTTTTTTTTAAGCCGTTGATGGTTATTTGAGGCATAGCACCTTATAAATAGGCTTTTCCCTGAAGAGCTGCAATTTTGGTAATGGGTAAAGACTCGACTGGATGTTGGATGCAGTCCACTTTCCGTCACTGCCAGGAATCCACCACCAGCGAACATTACGGACCGTGGGACGCTCTCCTGGATGCAATACTACAGGGCAGTCGTGGAGTCCATGCCAGGTCATCCAAGCGAGAGGGACCTAAGTGCTTTTAAACAGACATCCCAGTTTTTTTGACACTCCAGTGTTTATAACACTCAAAACCGGCGGCTTAGTGAATATAACTTATTTACCTATTTTGATAAAATGTTTTGCAACCGGTTACAATCTCGGAATTCAAAAAAGGTTAACAGAATTCAAGCTCCGATATTTTTGAAGGTTAAACAAGTTTATTTTAATCAGTATGTAAATCTAAAGCAAAAATACAAAACTAACGTATAAGTGGTATAATAGACAATTAATGATCAATTAGTATTTCAAAAGAAATTTTATGATACTTGATTACCTCGCCTTTCCTTGCATTTTTGGAAAGAGCAAAGGTACACGCGTTTTAAGATCATTAGAGGAAAAAGTGATTCTGTGACTTTTACACATTGTTTTCGCAAAGCATAAATTTCTACGATTTTACAATTTTTTTTCTGTAAAACTTTTTTTTCTTTTTTCGCAAATTATATGGGATTTTTTTTTGCAATCTTCATCTTTTGAGTCATCGAAGCAAATGCCAAATATTGCAAAATCGATTAAGAGAAATAATTAATAATAAAAGGAGAGGAAACGATATTAGGCTCACTTTGACTTGCAATAGCGTATGCGATAGAAATCACATTTATTCATTGTCAATTGTTAAAGATTCTAAATAGCCTACCAAAAAGATATCGCTGAGAATAATGGCTTCTTACTATTACAAATATCCCTTCAGTTTCGAGACATAATACCAGTATCAGTATCACTTAGCAGTGAAATTGATCAGTTCTTCACTAAGAACAAAATAAATTAAAATTACAAATTTATTTTAATTTCATTGTAAAACAATGAGTGCTTGTAATTTTCAATATACTATAATTCAAAAAACTTGTAATAACTTAAATATAATAAATGTACATGCTTGATATACAGGGTGCTTCGGAAATGGTAGACAAAGCGAAGAGATACGGGTTCCAAAGGTCATTTTGAGTCGAAAATGTTCTATGACATTTTGCTTTAAGGTCCGTAGTTTTAGAGTTATGAATGCTTTGGGAATGGTCCCTAATCAAAGAAATCTCAGTTCACATTAGGAAGTGTAAGTAAATAAGGTAAAGGTTTATTACGAAAAACAATCCGGAAAACAAATGTCATGACTGAAAACAGATACGATAATTAAAGAAAATGCTGAAAATGGCCAGAACTGAGCTTTCTTTGAATAATTTCAGTTTCTATCTTGTGGCATTATCCTCTGCTTCTATGTTGACATCCAAAGCGATAATGCAAAATTTTGAATTAGAAATAGTCTTGATTATGCGAATTTATTAATATTCAATTGTAACTAATCTTACTGTTCCACTTGAACATTTTTTTTTTGTTTTGTCCGTTTGATTGCACAGCACGTTAAACGGCTGGGCTGATTTTTGTAAAATTTGGTACAAAATTTATTTATGATCCAACATAAAATATGAGCTTCATTCCCTTATTTGATATTCATTCCCCGATTGCTGCAGGGATGGACACCCGAGCTTATTTCTTGTTTAGTCTTTAGCCATCTTAAATATGTTGTTGAAGAGTTCTATTAGAAAGTGCTGTATATAGCACAGATTAGAGAGGCAAAACCTTCAAAGAATTTAGCGTTGGCTGATAGTTCTACATTTCATCTATCGTACACGAATTAATAATGTATGAAAATTGTTTCATCGGATGTATTAAGTATGATAATTTCACGTGTTTAATTTAAGAAAAATTTATTACGTTTACATTCCGAGTTACTCGTTGAAATCTACAGACTTGACTTGGGGCAAAGAAAGTTGGAATTGGAAAGACTTAGGTGTGTTCATTATCATTCAGATTTTGTTTGTATTTGATGCTTAAAATATTGAAACGGGAAATGCCGAAATTTCCAATTGACGTTTGGAAATGAGTTTAGCTTTGAAGTTACATTTCCAATTTGTTTTGAAGATACCTCTTTAATAATTCTACTTTATTTCACCGAAATTAATGACCGTTCATTAACTTCTGGAGAGTCAAGCTTTTGCAAGTAAATGAACTCAATTGGTCCTCTTGTGTTTTCTCTGCAAATGTAATAAGACATTCTAAACCTTTCATCCCATTGGTTTCGAGTTGCTTCTGGGTTCCTGATTGCCTTGGCCCTAATCCGCCCCTCGCATGACCCCTTCTTCTTCCCGATTCAAGACATGGTTATAGCGGCGGTAATTATCGTGTCATTCGGTTCAGGGATCTGCTCAAGACGCCCCCGCACGGGATTTCACGCTCACCGACAGCAATTTCCCTACATTTGGTTCTAACGGGATTAAAGCGGCAACAAGACAAGAGGCGGCCTCTATCGGAACCGATACCAATCCAATATTTGATCCTTAGTTATGGCGCTTCATCCAAAAAGGAGGAAGAAGAATATGGAGATGTTGGAAAAATACGATCAACTGAATCGTTGATGACAAGATTAGGAAAACATCAAACGATTTGGAATTAACGAAGTTTTTTCTAAATCTCATGCAAATTGCTGTAAACGACATCTATCGACAAGATTTTTTTTTTTAAAGAAAGTGATACTGAATGAAGATATTTAACTTATTGGCAACTTTTTAAGAAAGTTATCAAACACATTAAAATATTTCCCAAGCAATTTTTTAAGTCTAATTTTTTAAATCTTGTGGTATTTACAAATAAAAAGAAATCGGTGTGAAAACTGCTCGTATTATTAATTTTCTTTTATTCTTTCAAAAAGAAGTAAATGATGTAAATTAACACAGACTTTTATGCTTCTGCAGTTGTTAATTTCTTATCTGATGATTCACAGCAAATCTTTGAATTAATTCCTATCAAATTATAAAAGATTTTTTTTCCAACGACGATATATTTGAAATTTAATAAAATTTGGTTATTTTAAGTAAATGCTTCAAATCGGCCATTACTTCAAAATCAGAAACAAATCAGTTGGTGGAGAAGATATGAAATGATGTCGTCTTGTATAGATATGTCATCAAGTGGAGTGTGATTTAGGATGTATGACGATTCTTAACACATAAAACCAATGGACGACTATATCAGTAAGCCTAAACATTTAGGCCAAGAAATTTACCATTTCTTGGGCTTAAATGTTTAGGCTTACAGAGGTAGTCGTCCATTGGTTTTATGAGTTATGAGTTAACAAAATATTAACACCTCTATCTTCCAATTTCTGAGCAAGAAATCAATTCATTACCATTGTTAAATTGCTTTGTACTAATAAACATTGCTTAAGCTAACATGCCCCAATGATTATCAGTTGATAGTCTCTGGATAGGGATATTCAATCCCTCATTTGAATTTTAAGATATATTATTTGTTAATGACATTGTAAGGTGCTTTGTCTTGTTGAAACCGTTACATTAATCAATCAGAATTTCCGAAACTGTTCTTGATGCATAAAATCAGCAAGTCTTAACATGATACATTCCCTAACAAATTTTGTTTTGCTCTATTAGCTGTTTTTCTATCATACTGGGATAAAATTTCACAAACCTAACCATGTTTGGGAAAAGGATGATGTCAGACCAGAAAATAGTAACTTTAGATAATCTTGATATTAATCTAGTTGTGTTGCTGGGCAAAGGTATCTGTTAAGAACACTCAAAATAGTCAACATATAGAAGGATCTATCATGATGTATGGATACATTTCAGCTGGCAAGAAAAAAAAATACTTTAAAATAAATAAATGTACACCAGGATTTGTTTAAGAATATTTTTTACTTGGAGAAATTCTGGATGATTTTTTTGAGACTTTCAATAAGGCAGTGGACCTAATCGCAATCTCAACATTACAAATAAATGCTTTAAGGTAATAAGACCAAGTGATTACTTAGCCTCGTATCATCATACTTAAACATGTGCTAATGTGACCTTCAATGGTTTTAGTTGAGAAGAGTTTGCTTATGGAAGGAAATTCAATATTAATTCCAGTTACATTATTGTATTATTAATCCCGAATTGAGTAGTAAAAGAAGGTATTTTTGATTTATATAATAGTTCATCATCATTATTATAGTACCCAAATTATCTTAGTTAAACTTTTTACCTAAGATAAAAGTTCTTATTATTGGTTATCAAGATTGCAACAACAGCTCAAACCTTTTTAGTTATATCCTCTGAATTTATATGTATTTGACAATGAAATATATTGGGATTTTAATAAAAGTTAGTATGTTTCGTTTAGATTACATGACGATTACGTATCATAGAATTTGACTTCAATAATCATTGATCCCAATTAGGCTTATGACTAATTTACGAAGCTTTTCAAAGGACTTAGCACCTACTTTCTTATCCTTTCCTCACTGAGATTTGAAGAAAGCAAAAGTCTTAATATTCAACTTCACTTATCTTGAAATGATTTGAAATATATGAATATTCTTCTGGCGATCTTTTACTGAAAGCTATTATCGTTGTCAATACAAATAATAGATATACGATTGCGAATTTTTTTAAAAACTTAATAATAATGCTGCATATATGTTTGATGTCAACTTCAGTCGAAATTGACTTAATTTTCAATTTTATTTAATCATTATGTGTGATTAAAAAATTTTTTTTGAGTCTTAATAGAATTCTAATCAACACACATTGATCGTAAGCAAAAAATCAAATCGTCAATCGTAGCTTTTGCCAGGATTTCATCGAATGAATTAAAATTCAGGCATTTGCACCTGTTGGAAAGCTTGCCTTGGGTTACTGATCTTTATTAAATCCTGTAATGCAAACCAGAATTTGTTTTTTTTTTCCATTCTCATTAGGCTCAAAACTTATTGTGAAGTAAACGAAGCTACCTTCAACGCAATTAACTTTCATTAAGAAAAATTATTTTCTAAACAACTTGAGTCTCCTTACCGTAAAGTGCAGTGATTATCATTCTGAAAACACATCTTGCAATCACACTGAGTTTATGGAAAGAACAGAATGAGACATATAATAAATAATAACTTTATTATTACTAGACGGCTGCCAGTCGCTTCGCTCCGGAAGCCCCCCATATGTAACGGAAGAAAACATTTATTTATTCAACAAAATAAAAATAAATCAAGTAAACTTAAAATTAAAAATAAGTTAAAGTTAAAAAAGTTAAGTTATTTTTATTGTTAAAAAAAATACATGCAATAGAATATTGATATCCATTTGTAACAGTCGGAAATTTATTCAAAAAACTAATTACATCAGGTAAACTAAAACCTAAAGCTTAAAACTAAAATTAAAAATAAAGTTTAAATTCTAAAAATTATAAGCATTGAATTTTGAAATCCTTGCCTGGAAACGCACGTGCAAAATTATATTATTACGGAAAGGTTTGACCGGGTTTAACCAAGCAATTTAATATTCCTGTCACCTCGGGCGAAATTCCATTGTTGTGGACAGCGGCGACCATGCAACAATACTTCTGTTGCCAGGCAATACGCATGCAAATTGTTGGGAAATTCAGTTTTGGCGGACGTGCGCACGCGCACATGCAAATAATTTTTTGAATCATACAGATTAAAAATTTCTTTAGAAAGTTTACATAAATTTGAATTGGAACTAACTTCGAAACACTTCCATTTCTTCAATTTTAAGTTTTAAAGAAAATAATATTTTAAGTTTAATAAATTTAGGAGAACTATTTGTTTGTAATTTGAAACTTAATATACAAAGTAAGATAGTTAGTTAAGTTAAAGTTAAAGTTGCGATCAGGCCCAGAGGACCGCGCAATGCAACTGGAGGGTAGGCTCCAGTGTTCAGAACCTACGGGACAAAGTTGAGGACGGGGGGTCGGCCCGTCGCTCGCCCGCCTTTAACTCCCGGGAAAGAAACCCGGTACCCATTCTATAGAGGGCTGGGTAGACCCTAGGACCCGTTTGGAGGAGAAAGAAGCGTGGAAAAATTCCCGTCCTCCGCCGAGGCCGGGAATCGAAGCCGCCACCTCCAACCCGCAGCCAAGCGCCCTTACCCACTCGGCTTCCGGGCCCACAAAGTATGATAGGCTGTGCGGAATTTTGAGAAAGGAAAATTTTACAAACACGAAGGAGCTATAATCTTTAGTCGATAACAGTTAAGTTTTAAGAATTCCACTCAGTGCACATGCTTCTAATTGCCTCAGAAAATCAAAATGCGTTATTTGATATTTGAGAAATCAGTTTGGGAGTGGTAAATACAAAATAACACTTCATCTTGAAGAGATAATAGATTTTATTTTTAATCAGTAAATTTATCTAATTAAAAATAATCGCTTAAAAATTATAAAAGCTCAAATAATTAACAACACTATATCGAAGTTCCACTATCTTCCAGGAAACTTGAATTGATCAAAGAACAAATTGCTCAACTCTGAATGAAAATACTGTACATACAATGTTAATGTAAGCTACATCCATTAATTTCACAAAAAACGAGAAAATTTTATTTTATTGGTTTTTATTAAAGATTTCTTTTTTTTTTATTTTTTCATTGAAAGGTATATGGAGTAATTGATTTGAAAAAAACTAAATATGTTTTGTGCACTGTGTTTCCTCTATACATTGGGTATTCGTGATGCTCCGATTGTCTGGCGGGCCCAGTTTTCGTTTTCTGATAAAAAAGATTGTAAAACTCTACATCAGGGCTGTCAACCTTTTTTTTTTTTAAGAACCAGCCATTGATATGTACACATATTAAAACATGTAGTAATTCACCATTGGAAATTTTTGTGAAATTTTTTGTGTTAATATTTTTCAGTATTACATAGATGAAAAAGATCATCATCTGCTATTCACGTATTAAGTCTTCTTATAAGTATCATTCTGTTGTAAATGGTATACTTTCGATACTAAGATTGAAGACTGCGGCCCGCCTTAGCCATCTGTTTTTAAAGATGGATGAATTGTCGTGTAAGTAAAAGAAATTTATTTACAATATATTAAATCTTATTGAACATATTGGTTCTGCTAGATCAGGGGTGCACAACCCACGGCCCGCCAGTATATTTGCTGCTGCTCGACAGTGTCAAACTTAAAGTTAAATTTGAGTCTTTATATTGCTGCCAACAGATACATTGAAAAATGCCATAACTTGCAATAGCAACAGTCTTAGACTTCACTATTCGAGTGAAACACAACTAGCGCATTATTTAATAATTTGAACTTTATGTAAATTACATTCGTTATTAATCACTATAAATGGTACTGTCAAATCAGTAATTAGTAAGACATTTATGTAAATTACAGGTATTATTAATAATTATTATTATAACTGGTATCAAATCATTAATTAGTAAGATATAGTAAGGGTTTTGGGGTTCAGGGGTTGTTGGAGGATAGGATGCTGCGACCCTCCATCAGAACTTTTATAAAAATATTTTCCCTCAGACTTTCTAAGGTTGTGCACTCATGTTCTAGATCAATTCTTCAGTTTACCTCCAAAATATGAAACTCTTAAAAGATTATCAAAATCTTAAAAAATATTTAAAATCCAAAAATTATAAAATCTTAATTGTAAAATCTTTTATTTTGTTTTAACGAAATTAATCTCTAAAAAAATGTAATTTTTGCCAAATGTAAAAAATGCAGAAAAAACACAAATAGGAAAATAATAAGTCTCAATGTATAGTTTAATGAAGAGAATTTTGATGATGAGGACTCAACTTAATTAAATTTCAGAAAGACGAGAACTCATAAGTAATTTATGCAATTAATTTTTACGAAAGTTATCCAATAAAACTGACATGCACAAGGTTCATTATTAAACATACAGAATTTTTGTCATTTACCCGTACATTATTTTCAGTAGATATTAATTTATGTAGGCCTACATAATTAACAATATTTATATTTTAGAATTTATTTAGTTATAATTTACCTAGATGGATAGATAGATATTATACATTTAACACATATACTTAAATGACAAATTTATATTTGAAAATACGAATAGTTATAATGTGTATTTATGTAATGTTATATTTAATAAATTTTACAAGTAATACAATATATTTCTGAAAGTATATCTGCTTCTCATTTTGGATAATTTCAAACAAGATAAAACAATGAAATTTTGATATATGGTTAGAATAATCAGGACATTAATACTACCAGATCAGTTGTTTGAAATCGGCTTAGGATATTTATTAGATTAAACGCTAATTATTTTCCTGCGCTTTATATCGCGAAATTTCCTGGATAGCATTTGGGGCAGCTTTCCCACAGACATTAATACAGCTTGCTATAGACCAGCCATGTGCAGGCCGTAGAATGCATTAATGAAGTCAACGATAATAAAGAAAAAAAATTGCGATATTATTAAACTCTTTTTATAACTTTATTTTTTTTATTGATAATTTTTTTTTAAAGAAAATCACGGCTAATAAGAATTTCAGATAATGAATTGAATAAAGTTTATCAAAAGGACATGATGTAACGGAATAAGCTGAAAAAAACAAAAACAAAAAACATCAACATCAACATTTGCTATTAGTTTTCTATTTAATGAATAGAGAATTAAACATGATTTTTTTATTATAATTAACATTGTTTGTTTTCTTTGTGTTAGTTCTTAAGCCTATAGTTTTAACTGGAAGCTTTTTTACTTTCAAATACTTCTCACACTACAGAACTTAAATCTCCAAAGGCGATTATTAGTAATTCTCTTCTTTGGTAATATCAGTAATGTGAGCTATAAAGAAATTCACATAATGGATTCAGCAATATCATAGATGGGTCATTGAATTCCTATCACTACTGTTTCGTCTTCAAATCTGATTTTCGAAAATTGCTCATCTGGCATGAACATGGAAGCCACAATAACCTTTCCTTTGTTCTAACGGTTTGATGTTTGGATTGCATTAATTTTGGCAGTCACATTACATCTCTGGGAAAGAGTAACAATGTAGCAACGAGTTCCTGAGATCTCTCTGCTGTTGCAGTTGACGAAGGATTAATTATTAGTGGTCCTGAGTGTTCTACTTTTGGAACATTTGCCCAACCTTCAGTTTTCGTTTTCACTATAATTCATGAAATATTTTTTCGCAAAAGACTAAAAGATAGAAAAACCATTGTAAAATTTATTATAACTTTTAGTTTACTTAAATTTACCTTATATAATTTTACAAAATAAAGAACAATTTTTTTGCAGGCTTTTGTACAGAGTCAACATATTATGTCGTCTCCTTGAAAAAAAAAATCTGTGGGCGTCTATATCAGCGGTGATAGTCATCCTAAAACTTACAAGGAGAGGCCATGAGTTGTACAACACGGAATTTAATGCCCTTTTATCATCTTAAAGTATTTCAAAAATATACCGGCGTTGAAGGTATATTTTAGTTGAAAGCATGAACATTGAAGAAAACATCCAACGGAGGCATGAGAAGGATGAATGTAACCAATCACGAATACTTGGAATGACTTCAAAATTTACACTGATGGAAATCCAAACTTTCATTGATTATTTAAGGAAAGAGTGCTTAAAAATCCTTGGAACTCCTTTATTCAAAGTGGATGTGATCTATCGAAATCTTATAAGGTATCATGAAAGGACTAGTATTCAACGTTTAACTTTTTGCAAGATAGATTCTGTATTCCGAGTGTGCGCCTTTACTCCTGATATTTTGTTACTGTAAATTCGACATCTTTGAGATACCAGTAACATATGGTTAACGTAAATTTCAGAATTAAGGAAGCTCGAGTAAATAAAAAAGCTTTAAAGTATTTTGTAAGCTTTCCGCTGCATTTTCTATTTCATTCAACACATTTGTAATAGAAGAATCAAGTATCCCGAAGATTAAACTGATATAGAAAATGATTTGTACGTCAGCATTTTACAGAAATCTGTAACTTACAGCAGTTAAATAGAATTAATGGAGACTTCATAATGACAGTAAAGGTCTATTTTATTACATTGCAAACATTATATTGGCCTAAATATTTCTCTGTCTATTGTCTTTTAAATTTTTTTTCTATTATTGTAACAAAATTAAGTGTAGGAACATTTAGATGTACCGCAGTTATTTTCGCAAACCTTAAGAAATAAAAAACAAAAAACCCTCTCTACACCAAATTAACCACATCGATTTAAAGAAGATGTAAGTTTTGAAAAGTGATCTTTGATATTTTTCTGATTTCAAATCCTATAAGATAAAATGGATATACGAAAGGAACCCATTATTTTCTCTGTTCGTTGCACTGATTTGCTTCATGGGAGATATTTATATTCTCGGTGGATTTTACGATAAAGTAGTCGCATCCTCATCCGAAGAGGACTTTGTAGTTAATTAAACCGCCATTTGGAGGAGGGTAGGGACGTGGGGAGACGAGAAATTACTGCTCCATAACATGGTTTGCTTAACGCCATATTTGCAGCACAGTGCTGTATTTAATCATAGCTCAGCGTGACGTCGTATCTGCCGTAATTAACGGAATGCTACAGAAACGACTCGTTGTGGCGAGATGATACTTTAGTTGGGCAAATTGCAAGCGCTCAGTATCATGAAAACATTCGGCTCCTGACCATCAACTCTGATTGGTTGTGTTTTAAACGGATGAGAACCCACACAAAGAGTGAAAAACTTCGAAGAGATTTTCCTGTTAAACCATATTTCATCATTATTTTTTCCCCCACGTTTTTTTTCCATGATAATTTTCCATGTTCATTAACGTCACTGGCTTAATTCTAATTTAAAAATTCTGTTTGATTTAAGATTTGTAATGTGAAGAAACGGTGGATTGTTTCCTTCTTAAAGAGATAATATTAAAAGTAAACCAGCTATATTTTCTAAAGAAGAGATTAGGAGTTACTTATAATAACAACAGAAGAAACCGATTATTTCTTTGCCTTTCATTAAAAAAAACAAACTACAATACGAATAACAATGTAAGAATATCCTGTAACTAATGTTAAACTTGAGCTACATAAATTATCAATATATACTTAACGATATTATAAATCCACTCAAGACAAATATCTTCTTGTATACTTCTTCTATACTTCTTTATCACAATATCTCGAATTGTCTTCTCGACTATTATTCTTCAGGTAATACAAAATAAAATGTATAAAGGGAATATATTATTCCTCTTTACACAATTTTTTAAACTTCGAAGAGATTTTCCTGTTAAACCATATTTCATCATTATTTTTTCCCCCACTTTTTTTCCCATGATAATTTTCCATGTTCATTAATGTCACTGGCTTAATTCTAATTTAAAAATGCTGTTTGATTTAAGATTTGTAAAGTGAAAAAAACGGTGGATTGTATGCCGTAGAATCAAAACATAATCCAGATCCAATAGTCAAGGTAGTACACAAATGTAATGATGAGAAGGACGGAATTCTCATGGAATCATGCTACATAAACTACAATGAATATATTAATAAGGACAAATCCCTTAAGGTATCACATATCTCCTTAAGGATTTTTAAAGAATATTTAAAACAACAGAAAATAACTTAAAAAAAGTTTTTAATAATTAGTGAAATATCATTGTTTTTAACAATTAGAGAAATGTCATTGATGCATTTGTATCATACATTAACAATAAGTATTTGGTGAAATTCATTGTTTGTTTTTAAAAAAAATTGTGAAAAGAGGAATAATGCATTCCCTTTATACATTTTATTTGTATTATCTGAAGAAGAATAGCCGAGAAGACAATTCGAAATATTGTGATAAAGAAGTATAGAAGAATTATACAAGAAGATATTTGTCTTTAATACATAAATTATTATTGTGAAGCTATTTGTTATATACGTACTTGTTTTAGAAAACAGTAAAATTATTGTAAATTATGAAACATTTGCTTCAATATTCTTAGACACACATGAACAGACTGTCATTTATTGTAGATTTTGTTTCTTAATGTCTGAGGAAGAACAGGCTATTAATCGATTTTTTTTAATACTAATATAATTCTCAAATGAATCAAATCTCAAGTTTTGTGCCAAATTTCAAGTATTCAAGTAATGCCAACTTATCACATATCACAACGGTGGTAAAATTCTTGGTGAGATTAGAGTTTACCAAAGACAGTGCATAAAACTTATCCGTTTCTATTTAATATGTGTTTCTTTATTGTGATAACATTGTTTTTCAGACTCCAGGCAGTTTTTGGCTCCTAAGGGACCAATTACTTCAAAAGCAACATGAAAATTACTTTTGATAACTTTACTCTACCATCACAAGTTCAGTTTTCTAAAATATGTAATTTCCGAGTTATCGCGATTATTGGGCAATAAACTGCGAAACGTACTTTGGCAGTTTTTTTCGTCTAACTCCTTACGGTTGATCAGAAATTCACAAAAAAATCAACTTTTCTTGTTACAATTTACATTTCTCCAAAAAAAAAATCCAGGATACAATTAAGATGTATAATTTGTAAATTACTTTGATTGGAGATAGACAAACCATCCGTTCTCCGATACAAATTAAAGATGGTTTACAAACATTAGATCAAATCCATAATACCCTGTGATATTACTATGACATTATAAGGATTGTCACATTAGTTTTATGATAATAAATCCATTACCTTTGGTAACTCAGGTTCGTTTCTCTCAAAGTAATTGAAAGAATAATGAAAATTCTTAAAGTAAAACAAATCCTTTTTCATTTGTGTAACTTAATATCAATTCTATATTTTCATACATTCAATATTTCTAACCTATTAGAAAAATTACCACTTCTATTATTACAAAAATAATTCTTCAACGTTTAAAACATTTCTTATCAGCTACTCTTCTTTTTTAATATCTCCTGCCTCCAGTGGCGAATCTAGAATATATTTTTTTTGGGGGGGGGGGAGGGCCCAAGATTAATGTAAGGTTAAGTTAAGTAATTTTAAGTAGACACCCCATGCAAACCTATCGGTTCAACCAAAAAAAAACAAAAAAAACCAAAAAACGTTGGGAGGACATACCTTCATTATTTCGGGAGGGGGGGCACTCGGCCCCAATTGTTGTTGTTGTTTTAATTCTCCGTTCCCATTCTTTATAAATTAGTCTTTGAAAATACTTGAGGTTTTACAAAAATTCTAACAAAGTTTGTTTTGTAGACAATCATTTGCTTGGTAGACGATCTTTCTTTCCCTTTTTCTTCTTCTCAAATTTACAGGACAATACGTTAATTATTAGTCTTTTCTTTCATGTTTTTCAAATTGCATTTTTATTTAATATCTAGAATATCTGTTTTGTATTTGCCTGTTCTGTAAATCATAGTATTCTACATCCATTAAAACCGAGAGATTTAAAGTACGTTTATTATATTAGGCCTATAATGAATTATAAAGTAAATTATAATCTGGAATGATTGACACCGACACACAAATTTAAAATTTAAAAAGATTTTAAACGCATTAAAATATAATACAACAGGACCGGTTTTTTTTAACAGTACGTTCTCAACTGAGTCAGTTAATTTAAAAAGATGTGTTTAAAATCTTTTTAAATTTTACATTGTGTGTCGGCGTCAATCATTCCATATTACAAAAGTGCACATGTTAAAAATTTTAAGAGTTATAAATTATAATCTCATGAATAAGATTTTACGTGCACATTTCATATTAGAGTCAAAATTGAAGCCAACGCAGATGAAGTATTCAAGTGCATTGGCTTCAATTTTGACTCTAATAAATTATAATCTGTTATTAGAAAAATAGGATTGGCTTTCTTGAATTGTTTTATTATAATAATAATATGCACTAGGTAACCTCCCCCCCCCCCCGTCCCCCCCTTTAGGTTTAAAAAAAGGCCCAGAAGAAACGATTCCAAGCGGTTATTGCGGTACAAAGTGATATTTTATTCCTTTTTGTGGACGGAGAGAAGCTAAAGCAATGAACATTTACAATTTAATTTAATAATTTTTAGGCTATTAGGCTAAAATTATTGGGTTAATTTTCTATTAGGTTAAACTATTAGGCTAAAATTCATGGTTATTTTCCTTTTCTCTGGCTGTTCTCGCATTGCGCCACACATACACACACACACACACACAGACGAAGGGAGTGATAAGAACCAATAATTTGAATATAGTCCCCTTGGCCTAATGGATAAGACGTCTGACTGCGGCTCAAATGATTACAAATTCTTTTCCCGCCGCGAACGTTTCAGTGTATTATATTTTCACAGCGCCGGACAATGGAAACAATGTTATTTCAATTGTTGAACTGTGCCGGACCATCGGAAAAGAAAGATTTTATATAGTAATGTAGATTATAAATCCCTTTTTCCAATATATTCAATCCTTGCTCTTCTTTTAACTGTTTACTAAAGATCATTTTTTTTCTTCTTCTCGACTCAATTCAAAATATTTATTAAAATTATATTATATTTTTAATTTTTTATCATATTTTTTAAAAATTTAATTTTAATTTTGGGAATACACTACGGTCTTTCTCAGCACTGTGCTGCAATTGGTTTGAAAGCACAACATCTACTTAGAGGTTTCTATATACCAGCTACGTTGATGGGTTAGCTGAGATAAATATTCTTTATTCGTTTGACCGCTTTTTTTATCTGAAAAAACAAAAAGCACAAACTTAATTGTTTATCAATTAAATGTCATAATTTGCTCTTTTTTTTTTCTCTTTTACAGTGCCACAGAAACACAGTTGAACGGACTTTCTCTAAACACATGTTATCGGTTTTTTTCAATTCTCCAAACTTAACTATTACTGAAACATTCTTTCCCCTTAAGAATGAGCATTTGCAGTTAGTTGGTTTATTATGCTGGAGGTAATAGGGGGCGAAATCTCCCTCTCCGCAATCCAACTAATCGCTTTGTTATTCTGAGTGGCTGTTTGCTAAATGAAATCTGAAAAACTAGAAGAAATGACATCTAATGCTGAAACTTATCTCCTGTTCCTCCTCTGATGTGGCTTCTCCTAATGGTTCTGCTTTGCCAACGATTAAGTCACTGCTTATGGTGAGTAAAATTTTTAACTATTTTTAAAAATGTAGTAACTATATTTTCAGCTAATATTGCTCATTCGGAATAAGTATGTAGCAGAGTTTAATAATTTCGAGAACTCACATGGAAACTAAAGGTAGGCTGTGTCTACTTCCTGAATAAAGTACGAACATTCTAGTGAAAAAAAAATGGATAATTTAAACTTCACTAATAATAGAATAATATAACTACTTTAAATTTCTGAAATTGCATTAAGTGAGCAACATATAAAGAAACTAATAATGTTTGGTTATGGAAATGCTTTGCAATATATAACATACTTCCAAAATCACAGCATTTCTTTGATCATGAAGTCCCGTCTTTTTGGTTTAAATTCTAGTAAATCGTTTGCTTCAATGATTGAATTTCTTTTAGGACATTCTGCTTAGATATAGTTCCATAGAATTATTACGATGACATAAGAGGAGAAGTGTATAACGACAGCTTCCATCTAACTGCCAGAACACTTCATGGCGTCCCAAGTAATTAGCTTGGCAGTTTAATAATTATCACTGCAAATTATTGTAAATTTTGAGAATTCACAAGGATTTTTTTTGTTTTATTTACTGATTTATTTACCATTTCAAAGATAGAGTCTTACAAGATATAGTCTCTGTAGGTGCTGATGTTTTGATATAAAACGTTGGGTGCTTTGATAGAAATGAAAGATTTGATATATATATATATATATATATATATATTGAAATACAAAGATAGTATTTATTTACGTTACAATATTGACTATATTTATGATATCTTATTTATTGAAATATGTTTCACATTCTTCTGACATTACTAGTTATGATGAAATTCAGAAAAATTTTGTTTTTGAGTATTTTTTATAAAAACATTTTCTAATAAATTGTTTTTTTTTTGGTTTTTGCTTTGATTAAACATTCTAGATAATTTTGTCCTGTGATAATGTCTTCTAGTAACCTCATTGGGCACACAGAAAAAAAATCTACAAAAGGGAAATTATTTATTTCTTATAAAAATCTTAAAGCACTTTTAAAGGAAACAATTTATTAAAATAGTCTATTAGATTATTATGTAAAAGGTACGTATTAGTTTCTTTATAACAAACAATTGCTGCTTGGGTTTTCGGTAATATGTTTATATGACAGGCTTTGTTATTCAGTTAGCTTTTCAATACCCTTGAGCTCGTCAGTTAGTTTTTGATTTGTCAACTGCCCCAATCGGATTTATTAAACATATATTACATTCAAATGAAATAGTGGGACAATAAAGAACACACAAAGCAAAAAGTACGAAAACTACTAAATTAAATTTTCAACATCTTTATGTCAGCTTATAAAGTTGTTTAATTTAAATGTAAATTGTGTGAGAGTTAATGTGAGTAACGAGATAGTAATAATAATAATAATAATAATTTTTTTTTTTTTTTTACACTTGGCAATATGTTCTTTGGTCTTTGACCCGCCATATTGTCTAAGCTGGGGAAACCCATGGTTTGAATCTTTTTGGAGATAATAATAGTAGTAAATTTTGAAACCTTTATCTTGCAAAATATCGTGGATGCTAAATCTTTTGATCAAATACAATAAATTTCATCATATTCTGACTTTAAAATAAAATAACAAATTCTATTTGTTTTTTCAAAAGTTCTTTTTTCCGTTCCCTTTTTTTTTCTTTCTGTAAAAGCATTTTCTTCCATAAAATTACTTATATCAGTTTTTGGGTTTTTGTTTATGCTAGTATCTAGTTTTAAACAGCAATAAATAACACTGTTCGGTGTCCTGCATTTATGTAATTATTTATTTATTTGAGCCATTCCCGATGCCAATGCAGGAATCTGATGAGTGGTTGTGGCAATATATCAACTTAGACTCTGGCGCACGGTAAACAGAGCCCCTACTGACTTCTACATCCATCTTCGGCTCATCTGCCTCCTACTCCCGTCCATTTCCCTTTCAACACCAGGGGGCGCTCCAACACGACCCCTGCAGGCACGAGTCGTCGCATTTGCGCGCAGTAATTTAGTATCTTTTATTTTTTTCCCTCCTTTTCATTGAAAAAGAAAAAAAAAATGAAAAGGCGTGAAAGATAGTTGTTGTCAACCTCCATTGTGAAGCTTATTCAGTTTGACGAAACAACAACACAACAATGGGCAGGTAGAAGAAACGCCCTGATTGGCAGTTATTTTATGACGTAACACTCTTTGTTATCCAAAGTAAACACGGTGGAAGGCTGACAACAGATTTTTTTTTTCCTTCTTATGCTGAAATGACAAAAGACAGAGCAAAAATCTTTCTCAGCGAAGCTTAATCCGGTTATATCTTAAATCCAGCGTGTATCTTAGGCTTAATTTTCCCTCATCAAAATTCAACTTTTATCTCCAACACTTTAGAAACATCTTTCTAAAGAAAAATTCACGTTAAAAAAAAGAACATTTAAAATATATTTTCTCCTTGGCTTAATGCAAGCTAAAAGCTGCCGAAGGTTTGGTGGAAGCCTCCCCCACCGTAGGGTCATGAAAAGATAATGGTAGCTAATCCCAGTTAAGCTTGATTTACTCTCACAACTCAAAATGCAGAATTTTTTTTTTCCTTTCTCTCGTCTCCGAAAACTGCTGTATAATTCTAACTGTTGAAGTTGAAAGCTTTCAAAGTTATTGCAATGTCAGAGCAAAATACATTAACGAGTAGGGCTTCTTTTGGCACGCATTCACTTCTCGTTTGTCTTTAGTAACTAAGAAGAAAGTAGAAAATGGAAATATTAATTTTAATGTTTGAAATCTAGCTTTGATTTAAAAAAAAAGAAGAGATTTTGGTTTACTTGAAGTACGTTAACATGATTTCCATCAAGTATATTTCAATGTTCATAAGAAATGTCACTCTGGGAATACCGTAGTTCAGTAAATGTGGACTATTTCTATTATAATCTCAACATTTTCTCAAAACGGTGCAGAAAGATTTTTACTTTATTTTACCTTTACTGGAATTTCGTTTGGGAGCTTCTTTAAGCGGCTCTTTTTTTTATAATATTATTTGAATATTATACTTGAATATTATTTGATTCCTACATTACTTCATATTTTAATCTAAACACTACGTACAGTATCACTGCAATATACAAGAACTTAAGATCGAATTTCATTAGTACAATGAGAACAGTACTACTATTTGTTGTTGTTGTTAGGTTCCATCAAGTCGTCTACGACTTCTGGTGACCTCATGTACTAAGGCTCTCCAAATAGATCTATCATTTGCAGCATATCTTAGTTGTTGCAAAGTACTACTATTACCAAAATTCAATTATTTTTTAATTGGAATTCCACAAAGTTTCTAATAAAAAAATGTAGAACATTCTGTATTTCTTTAAGCTCATCAGGATTTGTTTGTTTGATAGCAAAATTCTTGAAAGATTATACGGAAATCGAAAAATATGTGTAATTACAACTTTTTTTTTGTTGTCCTTCCAGAAAAGCATATCATTATAACTAACTTAATATCTATACCAGAAGTACTGACATGTTGTCTTGTCGATATCATTACTAACACGAAGATTAATTCTGTATTGGAGACTCCTATTAATAAAAAAAAAGCTACAGTACTATCTTTTTTATAAGCAGGGTAATAGATGAGATATATCTTTAATGTTTTAAAATAATATTTATGCTCTGCCAACAAAACAAGACGAATGTTGATTTATTTTTTGTGAAGCGACCGTCTTTAAAACCCTGCATTTGTCGTCGTCATCTATTATCAGTCGACGGAGTGAAGGGTTCTCTGATGAAAGCAATACAGGGCAGCCTCACCCTATAAAGTCACCAACCATTGCAAAATAGGGCTTAGGAAGGCCATTTTCTATTTATAAATTGGATTCGGAAACCCAGTGGCGACCAATGATCAATAAAAGTTAGTGTTTCGGTGTTTTTTTTTTCCAGTGAAAGGACATCAAACCATCTAATAAGGTTTAGTGATCTTATTTTGAAATACAAATAAGCAGATTAAGTAGACCGAACAAAATTTCATGAGATTTTTTTTTTTTTTTTTTTTTTACTTAGTTCTCGTAGGAATCTCCATGTTTCAATTTTTCTTTTTTATTATTTCTCTGAAGCCGAATAAAGTTCTAGTTGTTTTCTCCACAAATTCTGTTTATATACAATATAATAAAACTCTTTACAAGATGTTGAGTATGAAGTCGATGGACTAGTACCTTAAAATTTTAATTTGATAATTAAGTTTAATTTGCAAATCTCCAGTGGAAATACCACTATTAATAAACAAACAGCAAAACAGTTAAGAAGATATTGAAGCTTGAAATCCAAAACAATTTGAAAATAGTATTAACTTCGTAATTAATTAAGCTAGCTTCAGTTTATCACCACAAAAATAGAGCTTTGGAAGTATTAGACGTTTCCCCACAATACATCACTTTCTTAATCTACTTAAATATCACATACGTTTCATATATAAGTTTCCATTAGACTACAGATAAATTTGAAGAGAGTTATGAATTTATATATCTTAATTTTTTTATCTTAATGCTCCAAAAATGAATTCAATTGAGATAAAGGGTAATTTTTTTTCTATTTAGTTGGATTGTTCCACAGTATATTTCATGAAGATATGCTGTCATTAAGTGGACTTGCTTTTAAATTTCTGCGCATGTGCATTTGCGTGTTCTGAAGTTTAATGAATACCGTAAACTCAGATGGATAACGTTAATTTCATTTTTGGGCAAACACTAGAATACAGTATCTCAAATAATTAAGAGATTGAAAAGGATATTGCTTCCAAAGCTTCGAAAGAATAATTTTATATTTTGTTTCTAATAACACAATGGAAAGATCATTTCTAATTGTAACTTATTATCCGTTGGATAATAATAAATCTTAAACTTTATCGAAAATATATCATTAAAAGGCTGATATTGAATATGCTTGGTTTAGTAGAATTAATAAGTTGCAAATATATAATGTCCACTGTTAAATTGAATGAGAAAACACTAGGATCGACTGGACAATTACAAGCTATTATATAAGTGATAATAAATATAGCTTTCGCCTTCAGAAAGAATATTACATAATATAATTGATAATTTTGACTATTTGATATTTGGTACAAAATATCTTCTTACAATTATTGTATTTTAATGCTTTTTCGAATGCATCTGTAGAAGCAAGAAATGACAGGATTACCTGATTGGATTTTTCTTAAAAGTTCAAATTGGATTTCGTAAAATGGCGGTATAAAAATGAAAGAATTTTTTACAGCACAATTTACAAAATGTCATGGTGCTGTGAGCAAATGGAATTACGTAAGTTTGAGATATTTTTATCTTACTGGCTTATTTTATACAACTTGGAGAAACATGTTTATGCTAAAACTGTACTACTAATTGTACAGTTCGGCTTTCATTGTAAAAGATTACCATGTAATGATAGAGTAATTAGTAATAGAACCCACTCTTGCCTGACCGTTTACAGTAATTTAGAAAATCATCATAACAGCAAATTCGCGATCTACTTGCAGTATATCAGCAATCAATGTGCCAAAAGTGGGAGTTAATTCCAATATTTCTTCTCGACTTTTTTCTATTATCTCTTTAAAAGCTATCATAGAAATGCTACTGAAAGACAACTACTCACCCTCTCGTTTTTGATTACTTTTAATGGGATATTGTTCCCCTTAGCATGGAAGTATTCACAAACTATCGTATTATCCAATTGTATCTGATTTGGGCTAAGCTTTGCTGGAATTCTAGCAAAATTCACTAATTTAGTATTTCCAGCAAAATCAGTAATGCCAAGAAAAATTCATTATTTACAATTCATAAAAGAACTGTAATCTATCTGATGTTCTTTCTTTTTTGCGAATTTGCAAGTAATTAGAGAAATTAAATATTTTCTCCAGTTTCGGAATCCTTTTTGAAATATTGAAGAATGATATAACACTCATTTT
>JAFIDM010000001.1:118451996-118477370 GCA_023159025.1 Thereuonema tuberculata | reverse complement strand
GTTTTATGAAATGTTAAGTTTCCTGAATTAAAAGTTTGAATTTTAGTTTCTCTACATTATCAATGCAGAATATTTTTCTTAAACTTCTTTGGTGAATTAAGGAACTTAAGCCATCTCTTGGGTGTCAATTGACGGTTCTTTCTACATCTCCATTATCCCGAGCATTAACGCCAACCACAGCAGCAAAAACGTTAATCAAATGTATTTTCTTTTTATCTACTCCCACACACACACAGAAAAAGCGTGATTGTTCCAAGTACCATTTTTTAGGAGCTGACAAACTCATTCTTCTGATGAAGTGATCGAAACTGAAACATACATGGAAAAAAAAATAGAAAAAAAAAATAATAAAAAAAGCCTCCACCCTGTTCAACAGTAAATGAAGTGTTGTTGCTAGTCCATGGGGCAATGGGGTTCCGTATTGAGAGCTGTCATGTTCTATTGACCCCCATGATGAATTACCAGACACTGTTTCAATCAATAGCACGCTCGAGACGGTGACGCGATTTGCTCGTCCAGAAAATGCTATAATTAGGCTGAAGAAAAAAATCCTACAAGAAATTTTGTATCGCTGAGAGATTTGCTTTTTTTTCTTGTCACCTTCCCTCACTTTACTTGACCCTGAGTAATTCAACTGGAAACTTAATTTTCATATCTACGAATCATAAGCTATTTAACATGAAGGGGGGGGGGCAAGGCCTGGAAAAAAATAATTGCTGTTTTGGATTGATACATACATCTCCATGTCAAGCGAAGGCGAAACAAAACCTTTTTTTTTTTGTCTTTTCAAATTAGCTGCTCAACAGTAGGAAGATGCAGAATGTTATTTATATGTATTTTTTTGCTGCTTAAAAAAAGGAAAATTGCCTTGGGATTGAGAAGGGCAAAAAAATAGAGAGAGAAACAAGAAAATTAGATCTTCATGATTGTTCAATAAACCGTATGAATAATGCATTTTGAAATGAAAATGGTGGAAATCGAATAACATAATAAGCTGAAGTCAGTTTCTTAAAAACAGTATCGTAATAAAATCTCTGATAATAAAATATTATTATAAATAATATCATTTAAATTGTGATTTTCTGAATTCTGGAAAACGATGCCCGAAAATGAGCTATTTCAGTAGTTGAATTTTCATTATTGCTTTATTACAGTGCTTCTCAATGTTTTTTTTTTTGGCTTCATGGCACACTCATCTTTGGAATAATCCGATGACACAGTAAACGTTGTTCCTCACATCGCACGGCACTCCTAAATCTTTCGTTGCTTTACTACATTTAATAGAATCGTAGGGAAAACACTAGCAAAATATGCACACGAACAACAGTCTATGTAAAATATTTCTAATGTTCTCAGAAGAAGTACCTACACTACTATAGTTTTCGAAAACCTACTTGTGTGAGCAGGGTTTTTCGCATTTGCCAACGGGATCGCCTACTTTCTTTTGATCAAGAATTACGGGTGTGTTCGTCTGCGAATCGACCCCATATATAAAAAAAATTGTGCAAAAGTACATAATTATGTGAAGTGATCTTATCACATCCAATAATAAAACATATGCACCTGATTACTTTCACTAAAACACACTTTAATTTAACACGTAAAATAAATTACACTTCGTACTAGTTTCTACTCCGAGAGCAGACTTCATCACGCGATACTGTAAACATGCAATACTATAAATAAGCCCATGCTTCTCAATGAATTTCAAAAATCCTATATTTACTGACTCACTAATTTAAACCATTTCAGTTTATATTACTTACAATGTACTTGTTTCTCGTGTGTTAATAAATAACGTTGTTGAAAATATTATATTTTGTATTTTCTGTTGTTTTCCGTTTTAATAAAAATACTTTTTTTTTTGTTTTTATCGCGACACCAACCACGTAATTTCGCTGCCACCCTTTGAGAAACGCTGCTTTATTTTAGTTTCTTTCGTTCTTTATTTCTTATTAGTGTTTTTTTTTTTATAATGGAAAGATGCACTATTGCGTTCTCCCCTGCCTGAACAGATATGCCCGGGACCTTGTGATATGCGCCGATCAGGTAGTTATATAGTCATAGATCATGAATATGTATGTCATTCAAATTCACGATATATACTGTCCAATATCTGACGATTTCTCGTGTCTTCAAACCCTTATACGAAATCTGTTTACGAGTTTTTATGGGACCTTAGAAGTTGTGAATGACCTCAAACTTGTGACGTGGATAACTGCCGTACAATTTGAGTTTTTGAGCTAAAACTTTTATGGGTGCTAGATACCCTTAAGGGCTCGGCTGTATTGCATTTCAACCAAATCGGATCAACCGTTTTAAAATGGCGAACGATAGAAATGTCCACTTTTTGACGTTTTTCCTACGATAAAACTTCCAACCAATGGTGGATTAAAAATCAAATCACCCAAAATTATTGCGAAACTGTTCGAGCTCAAAACTTTGTTGGTAAATAAGTTTTTTTTTTTTTTTTTTTTTTTTAGTAGTGATCCCAGATCCTACAGTTATCCTTTTTTATACGTATAATTGATGAAAGGTAGGGTGAGTGACTATCTGAATTTTTAGGCAACGAATAAGCCTAAACTATATAAAAAAAATCTAAAGAATTCCTATTTTGTTGGAAGTGGACAGTTTACAAGATACTTTTAAGATATTACACCTCGAGCACTTTTAAGCCGTGAAAATTTAATTCTCGACATTTCTTTCTTCTCAACAATGTTACTTCATTGACTCGAACTGAGAAAACTCTTAATCAAAGGTAATTATTTCTGCTCGGAACGAATGGAAGCTTCTGGAACTCTTGCCACTTTTCAACGCTAACTTCTGCTTTCGCCAATTTCCGAACGACAGGTTCGTTAGACAATTCTGTTGCTAATTCGAGCTTCCTTTTGTTCGTCTGACATCTAGTGTACACACGGTGATACTGAACTCTTATTATCTTTGAGAACTTCCTCTTTTCAAAGGTTGTCGCTAACCGCTTACGTTCGGTGCAAAAATGAAAGGTTCAGTAACGCCAGGCGCACTTCCTTTCCGGGCTTTTGGGACATCATACAGAGCTGCAATGAAACGAACAAAGCGAACTAATAAAAACGTTTTCAAGGAGCTAATCTATTCTTCCTCAAAGATGAACGATAGGACACATTGCATTGTGAAGTCCAATCACAATTTGCTTTTAACTGATGTTAACTATTCAGGGGATCACTCCAAAAGTTAGAAACACTAGATTTAGGCCTACTGGAAGTTCAGTAATTATCTCGTAGAAACATTGCTTCGTAGTTAGTTAGTCAGTGTTAAAGTTTGAGTTAGGTTAATAGAAGATTTGAAGGCCTTATATTTGCTTAGAACAGTAACGAAGCCTAATTGGCCAATGTTTCGAAAATGTTTCATGATTTTAAACTCTTCACTAACTACCATTCTATACTAGAACATCATTACCTGTAAAATATCTTCTTAATACTCTTAAACAATATTTCATTTCTTTGATCAAGAAAATTCTTCTGGGGTTAGTTGAGGAAAAGAAAAACTTTCTCTTTCCTCTAATGCTTCGTAATTCGTTATGAATACTAACTTTTAAAAATTTACAAAAATACTAATAACATATTAATTGACATCGTGCTTAGTGAATACGATATTTTGTTCAATTTGCCTAATTAATAATAATTAACAATAGCACTAATAATTCAATACAAGACTTTGTTCAAATTGTTTAATTACTACAATATTTAGATGTCACAATTATTTCGTTTTCCTTTTGTTTTCCATGTTCTTTTTTATATAATAACCAAAAGCTACTTCACTAACTTTAAGAAATTTTTCTCTATTCATAGATGGATTAGAAGTTATTATGCATGATTCTATTTTCAGCCTTTCCTTTTCTTCTTGAATCTTGCAAATTATATCTACTTTTAAAGTGGTATAATTTTCAAGATTCAACAAGAAAAGGAAAACCTGAAGAAGTTTCTTGTTCAAAGAAATGAAATATTGTTTAAAGAAGATGTTTTGTAGATAATAATTTTATAGTATATTTAAAATGTATGTATAGGCTTTGAGAAAATTCAATACCATTCTAGTTGCTCGAGTTCGATAGCTTCTTTCATTTCCTTCAAAATTTCTTCCAATCAAAATTGTTTGAAAACGAAAATAATAAATTTATCTTGCTAATTCCTTAATACTTTAAATATCATACTTACAACAAATTCATAATATTACAAAATATACCAACTATAACGGATATCAATATTTTGTCTTAATCAAAAGACAAATTTTTTTAGGAAGAAAGAGCCTATCTCCCTTTCCTAACATCATTGAAATAAAACAAATCAAGAATTCTAAAATTTAAACAATCCAACAATATGAAAACGTGCTAATCTTTACATTTGAGTTTACTTCCATATTTCCGTTTGGATGAAAATTTTGAGTGGATGGTAGAATTGTGAAGAGCACATCGTTTTTGAGGAAAGGCAGATTCATGGTAACACAAAAAGATTATCAAAATTTCGAATCAAAATCCGCAAAATCAGTACGATGCAGAAGTTAAGAAACGTTTCTCCATCCTTGATTGCATATAAAACATTTACTAAGAGATGATGATCTTTACATCTTTGAATAACTGATTATAACTATTAGACTTTGGATTTGAAACGTGTTCGTAAGAAATAATGAGGAGCTATGCTTTTACTTTCTCAGCAACGCGACCAGTAAAGAAAAAAAAAAAAAAAAAACCTTTTGACGAAATATCTATAATTTGTTTAATTTTTTTGTCTGCAGACGAGCCACTAAATGATATTAAGTATTCTACTTTAATCTGTGTTTTCAGCTCTCAACTTCATTTCTGTACAACTGTAAAATTTGTTTTTTTAATGATTGGAGCAAAATGTAGTCAACGAAAATAAATTCAAAATTTCGTTTCACTAAAAAAAAAACAAAAAAAAAAACAATTAAAGTAGAAGTGGAATTCTTTTCAGCACTTTTACAATAAATTTTCAAAAGATACTTATTTGCGATGACAAACATCTACGGAAAACGTCTCTTATAAATGAGCTTTGTATTGGGACTATTCGTTTCCGGCATTGTATAAGATACCTGAAAGTCCAAAACCAGATAAAATTATATAATAAAAAATTGTTTTTTTTTTTTTAAATCTCAAAAGACTCCGAATTCTTAAAATTCTTTACGCTGAAGGCCTCAAATCTATGAGGAGGATCGTGCTAAAAGAAACTCAGTGGCGCCACAGTGGCGAAAACAGAAATTACAGATGATGTATATTCAGCTTTTAACTTCTATGTAAATACGTATTTTGGCTTTTTTAAATGTTAGTGAAAGACCAATTACTATGTCTTTCATTTCATTTAAAAAAATAAATTTCAGCAAATTAAATAAAATTAAATAAATAAATAAATAAATAAATAAATAAAAAAACACGCTGCTGATAAATGAACAATAGTAATAGCTATTCCAAATAATAAATTAAAAGATTTTTTCTTTTTTGTATTCACTGAAAGGCTCAAAGGAAGGTCTTCAGAATGTTTTAAAGCCACTGTCAATGTGAAATTTCAATTGATTTTTTTTTAGTTTGGTCTTTAATATGTTCTTAATTTCTTGGTTCTTACAGCATGATTATGCAAATGATTTCAAAATTTGCTTAGAAACAAAAAAATTAAAGTAGATATTTTGGAATCACTGCAAAGCAATGATAATATTCAGTCGTTAGATCAGTTAAGAGCATAATTTTCTTCCGTTCCGTTTTTTACCAAAAAAAGAGAAAAAAAAAATCCAGGGAAAAGGGGTGCGTCTGCATTGCTATTCCGCTTCGTATATCTCTGTATCCTTCAAAGCAAAATCAATGCTCCCACCCCCATCCAAATACGCTTAAAAACCCCTCGCATCGTAATCAGATTATCGAAAGCTGTTTGACTACTGTAAATGTAGCGGCAAACGTTGGACACAGCTCTTGTAGACGGACATGCGCCGTTGCTTCATCGAAATCCGATCAACGTCTTCGTTCAATAGAGTCGGATCTTGTGGTTTCTTCTTTTGGCCACCAGGAGGACGGAAAGCATAATCCTAGAAAATATATCAGGTGAACTAATTGAATGGCCTGTTTCTAGCGATATTTTGGTTTCTACAAAGGCAATTTATTTTTTTTTATTTCCTACGGAGACGGAATTTATTATTTTTTTTTTTAATTGCTTGTGCATAAGATGATTAGTTTGTAGGAATGTGAAATAGAAAAAGAATTTTTTCTTCTTGCTTGCTTTCATTTATCACTACAAATTAAAATTTCAAATAAGTAATGATTTGAATTCAGATATATTTGTAAGTTTGTGGAAAGGCAAAAATTTCAAGGTCTCTTTTGCATTAAAAAAAAAAAATGCATATTTCCAGTTAGTCGTAGGCAAAAAATTGCGTAATCCTCTAAAAAAAAAAAACCCACAATATTCTGAAATATAATTTGTTTCTTCTCGTTGATTTTTTTTCCTAAAGAGAATAGATAGTCCCAGTAGATGAGGTATACAATTATACATATTAATATTTAAGTGCTGTAGTTTAAACAAAATTAGTTACGGAGGTATTAGACTTCGGAAATTGGAGAAACATGGATTTGAATTTAATTATTGAGATCGGAGAACATACGACTTCCTAGCCCATTCTGGCCTTCTCCGCTTAACGCAGGTGTATTGCGGGTTGGCGCCACACGCCTGGGGTTGTCGCCACACATGGTCAGTTTCCCAGATTATTCTGTATCCCGTGGGAATTTCGAAAACTTCGGCCTTATTCCTTGTCTACATCATAAAGGGAACCTCTATGCAAAATTTCAGCTTTCTAGGTCCAAGGGTTTGGGGTGGACGTTGATGAGTCAGTTAGTAAGTCAGCACTTTTCTTTTTATGTTTACATTTATATCTAAAAAAAAAAGTTTATGTATGTAATACTAATTTATTACTGTATTTACGTCTTAAAAAAATAAAATAAGTATACAATGTAAAATATAATTTTATGTCTTAAAATAAAAAATAAAAATACGTACATATGTATTTACGGCTTAAAAAAATTTGTAATCGTTTTTTGTTTCGTCTTACGTAAAGAGTCTGTCATGGCTTTTTCTTGAATATCTTTTAACATTAAAATGTTCTCGTAGTCGAGTTCCCTCTCCTCACACCAACGTATCAAAGTGTTTGCAGCCGACTTAACTTCATCGTAAGTGATTGTGCATTTCACCTCCGTGACCGCCTCAATCGGGTCGGTTTTCGAACCAACTACCGGGCGTGTCGGACTGTCAAATGTCGGATTATCGCGAGTCAGCTGTATTTTTAAATATATTTTAGTGTTCGCTAAGTAAGGAATTGGTTTTTAAGTGTTTATAAAATCAAATTACATCGAAGGAATGCCAATGAACGATATCTTAAATGTTTTTTTAATGTTAAAAGGAAATGTGGTGTGAAATTATGGTTAATACATCTAGCCTAAATGAAGTCACTCAACTGATTTCACACAAAATCCATTCCGCACAGATAATATCAAGAAAAAAATAGTGTTATCGAGAAATAGTGTTATTGCCGGTATCCTAACAACAAATGTGCAGTTGTCAACATGCAACAACCAAGAATCATCTATGCTGCGTTGATATACTATTGTAACAGAGCGGATGAAATGCTTTGTTAACAAAAGAAGGAACTACGTGGTTGCTAAGCAACATAATGTGTATCAAGTTCTACACAAGAACAGTGTATGTTCAGAAGTTGTGCCAACGAAGTGAGAAGGCGAAATCTTCTCACTAATGTGTTATTCATAATAGTAATGTTGACGAGTACTGTAAATGTTCTTATAAAGTCTTGTTAACGTCTAGTGTTATGTTACCAGTGTGTGTAAGCATAAAGTACAAATGCTTATTCAGTGCCTATCAGTGAAGTGCGAATCAACAAATAGATTCCTGTGATGAAATCAATTCATCTTTTTGGTTTTGTGAAAAAGGGATTTTTCACAAATTAGAGGCAACGACCGTTTTCAGGGTAACGCAAGACGTAGTTAGGGTCATAACATCAACGTAGAACACAGGTCGCCATGTTTATCACTACTAGTATTTAGATGTTAGCAAATTTAGTGTCAAGTGACCCGTGCTACCTACAGCGTATTCTTCAATGGTACGTCGAGTTCCACGATTCCAGAGAAATTAAAGATCGTAAGTACGAACTCTTTATCGTTTTAATGGGTGAACGCCATTCCAAAGAAGCAAGGACCCAGGATCAAAAGACTGTAGAATCTAAATAGTAGTGAAGTTAATTGTTTATGCAAGCTGTAGCAGCTTAGTTAAACTGATTTAATTTATATAAAGCATAAATTTCAGCTTAAAAGTACATAAGTTATTTTGAACTGATTAAGAACCAGAATTTTAATCGAACACTAAAGTCAAAAGGCTGACTATAGTTTTTGTTTAATATTCAATGGATGTTTAGAATTTAATTCAAGTTACAGAATTAAATCTTTTTTATTTCCTTGCATTTTGTGTGTTAAATGTTCGCTTTGCTTATTTCTTAACTATTTAAGTTTAGCCAAATTTATCTGAAGTTAATCCGTTAGTACATATACGTACTCTGAAAACCGCTCCGTGTGGAAGCGTTATAAGTATTAAATTCCCACAGGAAACACTTCAATTTGCACTCGTTTATGAAACTGTACGAATTAATGAGGTAAAAAATTCAAGTAATTAAAAAAGTTAAATCCTCCCATAATTGAATCAGAAAAGGCATTTATTCTTTTGCTGTGGCTTTACGTTCATTTCTATTAAAAAAGTTAAGCTGAATATAAAGGATTTTTAAATAAGAACTGTTTTTGGTCTTTAATAATCGTGTCTGAGCGTGGTGTAGTTGGATAAAGAACTTGAACAAAAATGATTCTATGTTTATTCGTTTCTTAAAACTGTGTCATTTGTGACTTTTTTTTTTGATAATCTTTAATTCTTCATCATCTAGTTAGTTTTAAGTTAGTATCAAATAATTCTAAATTTCCTTTCTCTCCTCAATTTCTTTCCAAAATTAAGTTACTTTATGAATCCTCCATTCTAGATCTATTTCAGATCTTTTTGAGCTATCCTACATGATGAGAGATGGTATTTCAAAATAGAATTAGTTCAACAAGACTAGCAAATCTGTCAAGTAAAACTGCCATGTTTTCTTTTATATATTTATAGAAACCAGCACAATTTTTAGTGACTTCCCTGCCATCCACTAACTGAGAAAATGATATTTTCTCGGAATCCAAGGTCTTTGTGTGTGGGGTGAGTGTGCGTGGCAGGGAAGCCGACCATAAATGAACGGTTTAGCCTTTGATCTTATCTCAAGTGTCTTACGGTTCACCCATGTCGATCAAAAATGAAATATAGGCATCCTCGATAGTATATCTACCAGTTGAATCTTATTTGAATTGCTGTGTCTTATGGTTTCGGAGGAGTACGGTACCGGACATAAAACCCAATGTTTCCTTTTACAAATATGGATTTTAAACAAAAAATTTAAAGTTCAAGAGTTAATCAAAACCAAAACAAAATAAATAAATAAATAAATTAAATTAAATAAAATTTTCCATTAATATGTGAAACCCTCTTGGCTCACAAAACCCATATAGGGAAGATCTAGGGCTTCGACGTCTCTCTGATTAACGGGATTTGGAGTTCAAATGGTCAATCCAACACTCGCTGTCCTCTTCCCCTTAACATAAAGGGGAAGAACCTAAGGACCCCTATCCCGAAGAGACATAACCTGTCGAAAAGCCCTTCACAGGAATTAAACCTGCATCTACCGTCCGCAGTCGAACTCCTCCACTTCTGAGCCACTTAGTTTAAAACAGTTGATTGTTTCCTCTAATTTTTCGTAGCATATTTTTTTACGTGCTTTTTCTAAGAAATATTTGAATGTTTGTCTTTTCGCAATGGTGGAAAATCGAAAGAAGTTTGTGGATCGATAGCAATAAATCTTTCAGTCAACATATTTATTTTTATAATGTTGTTGTTTGACTGCGACTATGTTATTACGAATCTTTGTCTGTAGGTTTCTTGAGATGTTCTTAATTCAGTTCATTCTCTGTTAATTGCACTGGTTTTTTGGATTGTCGCCCAACTGAATGATGAGGTGGCTGTGATGGACTTGTGATCAGATAGTTTTATTATGGCAGGAGGTCCTCTTTTGGTTAATGCAGACAAGTGCCACTTGAGGCGTTGTAATCGAAATAGGGCAAGTGTTTTTCATTCGAATCCACGAAATTAAATTACGCTCTCTCGTTGATTGGGAGACTTTCTAATTATCCGCTCTGATTTCCGTGCACTTACCTGAACCCTTGCCCCCTTTCACACTTTCATCTGACAGCCAATCCGCATCGTAATTAGAAAAGATAAAAAACATATTAAAAGACGAAAAAAAAAATAACGAGTATATATTTTTTTTATTAGAAATAAGTTGGAGGAGAACTGTCTTAATTTCTAATACTTTTAGTTTTCCGTTTTATAATATACTTTAATAAAATTTACTTATATTTTGAATTCACATCTTTTAAAGTAAGATGTTAGTAACGTCCGAATTGAGGGCTGAAGTTTTTAAATACTGACTATTAAACTAAGATGTTAGTAACGTCCGAATTGAGGGCTGAAGTTTTTAAATACTGACTATTAAACTAAGTTACTAAGAAGATATATAAGTTACTAAGAAGACATATAAGTTACTAGGAAGATATATAAGTTACTAGGAAGATATATAAGTTACTAAAAAGATATATAACTAACTAAGAAGACATATAAGTTACTAAGATATATAAGTTACTAAGAAGACATATTACTTACTATGAAGACATATACGAAACTTTGGATTTTGAAACGAAACTCTGAATTTTGGCGCAAGCTTTATGATTCTAACGGATAATTTGAACTATAATCCGATCAGGATTATGTGACGATTCGTCGACAGCACTAGCCTCTCTCAGAGGTTCCGAAGAATATTACGTTACAGCTGTAAAACCAAAACAAAAACAAAAATTTAGTTTTAATTTTAGTCCTCCATTTTCCAATTCCTTTCGCAAATAATCTTCAACCTGTAAAATAATTTTTCAAGCACTGCTCTGTAAAATACTCTGAGGGAAATTAATAAAGACCTGTGCTTTGAGGCGCGCTTGTTTGTGATTGGCTGAAAAACAAATACGTCATAATCACGTGGGGTTCCTTCCGATCGTCACGTTATCGTGGTCGGAGTATAATCCTTGATATTTTTCCTGCTAATAACCGGAAAACATTAACCAAACTACAAGAAAGTTTTTAATTTGGCACAAAGTATTTCATTTCGTTTTCCTTAGTGATAAGCATGTATTTCCTGTTCAACGTTCTATTTTATTACCTTACTTAAAAAAAAAATCTAGTTAATGCAAGTTTTTTAATGTATAAAATATCTTCAAGTTAAAGCCATCTCCTTTAGTAAAAGTTAATTAGTTATTTTACATTAATTAAAGAGTTTTAGAACAAGATAATTAAGATAAGTTAAAGAATGTATCCTTATTCCAGTAGAACGAAAGTATCGCGGACATGGCAACTACTTTAGTATATCTCTCACATTTTTTTTTACAGTATGTGGAAAGTATGATATTCTCAGGAAAGACGTAAGTATTAGATCTATGGAATACTGGAAAAAAAGTCTGAAAACTTTACAATTGGGATTAAACTAAAGATTAGCTTTTTATTTTTCCTTGGCTGGAAGAAATCATATATTTTCTACATAAATCACTCATTTTCCAATCCTTACTTTTTCTTTTTCCATCTGTTTTACTTGCTTTCTTCTCTGTTCATTCTAAACTATCACTCCTAGTTTCTCTCTAATTCTGTCCTACTTTCCGGTTTCTTAATCATTTAAAGTATTAAAAATCCTTATCTGTTGATCAGCATTTAACCTGAAATAGCAATGAAAATTATTATCTAACATTTATTGACAAGAATTAACAATTAATCTGCACTTAAAAAACTATACCACATTACAATTTCTAATTACTTACACAATTTATTTTAAAATTCTATGCAAATTCATTTATAGTCTCAGAAATACTTTGTTCTTTTATGTTAATTAAAGGCTAAAACTTAAAAACTAGCTTTAAGTGATATAAAACTATACTTTGGAATTCTGGTGAGTAAGTTTTCGACTGTATCGCTTTAAGTATAGCTATTTTTTTTATTTCTTTTTCCCGAGCGGTGGTAGGGTCATGCCCTGTGGCTTTAGACACAGTGCCTGGAGTCTTCTTCGTTGGTATTCATGGTCCCCGACAGCAGTGCTTCCTCTATTCGTGCATTAAATATAAAGCAATGGGTCCCTGGGGACAGATAGCACTGATAAGAAGACGCAGAATCACTCTTATCTTCGAAAGAGATCGACCCCGGAGGCGATTCCGCATTCTGTCCGGGTCACTCGGCCATGTCAATTAACCGCGGATAAATTCCAGTTCGAAGCGGATCATGGAACCTTAAACGGAGATCTTTTCAGTTTCAGCTCGAGTTGAAGCAGATTTGGATTCCTTTCATTTTTTTTTTTCAGTCTGGAAAGAGAGTTCAAATGTTTGTTTGTTAGTACTAAAGAAAGTATCTGCAGGACATTTGAGATCAATTGGAAATTTGTCCCAATATACTGTAAGAAACTGCTACATTTCAGATTTAGTGTGTTTTAAAAAATTAGAGTTGTTTCTTTACATTAAAAACTAAAATTGGAAAAAAAAATCCAAAATTTCTTATAATTAGAAATTTACAACGGCATAAAGTTACCAACGGCTTTCTCTTCTGCTGGCTTGACTTTATTCCAGTGATTGAGATAAAAACAAGTACAGATTGGGCTTTGATACGATTATTTACGAACCTTAATTAAAGAAATTAAGCTTTCGTTTATTTATAAAGCGAAGAAAAAGTTATTTATTGCGAGAAATTTGCAATTTCGGAGCTGCTCTACAATCCAAGAAGTTTGTCTGAAAGAAACGATCTGCCATGCAACTGATATGCCCGAAGCTGGGTTCGAATCCCACATTGGGCTCGGACGTTTCTTTCATCTTTGTCTGTTTTACTTCAAGGACTTATTCTCAATTTCATATCTAGTTCCTAGTGCAGCATAACCTTTGTCGCTCTTGCAGCATTAAAAAAAAATCGATTTATGTGATCAAAGAAACGAGTAAACGCATATATTTCAAGTTCTTCTCGGTAGTTATCTATTTTGTTCAGTTGCAAGACAGGTAAAATTGCAAGTCACCAATATAGATTGCTGTTTTTTTTTTCTTTTTTGCCATATTCTTGGAACAGATACTGAGGAGGTTTTACCGTTGCCTTCCTTAGGAAACCATTATCGTATTGCTTTAGACCGGATGAGAAAGAAGCAGACGAAAGAAAGGAAACATCCATGCCAATTCCGGAATTCGAACAGAGGTTCAGACACATCGGCCGTTTTAAAGACTGCCACCGCCTTTCCCACCAGGCTGTGTCTGAAAGGCTAATTCGTTTATTGAGCCTTTGATTAATTCACTTAAAACTTATTGTAGGAAATAATGTTTGAAATAATGTTTATCTATCTGCTTATCTATATCTACGATTTAATACAACAGTGACATAAATGCCTGTGTACTTCAGTTCTTCAGTCCGTTCCATTTCCAGATGATATACTTTGAATGTAGATTTTATTATCTTTCATCTCGTATATTTCACTCTGGATAATTTTACTTGGATCCGGAATGTATCTGTATCCAACATCCAACACACCCTCCATTGGCCACTTTGCCCTTGGCGAGATTTTTCTGTCATGATGATGCGAGATTCTTCTGTGTTGCTTGTGGAGGGTTAGATCCTTGAACATCTTCATCTGCCCACTTTTATCTCTATGGAAAACCCCTTTCCATGCTTTTGTTTCCTCAATCCATTCTTGTTTACGAGTTAGGAACATTTATCCTAACCACATTTATCCTGTCTCCATCTTGTTATCCCTCTACTGAAATTCTCGTGGAAAAACGAATCTTGTTTCTCATACTGCACTATCGTTAATTGTTTAAAAACAAGCGATGTCATCTCATTATTTTCAGTATCGAATGTCAATTGTTATGTTCACCAAATTTCAAGAGCCATAACACGCAGCAAAGATAGATGTGAGAGCTTAACACTGATAGTGATCTTTTTATAGTTGAATAACTGTTCGCTAGAAGCGCTGAAATCAACATTGTAGGTAAACTTGAGAGGAAACTGAATAGCATTGGGAATCGTATGGTCCAAAATTTTTAAGCAATATTCACTTTTCAGTCAATTTTCGTAGATTCGTCATATCTGTGTCGGTTTGGATAAGTCCACTTCATCCAAATAAAATTTAAAATCATTCAAAATTTTTCAAATTAGAACATCAAATTTTATTAATTTCAAAAATTTGAAGATTCTGAATTTTGAAATCTATGAAAAACTTTACCTTTTTGAAAAGTATTAGAAAAGGAATATTCCAATTATTTTCTTTGCTAAAAATTTCTAAACTTAAAATGTAGAAGTTCTTGCATGTAATCAGAAAAAAATCTAAGATAAATTGGTATTTAGCTGCTTATTTTTCGTGATTGAAATCTGGATTTTTGTTATCATTTGCGTGTATATTAATTTATTGGAATATTTAAAGAAAAAAAGCCAATATGTTTTAATAATTTCGAAAACACTTGAATGTTCCAGGGAGAGTTGTTCCAAGAATTACGAACACGAGGAATGGAAGAAGGTCCTGAATTGCAACGAGACAGTTAAAAAGCGAGCTGAGTCAGCTGCATTATTTTCAAGAATAAAACTTTATGATTCTGCGACCTCCGAGTTCACTGGATTCAATATATGGAAGGACAGTGTAATTTTATCAATGGAAAAGTCTCAAGTTTGCTGAATTTCTTTATTAATGAATTTATGGAAACATTGCTTAAGGAATTTGGAAAAGAAAGTGGAAACAACATGAAATACTAGTTTATTTGAAACACTTCAAAGCTAGGAACAAATACATAGAAAGGAATTAAATGTTCTTTCAAAAATGTTTTGATAGTAATAAATAATTCATCTTTATACTTAAAAACATTTATCAATATGTACCTTCGAATTTGAATGATGAAGTTTTTTTCAAACAAATAATAATGCAGCAAAAACAAGCCTTATTGGTTATTGGTACTACGATATAGTTACAATTCAAATTCATGCAAATGCTTAAAAGTAACTGATTTATAAATAAAACAAGATTTACATTTATATATATTTCTGCCTTTAGTCTCAATGACTAAAGTAAATTATTCTCAATGCGGGTACGAGAATATTGAAGTATTAGTATATTAAGCCATTCTTTTCAGAACTAATTAAGTTGACTAGTTAATTTCAATCATAGTAAAGTTTATAAATTGCATATTATTCAAAATTGCGAATGTTTTTGGAATTTCATAGTTATTTCAGATAGTTATTGCCATTTTATTTGAAGTTCTCGAACTTCAATAATATCTCAATTAGTATAAATACAAAATTTGAACAATGTATTTTGAATTCATGATTGTCATAGCAAGATTATTTCGATATAAAGAAAGGAAAGCAACACACATCAAACTTCAAGTTTGATTGTAAGAACAATATTTCTAATCCACAGGTTATCATCTGAATTTGATATTTCTTAAAAAAAAAAAAATAAGGAAAAACTTTTTCAAATCGATAAATTAAAGGAAAACTACTTACAACTATTTTTTTTTTAATTAATTTTTACTGTACATTTATCTAGTCTAAAAGTTCAATCATAATCAGTTCACGTTATTTATCGTTAATCTCTAGGCTAATCTAAATCTAATCTATTAAAAAAAATAGAATAGACATTATATAATAGTCATTTTTAATTTGAACTTTTTAACAGTTGTCTTTAACTTGATGTGAAGAACGATATTATGCACATGAATTTCATAAAAAGAAAACATAATAAAAACATGAGAGAGCTACAAGTTTCGTTTAAGGGCTTGAACATCATAAGGCTACAATGCAAAAATGACAATGGATAAAATGAAACAGTATAAGATTATTAAATGCAAAAGATGAGGTGTTACATCCTGGATTATCTGTTGACTAGAGCGATGGTTTCATTCTTGCTAGGGAACATTAACAGTGTGTTGATCCAAAGAGAAGATCATTGGAACCTGCGCCGGTGTCCTATGGAAGCTTCTATCGTTGGGAGGAGAGGCTCGTAAGGGAGTTGTCTTATCTAGGAATAAAAAGAACAAGAAACAACAACAAAAAGAATAGGAGAAAATAAATAAAAATAAAATGAAATTGAGAAGAAAGAATTGTTTAAGAATAGACATAAATTAATAATATCTCTGTCGTGGTATTTCTCAAAGGTAAACCCTAGGGTGTCCCTTATATGGGTGAATTTTTTTTTTTTTTTAATATTGAAACGCATACCCCCTAATTCTTTTCTATATACATAGACTAACTGAAATACAAAATTTTATCTTCCTATGTTAATATTAACCTGTGCCGACAGGGCTTCAAAGTTTATGAGAATCTGTGTTTTTAATGCTTTCTGTCATTCAACTAGATCGGTTTAATTTTTTTTTATTTTATAAAAATATAAAATAAAACATCAAATTTAAAGTTAATGTAAGGTATTAACTTTTAATAAAAAAAAAGAAAATTAGAAAATTATCATGCAGGATATTTCCTTTTGAGGGTATCTTTTTTGCAATCTGGATACAAATATCTATGCTCTTGCACACAACGTAGCAAGAATTGCTTCTGTTCTTCTTCTGCAGTTATTAGGCCATGAAAATCTTGAATAAGTTTAACGGCTCTTTCAGCTGTGTCATTGACAGCTCTTAAAGAAAGAACCTTCTTTTTTGCCTCCAAATAGCGAATATCTTCTTGCCATGTAGAAACATGTGTCTGGAGGAATTCTTGATCAATTTTCAACCGAGAAAACAAATTGGTACTCTTGACGGACACGAAATCATTTAATGATTTATCTGCAAGAATAAAATAAAGACATATTATTTTCATTTTTAAATCTATCACGTAAAAACAATGTAAGAAATTATGTAAGTATTCCCACTCACCATATAAATAATTAGATATCTCCTCTTTCGATGGAACGTATCTTTTTCCATAATCATACAAACTCTCTCGTTGTAAATTTACTACTATCATTTCTTTAACTTTTTCTTCAACTTCGTCATCAAACAGTGATAAAACGGCAATTTCTTCAGACAAGTACCACAGATGTTGGCTGAACTTGTTCAGAGCCGCTTGAGAGATCGACTTGTCCACTGTTTCGTATTCTTTTAGCATTTTTAAAAAGCACAAATCTTGATTTGGCGCCTTCACTACAACACTGCATTGAAGCCAGGGTTTTACATATATAGTCACGATAAACAAACAAACCTCTTGCAGTGCTCGTTTATCTTTGGTGCTCATTTTGATCTGGGATTGCAGCAAACATATTTTTAAAGAGTAAATAGCTCTAGCCATCCATCTTGCCTGGTGCATTGCTTCTGGAGATCTAATTTTAAATTTTCTCCCATCGTCTCCTCCTAAGAAAATAATAGCTAATTCGATGAGTTCCCTGTAATCATCACGAATAAAAGATTTTTTCAATTCTTCATTGTAGAAAGTCAATAATCCTTCAATCATTGTATCAGAAAAAAATAAATGTTGTTTAACAAAGTCGTTGTAGGTTTCAACAGCTGTAGGATTCACCTTTTTCCAGTTGTCTCGAAACTTTTTGAATAGTGGAATATCAGGGCTATTAGTGATTTGGTGAATTTTTGTTTCAAAAACACATTTTAAGACTAGTTCATATACATGATGCCGGCAAGCAAATAGAAGCAATTCTCTCCCTAGTTTTTGTTCCAGACGTACACAAGCTCCGTTTAAACGCCCCGTGTTAGATGCCGTTGTATCACAGCACATTATTTGTACCTTGTCATCGAGGTTCCAATCACAAAGAGCATTTGCCAAAACTTTAGCTTGTTGTTGGCCAGAAGAACTCTCCAGTCTTGGTACTGCAAGAAGTTGTTCTTTCTCTGCGAATGAAATAAGGATTGGCAAGCGCTCTTCTTTGGGACTTCTTATGTCTAATCCGGGTAATAATTTTCCATCCAAGTGAAGGGTAACTACTTCAGGTATGTTGTTTTGAAAATCTGATTTTAACGAATCCGCTCTATCTTTTCTACCCTGTGTGCGAATACGTTGAATAGAAGATTTGTTGATTGGGAAATCATCACAGTTAAGACCTAGTGCTTCTACTGCAGCTTGAAGTATAAAAACAGAATCCCTTATGCTTAATTGACATCTATCTAATGCTGCAACTAGCTTAGGCGTGATAAAGTCTTTCCTTCCTCTTTTTGTTATAATTCCAGAACTGATGGATTGAGATATCGATGGCAAAGGTTCCTCCAGACTTTCATCAGAGCTAGTAGGTTGATCCTGTTGTTCTAGAGGATGAAAAGAGTCTTGAACAGTATGAGGTGTCGACGAACTCGCAGAACACATTTGCTCGAGCCTTTTTTTCTCTTTTAGCTTTCTCTGTCTTACTCGTTCTTCTTTCTCCGTTAACTTTTTGTCTACACCCGCTAAACAACCTGGTCGTCCTGGTTCTCTTTGTCGTTGTAAAAATATTTTGTCTTCCTCTATTTTCATTCGTACCAAAGCATCAGCGTGTGCTTTGTCAAATAAATTATCTAAATTATTTTGAAAATCCTTCTCACGTTGTTTATATAGTCTTGTTTTTTTTTTGAATTTTTCTGCAACTCTCTCCAAGCTTGATAAAGATCTACAAGTTTTTTCACATAGTTAGGTATAGCTCTAGTAGGTATTCTAGCTTTTTCCCAGAATATAATACACTCTCGAATAACAAGATTTGCGCTTTCACTGATAGTCAATTTAACTTCGCGAATATTAAAAAATAGAACTGCAAGAACTTGGCGATTAGACGGTAACTTTGCACCTTTTATTTGATGATTAATGTTACCAACCAAGAAAATACGTTTTTTTTTAGCTTAGTAATTCTCGTGCCATATTTTTAATGTAAAACAATACGTGTTAATTACTCGACAATCCAAGAGCGAATAACAAAGCCGCGAGCGCGCGCTGCTCCTCGCGCTGTGCTCCTCGCGCTGTGCTCCTCGCGCTGTGCTCCTCGCGCTATGCTCCTCGCGCGCAACGTATATGAACGTGTTTCGATGCATGTCGGCACGGGTTGCCGTTATCCAAATAAGCTAAAAATTTATTTCCGAGTGTTTTAGAGGCTAAAGAAAAAAACTAGGACCTATGCGTTAAAAAATAAAAACTTTGAAAAATAAGGGACACCCTAGTAAACCCCCTTCAGATTTGTGAATAGTATTTGTTAATAATATTTTAATAATAAAGTTTGATATTCACTCATCCGAAGTTAAGCATAGTTTTAGCTGAAAAGTCCAAAATTTCAGATTTGGGAGTTATCCAAATCACAACTTTCAGGTTAAGTCCCATTTCTAAGCTCCGCCCCCTAAAACCCCGTGAAAAGATATCGACTTCATGGTTTTTTATTTGTAGTTACACCAATGCCCTAAAAGCTGTAAAACGTTTGTAGCTGCAGCTGTAAAAACAACACCAAGATAAGGATTTGAAGATAGGAAAGACGTCAAAAAATTTTATCGGCCGTCATTTTAGAACAATTGATCCGATTTGGCTGAAATACAATACTAGCTGAGTCCTTAAGGGTATCTAACACCCATAACAGTTTTAGCCCAAACTCTCAAAATTTACGGCAGTTATCCATGAACAACTAGGAGGTCATGCGACACTTCTAAGGTCCGTGAACAATTTCGAATTTTTTGATGCTTATTTTTAGTTCAACCAATGCCTTAAAGCTCTGAATATTATGTGGCAAAAACTCTAAAGACAACGTGACTGTAACGTTTTGAAAATAGGAAAAATATTCTAAAAGTGGAAATAAAATAATTTATTATTATTGATTCATTATTACTGTCTTCAGTTCTAAGTCCGTATTTGCTAATCGTGAGGATGGAAACATTGTCATTGTAGGCATTTTTGTTGGTAGAGATGTGGACCGATTCCTTACAGCTCCTTTTAAATATATTTGGTTCTCTGTCCAGAGCAATGGGATTGGAGAGATCCCGTCTTTAGAGCATGTTTGGCGGTGTAGTATGATCTTATCATTCTTTTTAATAGCTCTATTGTGCTGCGCCATACGCTTTCGGAGCACCTTGCCTATCTCGCCTACGTAAATGCAAGATTCGTTTCGGCACTGTATAGCATAGACAACGCCCTATTGATCTAAACCATTTTCATTATATTCATTGGGCGAAAGGAAAGTATTAATGCTATTAGATGTTATGGCTATCAGTTGGATATTTTCTTTTCTATTTTCTTTTTCTTCCAAAATATCAATTAAATACCGGTGCAGTGGGTACATCCTTTGACAACTTATTGTCAATACTTCCAATATTTTGCTTGGTGCAAAGGAAACTTTTAAGCTAAAGTTTAAGTGAATTGACTGCTTGTAAAAATGCTTGTTGAGTTTTCTGTTCTCCATTAAGAACTAATCGCAGGATTTAATGAATATTTTTGCTGCCCTGAAAATAAAACAAGTCAAGACAACCCGAAGTTCACCGAATCCTAGTTACGCATAATATTCAGTTAACTATTGTCCTCAAAATGAAATATGGCCGCCCTGTTTTTGTGAGATCTGCGCATGTATCATCGATTACTCTGGTCAGGCACTTCTCTATGAGTTTATCACAGGACGTCGCCATTACGGTAAAGGCTTGTTACTTTGCAAAGCAGCATTGTATTTATAAATAATATATATTTATTTATTTATATAAATACTTATTGTTAGCAACTGGTATTGAAATAACGGTAAATAGTCGAGAGAAGTTTTAATTTGGCGTTATCAACATGTCTTTCTCAGTGAAAATAGACGACGGGCGTCCATTGTGACAGGAAAACATAATTGATCAGCTACCGGAAGGGCTGCGCAGTTCAAACTTCCGCCGGTCATCTTTCATTTTGAGGACAATAATGATTTGTGAAGGCAATATTTAAAATATATTCCAAAAGATCCTTTATAGAATATTACTAACTCAAATATTTTATTAATTTTTTAAGTATATTGAGAATATCACTAAAATAAAATGTCATCTTAAAGAATTAATCTTCCAATTTTTAAGTGAAAATGGAAATTTTCAATAAATAAATAAATTTTCATTAAATAATAATTACTTCCTAGACTGCTTTTAATAAATTAAAAGTAGTCTCCATTCATTCTTGCATGACTGATATAATGAGCGGATTGATATACGGTACACTATACGATATAGATAACGAATTTTATTCCTTATTTACATTATTCTAATAAATAAAAGTTGCAGTTCCCTAATTTCACAATTTTTAATACATTAAGATTTATATTTTGATTTAATTCAATATATGATTTGAAATAAAGATCTGATCACAAAAATGAATAATGTTTTTAACTTTTGAGGAGACGCAAGGTTTCTTGCTTAAGTACCGAGTATTAAGCCAGCTCTGAGCATACGACATGATTTTGCAAACTTTCTGTAAGTCTGAATTTTTTCATGGATTTTATAAAGTTTTTATAAAGTTTAAACAGTAAACTTAAGATAAATTATAAGGTCAGTTTTTCTTTCAACTGTTTGGTGTTGCTTTTTATGAGATAATTGACTTACAAATACCTAAATTAACCAGTTGGGCTCCTATCCATGACTATTTGAATTATCTGCAATGTTACAATGGCTCTTTATTTATTTACAGTATTAACCATTCAAACTGACGTACTTCATTATCCAGCTGTAAAGTTTCAAATAAAATTTGAGAGAAACTGTAGAACAGGGTAATTTATAGTGTCTTGATTTTGTATGAAAGTTATGACACGATGTCTACAATGCAAAATCTGGTTGCAAACTCAATCCACAGTCATATACTTACGTTCTTATGTACTTACTTATCTGGATACCTTATCTAGATATTTAAGAAATCTCAATTCATTGTTCGGGACACTTAAACTTAATTAAAAAGAAACAAAACTTATTTCCTACAGTTTCTGTAATAAGTGCTGCAGACGTTTTCTGCAAAATCAGTTCTGTATGTAACTCCATTTACAGAAGTAAATATGGTAAATCCGTTGAGTCACGTTTTTCTTCCGCTGACGCCATCTTTCGTCTGAAGTTAATGGTTTTTGGTTTCGGTTTGTGGTGTTTCAATTTCTTGTGACGCAGCTGCAATTGGGGGCGATGCTGCAGTCGACACTAATTTCCATTATCCAAATTGGATTTTTCCTTCGCTGCTAAAAGCACTATTCGTAAATTTCCAAAGACGTGTCGTCAAACGATGCAGATAAATTTTAGATGATTTGTTCCATTTCTTTTCTCGTAATTTAAAACGCTTTTAAAACGAGAAGGAATCAGTCTTATGTCATTCTCGGAAAGAATTACTACAAATGGCTGAACACAGAAACAAACAAATAAATTTCCATTATTTCTTGGATTCGTCTCTGGAGGAAAACAGATGGACAGTGGAAGAAGCTCTTTAAATTTAAAGACAGAGCCATGTTTTATTCAAAATAAAAGCTAATATATCATTCACAGCTATTGTGAGACGTAATTCAAAAGATTAAAGTGAAAAAGAATGATGTCGGAAGAAATTAATATTGATGAAGAGCACTTAAAAGAATTGAATTAAGTGAAAAAAAGAAGTCAATTTTTTAGACATTTCTGTATAAATTTATTTTGCAATCAAAAACGAATCAACATACTTAATTAGATAGCTTAAAAATAACATTGTAAATAACTATAATTTATATGTTAAAGTTTTGCGACAGATATTCAAATTGCAAAACAAATACAACAAAGACAAAAACTTCCCATTTCTTCAGTAAGTTTTGGTCAGGGTCATTCCATGACTATTGAAGCCACTTGTCGTTATTTCAGATTTGCATATAATTCATAAACTTTAGAGCCTGAAATGAATTTGATAAGGCTTTCAAATGAAATAAAACAAAATATAAAAAAGAAAAAGAATGAAATTAGGACCATCTTGAAAGATTGAAAATATTTGTTTATATTTCACTATTGGCTACTCTGTAAAAATTTAAATAGAACTATACAAACTTTCAGCTTGCTGTTTGTCGTTTAATGATTTAATAGTACCATGTTTCCACAGACATTTCAAAAATATGTGGACTGTTTTAAGTGATTAATAACGATTTTCTATATGCTTAACTTATGGTAGATTAATGAAACGATTATTATTGATAAGTAAAATTTTTTATTGTGGTACTGGAACAAAAAGGAAATTTGTCTCAACGACACTTAAGAAGGGTTTAAAAGGTTTCTATTTGTGTTTTTCTGAGCGTACATCAACGACTGCACGATTTCTGATAATGTTTCAATATTTTATTAGTTGTTGTGAAACAAAGTCCTGTAGAGAAAGTACAAAACTGTAAGGAACTTATCGACATATTAGGCAACTAAATTAGGAAATTCTGTCTATTTAAATGACAGAACATCTCGACTTAAATTTGTTATTTTATATTTTTTATTTGTATTTATATTTACTTAAAAAACTGTGGCATGATGGACACATAACCCAACAAAGCTCAGAAGGGAAGTTAGAAGATTTAGAAGATTCCAATTCTGCGTAACATCACTCAGCAAAAAGGAACTAAGTCTCTGAGATTTACAAAGCCAAGATTGAATTCTGGAAAAATATTGTTCCTAGGATGGCAGCACCAATCCCTGGAAAGCGATTTACAAAATTATCTCCAAGACCAAATAGACCAATTTGTCCATTCCTCTTGGAAATTGTAACCAGACTGTTAAGGGCTACCTACAGGAAGTACCCACATTGTTTCCTCAAGACGATGCGAACAGTGACGAAAATATTGTAATAATAAAAAAAGGTTTTAATGGAATAAGTCCAAGCTGATGTCTAAATGGAGTTTATCCTGAAATATCAACCACAGAGCTAAGACAAGTTCTATTTTCTACTTGTCTAAACAAACCTCCCGGAAAAGATGGGCAAGGTCTTTGAAAAGATAATAATCAGACGACTGTTATTGGAACGCTGACCATGATCACTGGTTGGTGGGAAATCAGTCCGGCTTCTCCAAGGGCGCCATTTTTAAACCAAATAATGCGATCGAGGAGAGCAGTTATTTTTCTGGATATTTCTTGTGAATTTGTTAATGCATGGCAGGAATTATCTCAGAATTAAACTGAATAGCCCTACTTATCTTAATAAACTAATTCAATCCTATCTTGACCAGAGGAAGACCACCATGAAATTACTTGGAGAGGAGATGACATATCAGTGAACAAAGTCCTATCCACAGGGAGGAGTGCTTTCCCCTATCTTATAAAATGTCTGATAGACAGCTTGCTTAATACTTCCTTTCCACATGACATTGATCTTCTCGCTTTTGCCGAGAATGTTGCTGTTATCTGTCGAAGCTCAGCCGTAGATTACAAATGCCCTAAATGCTGCTTTGAAGATAATTGTTTTTTGAGGTCGTTGCATGAAACTGCAGTTTAATACTGATGTAGACAGAGGTTGTCATCTTTACAAAAAAAAATATAACCTTTGTTATCTTGATGTTACAATTATCCTTTAGTGGTCATCAACACACAATATCGGGGTGTTACTTTAGATTGTAGACTATGCTACAAGCAACATGTAGACTACACTATTTACAAAGTCAAACAAATTAGTAACCAGCTAGCCAGATGTGTAAACGAAAGAAAACAGGACCATCTTCAAGGAAGTTATTCAACCTATGGAAAAACGTATGGAGCTTCTTGTTGAGATAAGATAGTGCAAACTGGCTACTAGAGTATCAGCTACTTTCGGTGCAACGTAAATTTGTACTGAAAGTTACAAAATGCTGTAGAACAGTTTGTACAGATGCTTTGCTTGTTCCTACAAAACTGCTATCCTGGCTTCTGGTAGTTGAACAAAAGATCCTGGAATATTTTATACATACCCCACATTTGTGATGGATATCTTAACATATCATGATCATTTCCATTTTCATCATATTCATCTTCATCGTAATTCTTAGCTGTATTGTTTTTATTTTCACACTGTCCAAAATATCCTATTCAGTTAGTGTTTCCGAGGTCTCAACTTCAAAATCAAGTGAAAGATAATCATCAATCAGCACATCATCGTTAATTTCTTCTTTTTCCCTCAGCTGTATCCTCGAAAAAGTTCGTTAAATATAAAATGCACTTCGCTATTTGGAGGTTATTTTACGAAGAAATAAGAAAAATGTTCTTGGTTCCAAAGAAAAGTTCGCAAAATAGAGAAATTCGCAAAATAGAGGTTC
>JAFIDM010000001.1:118375961-118426996 GCA_023159025.1 Thereuonema tuberculata | reverse complement strand
TTACTAGAGTAATGAAACTGAAAATATTGAAGCTTAGGTGACTCGTGAAATAAATTTTATTGTTATTAATATTGAAAACGTTTAGATTCTAACAAGAAAGAAATCCTTGAGGCATTTATTCTTTGGCGAAACTTGGCTTCAATCGATAATGTTCATTTCATTTTTGAGATATAACCAAAGATTTGCAATAGATCAATTTACCTTTTAATTTACGTTCTTAAGAAAGAGGAGCTTATGTAATCACTCCATCTGTATGTTGCATTTAGATAATCCCAAATAACTTTTCAATCGGTGGATGGGTCTTTTTAAAACTTGGTGTGCATATTTATGGGTTAAGGAAGATATAACTTTTATATTGAAATCTTTTCCAAATGGGTCCATGTCAAGAAAATTAGGACGAGAAGGCGACAATAGTTCCCACAGAAAAACATTCGAACTTAAGCAACACATTTTTGTTGCTATCTTACATAATGGGTGTTAAGATTCCATTCCCAACTAGCTTACATTTTGTGAACCGTTTTATTCAAAATTTACAGTAGCTGGAAACATGAAATTTTGCATGCCCACGTACAAATCCATGCAAAAGTGCACAATCATATTTTCGACACTTAAAAACTGCAAATTTTATAAGAATTATTTTTTTAAAAACTTGGAAAAACCCATAAGAAAAGCAATAAGAAAGCAATAAGAAAAGCCCAATAGTTCTTAAACCGAATCAAAAATTTGTAATTTCTAGTAATTCTACAGCGTCGTAATTTGAAATACCTTCAATCTTAAGATTGAATATATTTATTAAGCAAATATTTGGAAGTGATTTTAACAGTGCGCGAGTCTATTCAAAGCCCGGCTTTTTGCTAATTAATTAGTTAGTCCATTAACTTATCGATGGTAACTTATCGACAAAGCAAGAAAACATTAATGATGATTTAATTAATTTTTCCAGGAAATGGACATTTTGTAATTGTTTTCATTCAGAATAACAAGTAAATTAAGCGTACGCTTTTCGTTTTAAAGTCCGAAAAAACAAAGACAGAAAGAAAAATAAGAAAGAAATCCTAAGAAATAGTATTTTAAAGAAAGTAAGCTTTAAGTTCTGTAAGGAACTTCTGGTCTTAGAATACGAAACAAAAGAGTTCTGATTAATGAAAAAAAATATCAAAGATTATTACATTCTAATTTAAAAATATAAAAATCACAAAAGATATGAAACTATTACGAAATACGGTTTTTTTTTTTTTTTTGTTGTTTTTTTTTCATTTCTTTTTTTTTTGCTTTTTTGATAATATGTAAGATCCATGCTTAAATCAATGTAAGGAACCTGTTCAAATTTAAACTAACTTTACGTAAGTTTTAGGATAAATCTCTAACGCCTCTTGCGGCATGTTTATAGTCAAGAGTTCTATGATTACATTGCTGTCCTGCTAAGTGAAAACTAACCTGTAGAAACAAGTGAAGTTCTTTAAATGTACTAAAGGGGGCATCGATCTGCTGCTGTTCATCTCTTTCTAGAAACGAATTCTTATTCATAACGAAAACGTTTAAAGAACATTAAAGAAAAGAAAAAGAAATTAGCACAAACACTTTTAGAAAACAGTTTTAAGTTGAAATAAGTATGTGATAACAATAACTCAAAAAATGTATGAAAAAAAAATGTACGTACGCTAATGTTCTTTTAGCATTATCAAAATTCGAGTATCACGCCTGTCTAATAAATAATAGATAATGAAGATCCCAATAATACCAAAAATAATTTTATGGTTTAATACGAAAACTAATCAGTGATAGGCCCTATCGAATTTTATAAGCCATGGCTTGCGAATTGGTACAAGATTCCTTGATATTTATCTTAATATCTACTTAGTTATTAAAATCTATTAACAGTATTTTGTAAAGTTTCTATCAATGTAAAGTTCCTAAATAATGGAATGCCATATGTAGGAATATAAATAATATATAAAGATATCAAAACGTACATTCTAATACAAAGTATACTATGTAGCAGTGGTATTCGCATATCCTCTCCTATAATTTATCTTTATATATCCCCAAAGTTTTTGATGCATATTCATAATAAAATCTTTAATAAACTTTAAAATATATTAAAGTTTAATATTTTTAATAATTAAACAATAAATTTTAATTTTACAAATACAAATTATTTATTTGGAATAATAAAGTAAAATTTCTCTTCTTTAAAAGATAACCTTTTGAGACAACAGTTTTCACTGCTCAAAATAATTTACTTAAAATAAAGAAAAAATAAGAAAACTCACGTACAGTGCATTGGCAATATCTTTTTCATTTATCTCTATAGATATCTTCTATACAGCAAAGGTATCTAGGTTGAATATCATTGTTGTATAGAACTCCAGCAATCACATCTCGATACACAAGACAATATTAAATTGTATTACTGATAGGGATTTTGTGTCATCAATCATTTTTTTGAACTATGACTACGATAAAACTTTGATATAAATTCTTGAATTTATATCTTAAATTTCAAATAATATTTTATGATTGAAAAATGCTCCATTAGGCTTTAATTCTTGATTCAAAACTTAATTCCATCATGGCATCAAAAAAGCATCAATATTTTATTTATTTATTTTCCTGCTAAGAATTTTTTTGTTTAATTTCATATTTCTATTTATGGGAGCCCAAATATGGTTGGTGTTGACCATGCCCATCGACGTTTATTAATCCTCTGTTCGCCGCTCATTATTTATGTTCAGTGGGCAATGTTTCAGCGAGCATACTTCACGTTGCAAATTTAATTTCCTCGTCTCTCGTGGAAAGAAGAGTTTCTCCGTCCAGTAAGGGTGGGTGTTAGAGGTTGAGGCTGGGGGTGGGTATCTAACGATCTCCCTCTCTCTCGGAAATGACAGGCGAGGGCTCCACTCGCCCGCAAATAATTCATAGAGAATCTCGGGCGGCTCTCCGTAATAACGCCGAACTTTTCATAAGAAGTGCCACCACCACCTCTCGAGGCCTTTGCCACTTCATTCGCCCAGAATAAATCTTACGGCTGAATTAATTGTGCCTTTGAAATACACTCGCCAAGACAAAATATCGCTGTTTATCGCGATATTCTCAAAAAAAAGTGGGATATTTTACGTATAGAAAGAAACAGAAAAACGTTTTACTAAAAATTTATAAATATTGTGAATGCTAAGAAGATTTCCGATTTCATTTAAATTAAATGATATAATTATTTAAAGATTTAAGGGAAAGATACCAAATCCTATGGTTCCGTCTTCAGAATTTAGTCAGGATTTATTTAATCGTTCTAGATTAAATAAATAAATAGATGCATTTAAATAATTTTTCTTGTATAGTACTGCCAATCATTTTGAAAATTTTTCTGTCGTTTTACTATTATCAAAGGAAATATCATTCAGGATATTAGCAATTATTTTATTGCTTCATTACAAAAAAAAATATTAGGAATTGCTGTTTTTAAGTGTACTAGAATTTTCTTTGTTTTATTCATTCATATGATCCCATAATATCCTGTGATTTTCTGTTCTAGGTTGTAAGTTCTTTGTTGACAGATTGGTGTCAGAATTTTTTTTCTATTTAAACTTAGAAGTTAAACCTGAAAATTTGAATATTTTTGAAGAATGCCTTAATCTTTAAAGCGATAGTAACAAGAAGTTTCAATTTCAGAACACTTAACACATTAATTTATTTTTGGATTTCTGTTGTCCAATACGAACTGTTTTCGTCTGACTTAATCCTATTGACTTCTTTTTTGAACTGATGGGTGTTTGCTAACTGTCATTTCCCGATTTCATACACATTATTAATATTATTAATACTTTCGGTATGTATTGTTTTAAAAATTAGCAGGACCTGTCTCTTTGTTATTATCATTTAAGTAATTATGGAGTTGAAGATTTGAAGGATTTCCAAATGAATGACCAAAATTACAATGCCAAAGCAACACTGTTATAAAAAACACAACACGAAACACACGTTCTTCACTAAACATCGCTATATTTCTGCTTCTTGGGTTTAATTACAAATCAAATTAGAAACAAACATAGAAAAATTTAAACAAACAAAGATAGGCAATCATTTGAAAAGCTTCACGATTATACCTCTTTTCTTGAAGAAGCAGAAAAAACAGCTTTCTGCGAAATATAGCGTTATTTAGTGAAGAACTTGTGTTTCCTGTATTTTCTATATTATAATTACGGAAGTAATTTTGGCTGTACCTCATTTTCCTTTTTTATTGATGTTAGGACATGTAAGACATATCGAAATAAAGTGATGTGTTGTGTTATATGAATTACATTCTTATAAACAACACAAAAACAAAACATTAAATAATGTTTTTGTTTAATATCCATTGATTATAGCGATAAGGTCTCGACGGAGCCTCGATTTATACGGTACCTAGTGCGGGGTTACCATTTGCATCACATATTATAATATTGCTGCCATATTACGATACTAAATGAAATAATTACTTTGTTCCCTCATTTAAAATAAATTACAACATAAGCAAGACTTAAATGTATATATAAGATTTTCGTTAATTCTCATTTCGTTTTTCTTACCTTTTTCTTACATACAAGTAACGAGCAGTAATATTTAATTTTTATTATCAACAACTGGTGACTAAACATAACGAGATTTCTCGATTTCCGAAATATACATTAGTAAAAGATATTTTTATTTTCAGTCCTAGTATAAGCTAACTCAACTTTTTTTTTTTCACACTGTCCTGAATCAGTAGATTCTTAGGCTCTTTATTATGCCTTAAATAAACTATACATAAAAATAATCTGTAAATTAACATCTAAATACATTGTTCTAAACAATGTTTAGAAGGAAGTAATTCATAAGAGTGTGTTCCTTCGTACCAATACTTTTAGCCGCAATCAGTCTGTGTATGTATGTTTATATCCTCCATTGACAACTGTTAATCACTGGATAGATCTTCTGTAAACTTGGCAGGCATGTTTAAGATCAAGAGACAATCTTAACTTTTATATGTAAACTAGCCGGGTACCGTCGCTTCGCTCCGGAACCCTTGCATGTATAGCATTAAAAAAAAACTTTATTTATATTGAGATCGGAGAATATACGACTTCCCAGCCCGTTGTGGCCTTCTCTGCTTAACTCAGGTGTATTGCGGGTTGGCGCCACACACCTGGCGTCCCGCCACACACATTTTTGCATGTATCTTGCAAACGCAGAAACGTTTGTGAATGAGCATAGGCGGATCCAGGGGGGGGGGCTAGTAGGGGCTATAGCCCCTCCCTTTAGCTGTGAATATAGATTGGATAAAATGGGGTTTCCTAAGGCTGCTGCCTGATAGACATTAATATGCCATGATAACGATTTCAATTGCTAATAAAAAGCTGTCTACTAGCGTGCGTTTCAGACACATAGGTATAGTCAGCCCTTCAGAAAAATTAGCCCCCCCCTTTGAAAAATCCTGGATCCGCCCGTGTGAATGAGTGATATATCGTTGGATAGAACTTTCAAATACCAACATTTTCCCAATACAATGTTCTCTTTCAACGTTTATACTTTTCATCTAAACTGAGAAAAAGTCAAAATTTGAACCTTTAAAGGGCGCTATCTTGGAAATCAAAAATTTTTTCTAAAGATTTTTGAAGCATTTTGTTTGTCTTAAAAAGATCTACATTTTATCCATTTTAATACATGATGGAAACAGTGACCCCTCAAAGACTAAAATCAAGAAAATAAAAAACAAGAACAAACTGTGGAATCCAAATCCTAGGGAAGCACTCAGGCTGCCACAAAAGGTATTTGACCACAAAAGAAAAAAAAAATATCCATTTTTATCTATTTGCATGACCAATCTATCTCTTATAGTTTGGTCACAAAATTGGAAAAACTTAATCTTATGACAGAATGACAGACAGAATAATGTTTTTGTATAATATAATATTTTTTTTTCCATTGTAGGTCCTACTCGAGATGATCAGCTTGTGAAGCTGACAAAAAAAAAATACATAGAAAAACATTAGAACCCAAACAATATCTAACAACGCATATTAATCTTTTAAACTAATTCACTAATTTGCGCGCGCTTTGATATGATTAAAGTAAATTAGATTAAACAACTTTAAAGTGATTAATAAAGATATAATTAATTTTTTTTCAGAACATGAAAAATTTCTATTGTTTGTATTCAACGGATATTTTATTTAAAAGTAAGCGTAGACTTTTCGTCTGTATATTCTTTGCTTTCTTTGTTTGGCAGTTTTTCAGCTGAAGATGACATTCCAGTTTTCCGCTGGTCGAAACGTCATTTTTTTTGGTAATATGTTTTTTTGTTATTTTTAAATGTGTATATTATATTTTACATATTAGTACGGTTTTTAATAAATATTCATTCCCGCAGGTTATTTTTGAATTAAAAAAAAAATAAAACCAAAAAAAAAAAAAAGCCCTAACGATAACATTTTAAGAATGTAGCCTTTTAGTTCTTTCATGAGCTTCGTGTTTTATTTTATTAACATGTTTTATTAGATCGCTTTCGTCTCTTGTCTGCTTGTTCGGTACAAATTTTGCAATTGATTTTAAACTAACTTCCCGATGAGCTAGAGACTTAAAACTTTAAACATAGCTCAGAACTAGATGACAATGCAATATTAACTCGCTTTCTTCGTTAGAGAACCCTAAATCTTCGGATTACAGGTAAGTGTTTCTTCAGTGCGTCTGCTGTCAGTATTTCTGCAAATGGCCTCATAGGGCTACAGCTGTCGCGATGACAGAGCGCTGCGTTTAAACCTCAGATTTACCACATGTCTCTGTTATAATCTCATCAAAAATGTTTAAAATCGATTTGATTATCATAATTCGAATCATCAAATCGATGAAAAATTTCATACACACAACACTAAAAAGCAGAAAATAATTATTTAAAAAAATATTTTTCTTAATATAACACGCTTTTAAGACGGAAAACGTGGGGCGCAATATAATATACACTGCATCCATATCTCAATTATGTATTGCATGCGTCCCACGTTTTCGTTTTAAATCTTACAAGTATTTTCATAGCTATTAAAAATATACAATCACAATTATTTTTTACTTTTTAGTCCGTCTTAAAAACGTGGTATACTAAAAAAATATTTTTTTTTAAATAATTATTTTCTGTTATTTTTTTTTCTTCAGTTGGCTTTTCTAAATTTCTTTTTTATTATGTCTATAAATCGTTTTGAAAATTCTCATTTCTCATAGATTAAAAATACTGAAGAATGCTTTGCTTCTGTTACCTGTTTTAAACTATACATTGTTCAGAAATTCATTAAAATAATTCAATATTTGAATCCTGTGAATCTGCAAAAGTTATTGAAATTAAGTTACGCCAGCTATGAATAAAAGTTTTCAGAGTAATTCAGTTACTCTCACAATTTGTTCAATTTTAGACATTTACTAGTGAAATCCTATTAAAACTGATGAGATATGAATAGAAATCTAAAATACGAATTTTGAAAGAGAAAAATTACGTTTCAGAAACGATGGAAAAGAAACTTTTACCATAAGTCTTCTTAATTCTCCCTCTTCTAGACATTCTATATATTGAAAAGTCTTCAAATCTTCAAAATAAAACAAAAATAAATGTATAAAACAATACATTTATTAAAATAAATATCTCTTAATTTTCGAAAAGACATGTCTTCTTTCTTTTTCAAAGCCTAAAAACAACAACAATACAAAACAAAAACAAAACAAGTAGAGGAAAACGATACATATGTGAGACATTCATGAAAATGTATTGTTACAACAATACTTACAAATGTTATTCTCCTAATTCTTCAATTTTCACCTTATTTTTACAATTTGAAATACTTATATTGTTAAACTCTTTGGCCATTTCCACAATAAATTTGTTTACAATAACACCTTCATTTCTATTTATATTCATCTTTTTGGTGTTCCTAATTAGTAGACTTTCCATAGTTTTCCTCGTTTTACAATCTTTTTCAATACATAAAATTTTGATTTCATTTTTTTACACAATGATTTTTTTTCATACAATGTTCAGCAAATTCAGATTTTTCCTCTAATTTGTTTTTTATATATGAATTATGTTCCAATGCCCGTTCTTTTATTGTTCTTTTGATTTCTCCAAGATAGAACGCATCACAAATCATGCATTCTATTTTGTAAATAGCCCCCATTTCCCCTTTTTTGTCACTGGTATTTATTTTATTACAAAATAATATTTTTTATTTTATTACTGTAATAGAAACCTACATCAATGTTAAAGTTTTTGCAAATCCTCTGCAGTCCAATACTATTTTTATTTAGGTAAGGGATAAAAGTTCAACATATTCAAAATAAAGGAATTGGATATGGATAAGGAAAGAAAAAAAGTGTTTATTGTTGTTGCATTGTTGTCTAACTCCACACTTTCATTATTTCCACGTGCTTTAATGTGATTAAAATAAACCAACTTAATCAACTTAAGTAAATAATGTAACTTTAATTAATTTTTATTAACAAAATGAAAATTTTCTGTTTGTAATTAAAAGATTACTTTAATTTGGTTTTGGGCTTCTGATACCGTGAAGCCTTATATCCCCGGTTTGTCTGTCTGTTTGTGGACAAGTATCAACTCAGCAACCTCGAGGGCTAGAGACTTGATTAGGGTGTCGCTGAAAAGGTCTTGCCAAGAGTAGTTCAGAGCCGTAGAGTTTGTGTCTCTAGCTGGTCGGACTCCAAGGTAGCGATAGCGATTAATCACAATCACAATGCTTCGTAACGGCTTCTGATATGAATGAAGAAAATTATACAAAAATTATTGAATTCAATCTATTAACAAGGTTTGAGCGATTATTCCATATAAATAGTGAGTACAGATTGAGTCACCTTTACATTAGAATAGACTGCGTCCAGACACGTTCCATATCTGGTGGTGCTTCTTGAAGGTGAGACGAGCTTGAGATTAAATTCTTATTAGAAGTAGTTCTAATTTAGTCGAAGATGTTGAAATGTCTTCGTTAAAATATATTTTAATTTGCACGCAACCGACTTTTCACTCCGCTTATTTATAAGTAAGCGCTTTGTATTAACTTTTGAATTAATTTCCTTCATTCTCGTATTAAAAGCCGTTGCGAAGCATTGTGATTGGTTCACTAACCGCTATCGCTACCTTGTTTTTTGTGATTTTTAACGTTTAAAAAAATGAGGACAAAATTGTAAAGAATACTGTCCTTATATTCTTTCGGTAACTACGTCTTTAATTTCTGAAACTAAAGCATCATAAAGTGTTACTTAGTCATGACTTCAATAAAATGTATATAAAGAGTAGAATATTAAGCTAATTAATGCATCACTTGCTGTAAAGAAATTTCTTTTTGCATTCGAAACTGAAACATCCACAATTCCATATGATTCTCCAGAAAGTGCTGTGATGGACGGACTATCCGTAAAGTTCTGATGGTTTCATTTAGTGATTTCTCAGTCTACTGGTTTCTCTACGTTGTTTAACGATGATACCAAATTTTTAGTTTACTTAGTTGTCAAGGATGCTTTCAAATTACAGTTTCAAGTTTTTAGCTTAGAATTTAAGCTAAGTTAGCATATGGAATCAAAGGAAACTAATTAACAGTTACTATTCATTAAGGAATTCGTTAATTCGTTTCCATTGATTCTACATGCATTGGGGAAATATTTTGTCAACTAATGTAAACTTTTGTAAGAACTCCTGCGCTATACAAAACAATAACATGACGCTCACATCCTCAACAGCAGCTCTAGAAAGTGAGATTAAAGTAACTCATTACACAAAATATAAATAAGTTTTCTTCTTATCTTCCTATTCTTACACACTACACCCCCTTAACAAACAGTCTATTCTACTTCTTTTTTTAAAATAATCTTCTTTATCTAAACTTTGAAACCTATGCGTTTTCAACTATTTGACGGAAATAGGGAGCAATACAGAAGCTGGGGAATATGATACAGTTTACATATTTTCATTTTAACCTTGGGTGCAGTTAAATCCCTGCTTAAAACATTGTGTGATCCATTAATTGAGAAACACCTAAAATAAATGCAGAGATCCAGATATGATTTGTTGCAAATGATTCTAAAGACATGTTGCTGCGCTGTTTTGTCTGCTTAATGTCCCCAAGGTATATTCATCAAACTCTTTTCGCCCACGTTATTATCACGCAAACCCTGACAACACGATACTATTTTCTCCCAAATAGAAAAAAAAAAACCTTGTATTATTCGCAATTTCCAGTGGCCGGGAGATGGTAGTCAAGTACGAAGTGTAACTGTTTTTTATAATAAAAAAATTAAGAAACATTGATAAAAAATTACAAAAGGAGACACGGAGATAGATCAAGGTGATTCTCTCTTTTGTCTGATGGTTGTTGCTTGCAGTGATGACAATCCAATCGCTTTGTCGTTTCCCGGTCGCTTTGGAGAACCCTTCACTGGGAAGGCTGATGATTGGAGAATTCGCTGTTCCCTGCTGAGTCAACACTAGTGAATGCAAGAAAAATATTGGGATTCCACTGGGAGATGACACACAAAAAAGATACAACAGGGAATATTTTCTGAAGGAAAGACTAAAGAAACAATAGCCCTTTCATAAAAGAGAATTTTATTGATTCAGGGAAATCGAAATATTAACACAATTAAACCAATAGATGGAAAGAAAAGCTTGAATTCCCTTTTCAGCTGAAGAAAAACCATGAGCATTCTAAAGCGCTATTACATGAAAGTGAAGGGTTTAAGAGGTTTAAGTATTATCTTAACCCACGATTTTAATATTAAATATAAATGAAACTGGTTAAGAAATCTGATATTAATTTATGTGAGGAAGTGATCCTAACTTTTAATCTTGTAAGTTTCACGTGACAGAAATATTAAGAATTTGAAGAGAATAAATCAAGAAATAAATAAAATAAAGTAATAATTAAAAATTGAAGTTAATAATTGAATAATACTTTAAGAAAGTCGAAAATTTATGGTATTACAACTAATGTTAAGAGTAGCGTTGCTTGTTTACGAATAGCTTAAAATAGTTCTCAACAACAGATATTGTTGAGATATCTGAACTGATTAATCCATTATTAATTGCCTACTTTGTATTCTTTAATGACCTGAACTATAATGTGGACGTCGAATTCATTGTGAAATGTTTAGCAATATTTTTCTCTGGTATTATTCAAGGTTTTCATTTAGTAAATAACTTCCACTAAAAAGATGTATGATTCTTTCTCTTGTTATTATTCTTTTTTTATCTTGTTATGATTCTTTCTCTTCAAAACAGCTATTCATGCGGTGTAGTAGCAACTGCACTAGATATTAATTAATTTTAATTAAAATAATATCCTGTATATTATTGTACTTAAGTTTTGTTATCCTTTTATTTTATTTAAGCTTTCTTTTTTAAATAATACAGTGATTTAGACATTTATGCCGTATTTTAGTATTAACAAACAGTATATAATAAATCTTTAATATATCTTGTAAATAATTTACTCCTATTAATATAATAACACTCCTTTATATTTCGTCCTTCTTTGCGAAGCACTTCTTCAGATGGTACCAGAGGACAAGAAACTATTGTAATCCGTATGAAATGGAGAGGAAGGAGAATTTAATAGTTTCTTGTCCTCTGGTTCTACCTGCAGAAGTCCTTCGCAAAGAAGAATGGAATATTGTGGGACTTAAAGGAGTGTTATTACATTAATAGGATTTCTAGGAGAATCTAATCAACTTCCCTTAAGCATCGCTAAATTATGATTTTATTTTAAAGAAACAAATTTTCATAGAAATCACGTGAAAAAGTTCGATAAACAGTTTGTTTTTGTTCGAATTGCTTATTTAGCTTCTGATTGAGGTTTAATTTTTGCCAATGTTTATATCAAAATTGTAGATGAAATATCAATTGTTTTTATGATAACCATGTTCCATACATGTTCAATCCGCAAAAGATCTGCAGAGCGTCTCCTGTTATTTGACAGAGGAGAGATTCTTAAAGGACTTGCTGCAAGATATACGTCACACGAAGTCAGATTCTCTTGAGGGGAAGCATTTTTAACCGTCTCATGAATGGTAGTAGTTCTGTCTCCAAAACATTTCTCTATCTGTTGATGGTTTAAATTATTTACAATAGAATAGAAACCAGTAACTCTTTATACCATGCTCAGTAACGAATAGTTGTTTACTCTTTGAAATATCCGCCTGCAGCCCATCTTTGACTATCAAGATATATCAGGTTGAATCTAAACTTTTCTGAGAATATTCGATACCACTGTAATCGACAGCAACCCATCATTTGGATCTGCAAGTCGCCAATAAAAGACGTCAAACAGAGCTTGTGATCAGTGATTGGTCTGCTGAAATCCACCATTGATATTGTAACATACGAAATGATGATTTGCAGTCTGCCAACGATTGCTGTAGAAGGTGATGGACCACCACACTTCCAAAAGTACTTAGATTATATTTACTAGATCTAATATAATCTAAGTACTTTTCACTCGTATGTGAATACTAATACTTATTACGCTTCAATAGCTTTTATTTCACCTTATGTGAATCAATAGTTGGCTCTCATATTAATTAATGAGTTTACTGTACGAATGACTCTTCGTTTCCATCTTCATTAATGTCACTCTATGAGGCCCATCCAAAATACTAGTAATAATAGTTCACTACTTACAGTCTAGAAGACGCTTGTTGACTTCTTACTTATGATGCACTGTAACACACTTAGCTTCGCTTCACTATGTTGAATTCTCCAACACAACACTCAAGCACACTTGTATCCATTTCTTCCATTCGAATACGGCGCTATCCTATCTCATCATAGGTTGTCTTCGTACTTGACTTCGGATCACGTTGTCGTCCTATCCTTCGGTACGCAACATCTGGTTTACTTATACCAAATCTTTCCGGATCATACTTCCACGGAAATTTACTAATAGTTCTTCCAATATTCCACTTGAATATCTAGAGGTATTTATTACCATTCATAATAGAAAAATATAGTTCATAATTCTCTTACTTTGAGAATGCTCAATCTGGTTTTCGCAGTTCTCTGCTCGGATGGTTCCACTCCTATCTCGAGGGTTCAGGTTAGCTTCTTGCTAGAAATAATAGTTCTCGCAATAATGCTGCATTAGAATACATTCAGTTCAATTGAATACTTATAATACAAGGCCATAATAGTTCCACTATATCTTACAATAGATATCTAATTCCTTATCTTTGGAATTCCCCATTACTCGGAACCGCTTTCACTATTCTTCAATTTAATTGAATTAGCGTCTTATACGCTTCTCATAGCTAGGTTTCCTACGATTAAATATTTACTTCTATATTAATCTGTCCATTAGATTAACACTGCTACACACCATCGGCCTTTCATTAATTTCCATCGTCTTATTACACTAAGACTTTCAACCTGCCGGGTTACCCTTAAAACGGAATAGTTCATTCGGCTTCAGAATACTTCTCGCCGTTATCCCTTTCACAATAATTTAATCTTACTTGGATTAAACTTTTACTTCTGCGGAAATCCATATCTTCCGACTAATATGCTTTAGACTCAGCATTTCATTTCCAACCGGCTCAGTAATTCACACATCTGCTACCTGACCAACTGCTACCAACACTAACGAACGTCTGACTCTTTCGACGTTACAGATCGTTACTGATCCATTCCACTAACTAGCGTCACACACTTTGACGTCACTGATCCTCAACGTCACTCTACGTCATTTAAATCTCAATATTTAAATTTTCTCCGGATCAGTCTCATTACTAAATAAATAAAAATAAAAATTGTTTCAAGCAATTTATTTTATTAGCTACTACAATTTAAAGTCATTAAATTATTCTACTTTAATAATTTAATCACAACAATATTGTAACATACGAAATGATGATTTGCAGTCTGCCAACGATTGCTGTAGAAGGTGATGGACCACCACACTTCCAAAAACACTCAGGTCACATCATCATCTTTCCACCTTTGACATACAGGTATTGCCAGACTTGACTGTGATGTACGACAATGTACTGTTACATCATCTTCCCGCAGGTTCACCTGTCAAACTTCGAAATCTGCTTAAGAGTTCTGCCTTCTAAATCACAACTGTTCTTTCTCTAGGAATGCTACGATGTGCAAGAATCTACGGAATGATAGTCTTTGCGTGCTGTTTTGCTGCTGACGTCGGGCTGAAGTCGTGACCCAAAATTAAAACAAACTTTTGTGATTTTTCTTCAATCACATTACCCAATTTTTCCTGGTATTGTATACACTTTCAATTAAACTTTAGGCGTCGACTTGTAAGTTATTGCTCCCAGCTCACTGATATAGTTATTTAGTGAGAAGTAAGACTTAGGTAAAAATCTTTGAAGGATCTGTAAGTAAGTATCAGTAATCTGTAAGTATGTCTCACAATAGAGATCTTTTTTTTCGTTACAAATGCTCGATATGCAGACACCAGCCCTCCAACGAAAATTACACTTCGGTACCTTACAGTAGGTGCCTAAGGAGTTAATAGCATTGCACAAACATTAGCATTCTTTCATTAAAAAGTTAATTTTATTATGATAAAAACAATGACAAATTAAGCTTAATGTGTAATTTCAAAAGATTTCCACAAGCTCTAATAAACATTAAAAATAATTAAAACATTAAAAAAATCGTTAATTATATAAATTATTTGGCGACTAATGCAGTTTTTGAAATTATCAATTTTTTCCACTTTATTATTTAGATATGACTGCAAAGCATATAAACTTTATTTTAATTTGTAATTTTTCAAATACTATATTTACCAATATTCTAATGTTATTGACTTTAAGCGAAAGAATGAATTATCTAAACACCTTTTAATATTTACTTGATTTATGCAGGACAAAGAGCTTGAATTCTCTATTTATAAATATCTATTTTATTACCTTTAACATTTATGATTTCAAACTTTACCGTCTTCTTAGTTCTTTAACTGAAAAAAGATTATTAATGCATGTGAGGTATTAGTAAGCAGGTTTGAGTAAGAAGATCAGGTGCATTTCAACTAAAAAGCAAACCGAACACTCCGAGAAGAAATGCATCAAAGAAATACTTCTGCGTGGCTTTAATTTTAAGTTGAAATAAAAAAAAATGTTCGTCATTTTATGGATCCAAGCCAGATTTTCCTTTTCTTTTTAAATTATCTTTTTTCTTTTTTTTTTCTTATTTTTTCAATTTTATTCAAAACGATGTTGTTCGTCGTCTTTCATTTTATCCCTACTTTTATTACTTGGATAATTTCTTCACATAATTCAGATGAAAAACAAATGCAATCAAGAATACTACTACTAATAATAATTCTTATATTTCCTGTACAATTTGCTGATTTTTTTTATTTTTTATAAAAGAGAATTGTGAAGAAAATTATTAATGACTAGCCGACTATCGTCGCTTCGCTCCGGTAGCTTTGCATATGTTACGTAACAAGATAGACGTAACAATATTATCACCGCATACGTCGCCTAATCGGATTATCAGGTAACTCGTGAGTTAATCGTGGTCCGCGCCTGCAAAGAATCTCCTTAAAACTCATTAAAACAGCGCCAGCGCAATCTATCGACAGTTTTGGGAATGTTTTAAATGCATGCAGTGATTATTCCAATGAGGTAAATAAACAACATAGAGAGGCTATCTGTGAGTTTACAGCAATCCTGGTGGCAGCAATAAGTACTTCTGGCAGCCATGTTCTTTAACGAATACTCCACGGTTTGGCGATACGGAAAACACGTGTTTTAGATCGAATGAGAAAATAAAAGTATTGCTGTTTATCGTACATCATGCCCAGTGTGTGTTCAGCGTACAATTGTAAGAATAGGAGTGATAAAACTAGTGATATATCGTACTTTAGGTAAGTTTGAAATGTTTTTTAATTTAAAATATTTGTAGCATACTAATACCTCGACGATTGTCTATTTTTACAGAGTAAATGGATTAAACATGGTTGTGATTGCTAGTTACGAACTTATTTTATAGTTTTTGAAACTTTAAGTATAGATAACCAAATAAATATGAATGTACCGTATACATTGTGTTTCAGATTTCCATTGAAAAACAAAGAGCTAACAAAACAATGGGTAGTCAACATGAGGCGGGATAAATGGCAGCCCACGCAGTTCAGTTATATATATTCAAGTCATTTTGAAGACAGATTTGTATATAAAACAAATGACCAGAAGCGACTTCTGGCTAACGCCATCCCGACCATATTTGCATTTCCGGAGCATCTCAAGAAACCACAAACTACTGTAAGGAGAGCTCCAAGAAAACATCCAATCGTAGAGGAATCAGCGTCCCCTGAAGGAAACACACCAGGTACAATAGGCCACCAGAATTTTGTTATTGTAGTACAAATATTAATAACTTCAAAATTTTACAAATAAAATGGACAATGGCAATAATTGTAGTCAGTATTTCTAAAGTAAATTCATTTATACATTTCCCTATGTTTTCACAATAACGTGAAATGAAGTGATAATTGTTATTATAAATAAATTGTAACACAATACCAATAACATAATTATGATTTCTGTAGGTGAGAGTGTGCACCACAATCAGAACATGGACCACACCTATTGCTTGCCAAGTTCAAAGAAAATGAAATTGAAGTATGATGCATTACAAGAAAGACATGAGAAACTGAGGAAACAAACTAAGCATGCAAAACAAGCTATCTCAAGAAAGAAGAAGCAAATTGTAAAGTATGAAACACTGGTGGCTGGTTTGTATAGGAGACTTAAGGACTCTGCATCTGAAGTGCTAGTGTGTGAAAAAAGCAGTGATATTTTGAAACAACTTGTTGCTTTGCAAGGGAAATGTTCTGTCCCTGAATACCCCAAAGATGTGAAACAATTTGCTCTAACATTATAGTTTTATTCGGCACAGGCATACAGGTATGTCAGGAAATTTATAAAACTGCCTCATCCTCGAACACTTCGAAGATGGGCAACTTCAGTAGATGGTAGTCCAGGGTTTACTGAAGAGAGTTTCAAAAAAATAACAAATGAGGTAGAGAACAGTTCAGATCCTATCCTTGTTACACTTATATTTGATGAAATAGCTATAAAAAAAGATTTGGTATTGGATGGGAATAAGGTTTGGGGTTATGTTGATTTGGGACAAGGATGTGAGGAGAGTGATGACTGCCAGGTAGCAAGAGAAGCATTAGTATTTATGGTAACTGCACTTAACAGGAGTTGGAAAATTCCTGTAGGGTATTGTTTGATCAATGGTTTATCAGCAACTATTAAACTTAATATATTGCAGCAGTATCTACGAAAACTGGAGGACACTGGAACATGTGTAGTTGCTGTGGTGTGTGATGGTGCTGCAAACAACAGGTCAGTCATGAGCAAATTAGGTATTAAAATGGATACGATAAATCCTCTATGTTGGTTCCCCCATCCCTCAGATAAAAAGGGTATGTTGTTTTTTTGATGTAGCGCACATATTGAAGCTGTTGAGGAACACACTGTCCGAAAAGAAATTATTGATAGATGGTGATGGTCAGCAGATTAAATGGGAATATTTTACTAGTCTAGTCACTGTGCAAGAAAAAGAAGGCTTACATGCAGCAAATAAAATAAGGAGATCCCATATTGCATATGAGTCACAGAAAATGAAAGTGGCACTGGCTGCCCAAACACTTAGTAATTCTGTGGCTAATGCAATAATTTTTGTAGGGATATAGGTTTACCCGAGTTTGTCAATTGTGAGGGTACAGTTAAATTCATAAAAATGGTTGATACAGCATTTGATTTATTGAATTCCTGCAATGTAATGAACAAAGATACAAAAACACCAATATTTATAGGCAATAAAACGACAATTTGTAATACTATAGAAAAATGTATACAGTATTTTATAACTTTGAAACTATGTGATGGAAGTCTCGTTTACTTGTCGGGTAGGAAAATGGCTATATGTGGTATTGTTTTGGATCTCTTGAGTTTGCGGCAACTGGCTGAAATGACTTTATGGAATGACTCTCCAGCACTCAAATTTATATTGACGAGGAGATTAAATCAGGACCATTTGGAACTGCTATTTTCTTGTATTCGTAGAAGTGGGGGAAATAGGAATAATCCAAATGCATTACAATTCAGGGCAGCCTACAGAAAATGTTTACTTACACAAGTGGAGCCCTCACAAAATGGTAACTGTAGTCCTATTGAAAGAGACTTGGAAGCACTTTTGGTACCCATTTCAAATCAGACATTAAATTCAGACAGTAATGGTCATTTTGATCATGATTATGTACCTGAATATGAAATGTTATCACTCTATTCTGAAAAGGTAATAGAATATATTGCTGGAAGTGTTATAAGACAGGTCTGTAAGAAACTGAATTGTGTAGGTTGTTTGAAGGTTCTTCTTGCTCCTGAAAATGAGAAAAAAACAGAGTTAATCGCAGTAAAGGATGTTAAGAACAGTCTGTACAACCCAGCAGTAGATGTTATCAAGCTGTTTAACGTGGCAGAAAGAGTGCTAAGGACGTATGACATGGTGATTGGGAAAAAGAATTTGTTATTAAGATTATATATAGATGTGTTTAGAACGTTAAGGAATAGACCTATTTTGTTTTCATGAAATCAGCATCTGATGGTTTCATCAGAGTTTGGGGAGAAAACGCATTATGCTGCTTTAATAAAGATGTTGTTAAGGCATTATTTCAATTCTAGGTTGCATCATTTGTGCAAAACTAAATCAATGGAAGTAAGGGGGAAACAGGTGAGACAAATGTTCACGAAATTAATATTGTTTAAAGGCCAATGAGTGTTTTGTGAAATATGCTTTGGGTTTCATGTAGATGGTTACATTCTTCTGTATCACAAAGTTAATATTGTTTAAAGGCCAATGAGTGTTTTCTGAAATATGCCTGGGGTTTCATGTACATGGTTACATTCTTCTGTAGCACAAAGTTAATATTGTTTAGAGGCCAATGAGTATTTTGTGAAATATGCTTGGGTTTTCATGTAGATGGTTATATTCTTCTGTATCCACAAATATTGTAGTATAAAGTGTTTCTAGGGCTACTTTATGTCGGCCTATGCCAGTGGACATTTGTATTGGATATAATAGAATATGAACATTTCGTATTATAACACAGTGAATGGAAAATAAATAACAATTGTAATTCTTTTAACCTTTGTCCTTATCGGAATATCATAGAATATTAATTTTTTTTATGCACAATTGCACACAACAATATATCTTTACTACAAATGATACACGATACATCCTCTTCTTACCATCGTTGTATTTCCATATTATGTTTAAATGTTAGACCAACAACACTATATCTTTGTTGCATGGTCATAAGGCCCGAAATAACTTTTTCACCCACCCCCCTCCTTTCTTTCTATTGATATGTTATTAACAAGAAGATCCGTAGACTAAAGTTTTTAAATGGTTTACAGGACGTATATAGACCTAATGTTAATCCTTGCTTATAGTATGACTGACTAGATGCATTAATATAAACCAAACTAAGCAGTTAGCCTCAAATATTGTTTTAGGGTAAAAATAATGTATTCTTTAATAATAAACAATTTTTACAAAATTGGAAATAACTTTAGAAATAATAACCTAGAAAACAATTCAAAAAATATATTGATGCAGATTTTATAGTAAGAACATCCTAAGGACAACGTTGGATTTCGAAATACAAATAGAATATTATTAAAGCTGTTTGCACAAATTGAAGATGAATTAAAACAAAATAAATTTAATAACACTAAAATATTACAAAAAATTAAACTGGAATATTTAAAAAAACCTTCTCCTTATAGTAAATCTACAGAAGAGAAAAACAACAAAGAATCTAACAATTTTACATGGTATATATTTTGGACAATATATGTTATATATTGAAAAAAATATGTTATATTTGTAAAAAAAAAAAAATTTATAAACATTTCACATAGACAAAATATATGTTGTGAAAATATACACTATATGTATATTAATATTATTTCCTTATTATTATTATATTAATAATACAATATTATTATTATATTAATATTAATCTGTACACACTGTCAAATATATGTTTTACAGCACCAACATACAGATCCATCACTAGTGGTACCTCGCAGGACTGCATTTGTAAATTTATTATTATTATTAAATAAGGAAAGAAATAAATAACGTCTTTTGAACTTTGTTTTCGGTCTCCTGAAACATTACGTTTTTTATTTAAGCCCCTATGACCGAGCATCGAAGGTAATGATTCAATGTTAGCAGACCACTAAACCGCCCGCCTAGACGTCAAAACACATGGCCGCCTGGTATTCAATTTGCTTCAAAGATGGCGGCGCTATGGCCAGTCTATGTTGGTAGAGAGGCTATCTGTGAGTTACAGCGCTCCGGGTGGCAGCCATGCTTTTTAACGTCTAATCTATTCAATTTGCTTGAAAGATGGCGACGCTATGACCTCTCTATGTTGTTTATTTACCTCATTGGATTATTCAACAAAATTAGCACCATTTAAAACAGCGGTAGCGCTATCTATTGACAGGTTTCGGAAGCTTTTCATTCAGATCTGCTGTGTTGCCGTATAGACATAGCATCGTATCCCACTACTTGATCGTCCGGGATGAAAAGTAGCCTATATCCTTCCCCGTGTCGTATACTACCGGCAAGCAAAATTTCATTCAGATCCGTTGCATCATTGAGACGTGATTGAATGACAGACAAACAAACAAACAAACAAACAGATTTTCGCTTTTATAATTATTAAGGATTTAACAACTAAAGCTTTTTTATTGATATATCTATTCCGTCTGACTACAACGTTGGATCAGGAGAATAATGTAAATCAAACCATGACATCAGCTTTGAAATGACACTGAAGCCGTAATAATTCTTACTAATTTTGTCCAAAATGGAATTATCCTTATTAAAATAAATCTTATTATGATATTTATGTACATTTATGTATTGTAATATTTTAGTGAGTTTTTCGTTCCTTCTTGAAATACTAAGAAGAAAAAAGAAACAAAAAAATGTTTTTCTGAGTTACGGATATCTTAAAAAATGAAATAGCCTACTTGAAATTCGAATTATATAAAATTTAACTTCTGTGAAACGATTGAAGTTAAAATATAAAACCGTCGCAGATTATTCCAATTAGCCTCAGTATTTAGACCTCTTTGACCAACAAATATAGAATACAGCAAACAAATATGAATATAACCAACAAACATAGAATATAGCAAACAAATGTTGAAAATAGCAAACAAACATGAATATAACCAATAAACATAGAATGTAGCCAACAAACATAGACTTTGATTCTGATGATCGCCAAAGAGCGTGAAACAGCTGTTCCAGGATGTCTTCTTGTAAACAATTTGGTCTCACCCATTGTTGTTTAAAATAAAAAAGTAATTTACGAATTATAAGTTTAAAAAACTTTTAACACATTAAAATACTACAAATTTCGTCCAATCTTAGCTGGACTTGCCATGGCAGCAGTGCATAATCATCATTCCCGGTACGATCAATTCATCGGTTTCGCAGTGTACAGATCAAGAAGTCTCGAACATCATGATGGAAATATGGCGGAGCCCCATTTTGTTGGAAGATGAAGTCCATTCTGTCTATCTCTGGCCTCCGCGCTCCGCTGACTAAACCCCTTGTGACTTTTTTTAATGGGGGTATGAGAAAGATTCAGTGTTTGTGCCACCATTATCGGCCGATTTTGCCAGAACCGCGGACTCGCATCTGCAAAGTTTTTGCTGGAATTGACAGGGACATGCTACATCGAGTGTGGGACGAAGTGTGGGACGAATTTGATTACAGAGTTGATGTGTGCAGAGTCACTAGCTGTGTACATATCGAGCATCTCGAAAATGGAACAAAAACATGGAGAGTTTATGTCTCTGTATAATTATATTGATGATATGTTAAATATACACAGTACAATTATGAAACCACTCCATTTGTAGACACCCTGTACTGTATTGTTCGAAATAAGCATCTTCACCTTACACGTCATTGCTCAATATCGAAAATTGCTACACATAAACAATTTTCGATTTCTCGACAAATAATTAGATTGTCAAATGTTCCATACTTCTGAGACGCCTTCATAAAAAACTGGTTTTATTTAATTACGCATAAAAATGTCAAATTTTTGATGGATTAGATTATTTTTACCCTTTACAGTTTGATTATAAACTACAGCAAACAATGATATTACATACGTAAATTAGGCAATTTATTATTATAAGAAATCGTAGTAGGTAATTTATAATACATTTATTACATTTGATATATAGTACATTGAATCTGCTTGTTTTCTTCAATAAATCTTATTTTATTTAATGAGCTAAGAAGCATTTCGAATTAAAAATGAGAAGAAAATGTGTGTAAGATTTAGTGAAAATTTATTTCACTATAAAAACTTGCTAATAAAGTAACAGAATAATTAATTTATTAGCAATTTTTAATCTTTACTGAGGAATCGTTCACTTCAAAATTAAAGATAATTTTATATTTTTTATTTAGATTCTGTAAAGATAAATTAACTATCATCTTAATTTCGTTTGTTATCACCAACAAATTTCGTAAATAAACAAACAAATAAATAAATAAAGTAAATAAATAAATAAATAAATAAATAAATTATAACAATAAATTCCAGTAATGCTTTTTTTAATTTTATTTTCAGGATTTTTAACATATCATTAAGATTTTAACTGACATTCATTTTAAATTTTATATTATTTACTGGTAAAAAAAAATATAGAAAAATTAATTCCTTAATTATAAGCTCCTTTGGGATTTGTACATTAATTAGAATATATTCTCAGAGGATGTTAATTCGGGTGTATTTGTCCATTTTAACGCTAGATGGCATCTACATCATCACTTGTTCATGGCTGACCTGCAGTGGTCAGGGAAACAGATTCATGATGCATTAGGTGACCCCTCATTCACATTAGCAATTAATTTTATAAAATGACACGCGTTGTTTCTAATTAAAGACTCAATTACTTTATTATAGATTATGGATTGATTATTTGAGAATTAGAATATTAATTATGGTATTAATGATTAGTTTTCTGTCAATAAAATATTAACTTTCACTTAACACCAGATTTAACCTTATTTTATTGGGATTATGTAGATTGACAACGATTATGTAGGAAAAAGAACTATGCTTATTCTGAATATCCTAATTTTATTTCTTTTAATGGTGAAATTTTCCATTTAGTATTTCAGGAGTATAACAGAAAATAAATAAAATAAATATAAATATTTTAATGTGTATGTGCATGAATCTGTAAATGTAATAAGTTAAACATTTAATAAACTACAGTGAATGTTCAAAACTTTCACTACAGTTTATTAAATGCTTATACTTTACAAATGAAGGCTATCGTATTATTTTATATTTATTAAAAGAAAATAAATATTATTTATTTCAGATAATTTCTTCAATTATAGACTAATTTTTAAAAGTAAAGAATAAACAGAGAAACATTCGTATTTAATATGCTTTTTAAATGTAAAAAAAGTTTTTTCAAGTATTTTACATTTAAAAAGCATATTAAATACGAATGTTTACAAAGTTTTTTCGTTAACATAGTGTGCTAAATTTTGTATTGACGAATGATGAAGTAAATATAAAGTACCGTGTTTACCAGAGTATAAGACGCACTTCTTTTTTCCTAAAAATTTGTGCGTCTTATAAGCCGAAGATTGCAATTTGAAGGCGGAAAAATTATTTCAACCTTCAAATTGTCTTCGGGCTATATGACGTATCCGATTTCGACAAATTTTTAGGACAAATACGTAAAAACCATATAGGATAACATACGACAGTGATTTCTAAAAAGATTTGATTATATTCCTTTTATATATACAAAGAAAGATAGTATTCCATATTCGTAATAATTGTCAAATAACAGAATGGAATATATTTATATTAATGTAAATACATATCAAGAAGAAATGTGATATGTAACAGAAATGTTATATCACGAGTACAAATGTCTTTATTTATGTAAATTTCTATTTATATTTAAAAGTTATAAATTATAACTTTTAAAAAAAAAGTAATATGGAGCCGTTCAAGTATTACATAGATACATTTGTAGTCTTTTTAGCCCCCCTTCTAAGTAAAAATAAACAGATGACCTTGCACTTACGTAAGATTTGCCAAATCATTAACAGTAAATACCATAATTTTGACTGAACAATAAATTTAAAACAGTCAAAATTTTACTAAAATCTTAACGCGTGCATGTTTGTCTGTCTTAGATAAGCATTGCTCTGATCCCTCTTCCCCCCCTTCTCAGCAAAAATAAGCAAAGAAGAGGGGAAGAAAAATATATTCTTCGGATGGCAAATGACCCTTCAAAAACTAAAGACAACAAAATAAAAAACAACAATATATTATGAAATCAAATCCTTGGGCAGCTAAACGCTCTTCACCAAAGGAATTTGACCCAAAGAAAGAAAAACAAAATACGAGATAATAAATAAATAAATAGACTAATAACAACAAGAAGAGAAACCCTCTGACAGGTGAACAAAAGAAACCAATTCATAATAAAATAACAACAAACAGCTACTAAGTACTGTTTCTAATATTTATTGGTTCCGTTACCCATTGTATTTAGTTTATAATAAAATTTCAAAAATTCAACTGCAAACGTCAATGACGCAACACCTCAACTGAACATGACGCATTGTTTGTCATCGTGACCTTCCTTTATCCCAGAAAAAGCGTTATTATGTCTCGTGTATTCACTCTACACTTTGTAAAAATTGTATAATAGTCACAAACTCGAGTCACAAACACAGAGTTATACGACCTCCAGGTTTTTCAAGGAAAAACTGAAAAATTTAAAGATTTCTGTGGCTGACATTTTACCATTTTCTTTTCTAGATTTCTGTTGTTTGAATAGTTACGAGCCTCTAATGAGAATAAAAAAAAGATTAAGACTGCTCATGATTTTTTAATTATTTTTTCCATCTCTAAATTTCTATCACTGTAATATTGAAATACTGAATTACTTACTTACTTACTTACTTACTTACTATTACTTACTTGAAATACTTACATCCCTGAAATACTGAAGGGATAATACCAAAATCTTTCTAAATGCAAAATTAAAAAAACAAACAAGATAATTAATGCTTTTAGACAGTGTCAAAAGCAAAGCGGCCCCGTAATATGCACAATTCTAAAAACAAAAGTAGAGTGACCAGCGTTTACAATAAACCTAATGGAAGCTTACAGCAAACCGGAAGTTGGGGGACAAAAGTGGTCGCTTCCGATAAAGAGGAAAACGGCGATAGACGTCCCTCCAATATCGACCCTTCTGAACACATTGGTGGTGGTCACGTTTTTGCCAGACAAACGGTTGCTGAGATATGATAAAAGAAAAACGTATTAAAGCACCGTCTTTTGACCCTCCCATATCCGGTCAGGGAGTGGTTCTAGAGGTCTGATTTTTTTGGACGTGGTCACCTATTTTTTGCTGTTAAACACAATGGTGAAGATTTCATTCTAATATCTCTAACCGTTTGGCCACTACAGTGTGTGACATCCAGCAAGCATAAAAGCAAGAGCGGTCCCCTATGTTTTACAGGCAAGCTGTAACCTAAGGCCGCTAAAAAGCATAACATCTTATTAATTAGAGCTTCAAGCGCTTTATGTCACAAGTTAGACGAACTTTTCAATTGTTGAGGTAATGCAGTACTCGCCTCCTCGAAAATTGCTAAGTCGTTGTATTTGATGATGACTTCAGATTTCTGATTGTGAAGTTGCAAGGAATCATCTCATCAATGATGGTTTACTGTCGTCAGAATAAATTGTGAAATTAACTCACCTTTCAAGTTGGAAGTGAACTCATCCGATACAAATGTAAACATTACAGGCATAAGTAATAAAAGTTGCAAAATATAGTTGCTATATTCTAAATCGAGAAACTTGAATAATTTTCATTATCGGACTCCAAATAATTTTAGATGTTGGTTCAAAAAAATTATACAAAAAAAAAAAAAAACCCTTACTTTTATTAATCCCTAACAAAAAATCAAAAAAATTTAGTTTTTTTCTTGATTAATATAATACCATTTATTAATGTTATTGTATATCTTATACCTAACGTCAAAATCTTTCAGTATGCAAATTAAAAAAAAGAGACATAGGATCTGACACTGCATGTTCTGTACGGAGACAGAAATTTGATCTTTAAATACATTTAACATGCAGGAAAAGTATTTTGTTGCGTTGATAGAATTGATAGATAGAATTCTTTTGTTGAGATATATTATAAAACGCTATGGAAAATTTCATTGTAACTTCGTTCCTCTTAGATATAGCAGAGAACAACAACAGCATTTTGAGCATGAGAGGTATCGTGAAGAAAGATTCAAGCATTGACGCTGGGCTCTTCTTGACTTTTTTCTTCTTTTTAATGAAGACGTTCTAACTCTCATTAGGAAAATTCGTGTCAATTTTTTTTTGTTTCTTGTTTGAATTTCAGCATCGTAAATTTTTCAGACGAATAGTTCACACACAATGGAACTTAAACTAACATTACACATCGCTGGCTTGCATCAACTAAACGGAACAATTCCTAGCAAAGGGGCGGGGTGTGTCTGTAAAATACAAATAACCACTACCTTTTTTTTTTTAGCAAAAAACAAAGAACTAATTTTCAAGTTAATCCAGGAACTTCGTTATCGCACAAAGTTCACAGATCAACACAATAAGATAATATCAAAGTTACTATTATTATTATTATTATTATTACACAGTGATGATGTTAATTCTTTTTTTTAAGATTTAGTTTTCTAATGCTGTCCAGATGTAGCCGAATAGTTAAGGCAGTGATCTACCAAAGGCTAATATGCCTTAATTTGTCTTGGAATCAAGAAGCAGGCTTTGATATTTGCCTTTTCTTTTCTGTGTTTGTTTCTTTCTGCAAATGTAATGTAGATTGATTCCTGTTATCCTTGAACAACGATTTATTCTGTACAATAGTCAACAATTACAGCCCCTAATTACAGCTCTGGAACAAACTAAAAAAACAACGATCTTCTTGTTGTTTACGAAGTGGAAGGGAGAAATAATTTCAAAATTTAGGCACTATATAACACGTAACTTTGCAGGTTTTTTTTTTTTTTCTTGCGTTAAGATAACTAGAGGTATTTTAAATTATTTATTTAGTATTTTAAATTTCAAAATAGTAGATCAGAAAAAATGGAAAAAACTTACTTTTGCTGTGTATTCTTATTCAATATTTTTGTTGTCGATCCAATTAAATTGATTACTCAATTTTGTAGGACTTTGTCATTTTATTATAGCTACTTTCTAGGAAAAAAATTTTGGCAGTTATCTACTTTGAGAGAATTATTGACTTTCCTAATTTTTGACGTATTATAATAAGAATAATTGCGCAAAATGTGATGGAGTTGTGTTTAATAGCATGTTAAAATAGTAGCTATGTTTAGAAACTGATTTTGGGACTATCTCATGACCAAACATCATATAATTTACAAATTACATCGGGCTTCATTCATCAACTTCAGTGATAAAATGTTCGGAGTGAGTTTCATGTTTTCCTACAATATTTCCTTCAGTTTTTTTTTTTTCCTTTTTTTATTAGTGATTAATCGAAAATATAAATATAGAAATTTATTTTAGAAATATGCATATATATATATAAATATAAATATGAAACATAGGAAAAGAAATGACATCATTATTAATATTGTACAAATGATATTGGAAATTAAAAATCATGTAGCGATTAAGGCGATGTAGGATCATACGATGGATTCCGGTTTCTTAAAAGAATCTTGGCAATTGCCTTGAATTATTCACCCATACAGACTGAAGTAACTTCTTGCCTTTTATCAATATCTTGAGAATATCGAAGAAATGAAAGACACGGTTTTAGAGCTGAAAACTGGTTTTGGATGGGAACTATTAAACAACAGTTAATGCCATCTCCTATCCAAATGTCTGCCTTAAAAATTCTGGGGTAAGTGGTGTTCATTAATGTAAATAAGGATCTTGGCGTTGATTCCTTTTGCAATTACAGTGAATTACTGGGGATTATTTCTGTTTAGATACTTCCATAATAATATCATTGCACGAAACAATGACATTCGTAAAGCACTTTACAAAATAAATAAGGAGGAAATTTTCCAAGTTTATTTAGTTACAGTACGATTGTCCAGACTTAATTGCTTCCAAATGGCTAACGCCGTCAGGGTTGTTACCTTGAAATGACCTTTGTACATATTTGTGTATGACAGGACAGTCAAAGAAAATTAAGCCGGAATTTGTCATTTGGAGGCGTTGTATGATCGGAAATACCGGATGGTTATAATTATACTGAACTGAAAGCGATGTAGAGAAGGATTTACTCGACGGATCAGAACGAAAATTGGTGGGTACTTTACTAACTGTAAGAAAATGCGGAAGAATATTTGCGATTAATAATAATAATAATAATAATAATAATAATAATAAAATAGTTATTTTGAGTGCTACCAGGTGGGGTTGGTGCCCCCCCCCCCAAAAAAAAAAAATGAATTTCTTGTGACATTACAGCCAATCGTACACGTGATGTCATCCTATAATCTCTAGAAGTAGCCATAGACATCTACAGAAAGGATCGAGCTTTGCTAATGAAACTCTGACCAAAACAGCAATAATGCGGCTGCTGCATTAAGCCAATATCATCGTTTAAAAGAAATAAGGAAGGACCTTTGTCGCTAAATGGACTGAAGAATATGATAAAGAAATTCGAAGAAACAGTTGAGTATAGCTTAGAATAGCACGAGCTCTTGCAGAAAGCAATGTGGAAGACGTCGCACTTACAGTTGCAGAAATCCAGTCGTATTTTGAGCTATCCGTGGTTAGTGCCAGACACGTATCCCAGTAAATGCAAGTTGCGTGGTCAACTCCCCGTAAAATTCTATGGTCCATCTTGAAACGGTATCTTTATAAAATTCAGAGGGTTGAGAAGCTGCAACTATTGACCCTGAACAGGGCACGGACTTCGCTTTGCGATTTCTGGCGAGGATGAAGCTCTATAACATGTGGCCTTCGAAACTCTTATGAACGGATAAGGCACAAGGAGCAGTGATTTCACCCAGTTACCGAATACGGGGTTCGATATGTCCGAATACTGTGCTTGCTGAACCCCTGCACTCCGACCACATTACTCTAAGTTGCGGATTTACCTCAATTTTATAATGAATCATTTTTCTTTGCGAAGATCAAGCCTAAAGATTGAATGTGTATCTTTAGGTAAATCGACGTTACACAGATCCTCGCCGCAGGATTATTCCGGCTTTGCAAAAACAATTGTTTAGCCTCCTTAACCTTTACGCAAGATGGAGCGCCACCCCATTTTTCACGTAAGGATATGCAATTGTTGCATGTCATATATAGTAAGGACTGAGTAATTTCTCCAACGTTTTCCAAAGCTTGGCCAGCACGATCCCCCGACTTCAACCCATGCGATTTTAGGTTAAGGTTATAGGTTAAGGTTTTAGGTCAAGATTATTTGAAAAGCCAAGTTTACACAGGCAGAGATGAATCGTTGCTGAACTGAAGGCAAGAATAACACAACATGTTGCAGCCATTCCCAGAAAAATATTTCAAGCAACATGGACAATCCTACATTAACTTTCAAGCATATTCTGAATACGAATGGTTCACGTATTGAGCATCTTGATTTTAATTAAAGGTTATGTTTGTACAACTTGATAGTTTCTTCATTTTTTGCTCACCAACACTATCTGGTGGAAGTCAAAATAACTAATTTTTTTTATTCGGAAATTTTCTTTTCCTTGTTCTTATTAAGGTACCCATCAATTTTCGTACTGATCCGTCGGGTATTTCCTTCTGTGCATCGCTCTGAGTAATGTCAGTTTAATTACAACTACCAGATATTTCGGATGTCGTAGGAGGAAAGTCAATAACCTCGAAGTCAAATTATCCGTTATTTTAAGAATTTATTTTTCTTAGAATAAAATTCTGTATGAACATTAATTTTGTCCTAACCCGAAAGGTTTCTAAGCTGAAATTTGGAATATACAATATTTTAATACCAATTAAACCTTCAGCATATAAAAAATAAAATTATTACAGAACATAGGATATTTGTGAATGAAAGTAACCGGACTGATCATTGAAATTGTAATAGATTTACAATTCCTCTTGAGGAACTACTCAGAATTCGGCAACTCACAGTGATCTATACTGATAATAAAAGATAGTGTTAAATTTTAAAGATCCCATTTCGCAACAAAATAAATTGTTAAGTAAATAGGTTACACTCTAAGTTATTCAATACGTACAAAACTATATTCAAGTTAAATTAATGTTAATTCAATATATTGATTAAATCTTACTGTAGCATAATTCGAAATTTCAGATCGTTAATTTTGTAATAAACCATCCCTGAAAAAATAGTTTTCACAATTAGTTGAAGCAAAATTTCGAGAATTAACTTTTTGTTTTAATTTTATTTTAACTTTCTGAAAAATATATTAATGATAAAATAAATAACAATAAATGATTTTGATGCTTAAAAGTCTTTTAAAATTATTTTTACTATTTTTCTGTATTCTTTATAGGAAGGAATTGCTTCTTAATTTTTAATTATTAGAACGTGCAGGTTATTTATTTTTACTGATTAGATAATTAGTAAAAATTTGGTTTGGTTCCAACGCCTAGGATTGCTGACTTTGCGCTACTTGTCTTCATAAAATTGTAGACTATTTTGCTGAATAAGTCGTTGCCTAATGGTACATCACAGAAGCAGCATTCATTACATTCTTTGAAGAAAAGAAGAAAGAAAAAGAAACAGAAGAGAGAAACAAAGCCAAACTCGGGGATTTCGAATCTAGTTTCAGCCTAACTAACTATTAATAGGTCGAATGGCATTTTAGAAAAAAATTCCATCATTCCGCTAAAGTACCTTGTAAGCATTTATTATTCCATAGTTCACATTCTTATAAATTATAAACAACATATTTTAGTTAAAATAGAAATTAAATTGATCTGATTGTAATATACGAAGGATTTCTTGTTTAAATTCTTTATAAAAGCTATGGTTACTGTCTGTTCGTATTCTGCTGTCTTTATTCTTCTTTAAGTTTTTAATGTTTAACAAGGTATTAAGAGGACATTTTCCGTTAAATTCTTTTTTACAAGCAGCCTTCAATTTTGAAATCCAAAGGAAAAAAAAAAAAAGGTCACCTGAGATTTTGCAGCGGCTGTCAGTTGCATCAAGTGCGCCTCCAACTGCGCAGTTTCATTCTAAATCAAATCACGCGTCTCTTCGGTGACCCAGATCGACGGTGGTCATGGGAGATGAACACCCTTCCCCTTCCAATGCTGTAACTCTGCTGCTTAATTTCGCTTTTTAGCAAAGGCGGCAATTTTAATTGTTTTTCATGGAGACCTGGAAGACGACGGATTCAGCGAAGCATTGCACGTCTCCTAATTAAAACCCGAGGTGGCAGCCAACTGAATGGGGGCGCTTCTGTCATGCCTCGGATAATGCTTTGCTCCTATGGGAACGACGGTAAACAAATTTGCATGCAACCAAAGTAAATTTCACTCTTGGCTAAGTCACAAAACCGGAACTGCTTTTCGTAGGGCCTAAAATGCCTGCACAAGAAAGAACGGTCTTATCAAAATCCTTTCTAGGAAATCACCAGGAAAAATATAATAAACTTCATAAAAAAAAAAGTGGTAAACAAATAAAAATAGGTTATTTTTTATAATAAAGAAAACCTATACTATTTACATTTCAGTTTGCAAACTTTTTTATACTTAGAAAAAGTAAACGTGCTCAATGATGTCCAGTCGGCCTTCTGGACGAACTTAGTAGGGAGCATTTTAATTTTACATAACCTTTTTATTTTAATCAAGTGCGGAGGCTAATTTTAACATTTTAAGCAAACGTTTAAGCAAAAGTTTTTATTGAAATACTTTGTTTTTCACGTGCCAATGGCTTTGTAGTTCTTGCAATTGTTGAGGGTTTTCAAAAGATAAATTAGCTAAATCAATAAAAAACTTAAGCTATAATTAATTTATAAATTCTATATTTTTGTAGAAAAACAATGCAAATATATTGTTTCATCGAACAATTAAATCCGTATCACAAAGTAACTCATAATTGCTAGACAGCCTAAATGGCAAGCTTATCGCTGCTACCATAGGGGATTTTTCATAACAATGATCAGGCGAAGCTCAGTGGATCGGTTGGGATTGTAGTTGATCACTGATCGGTATAGTTCACGGACTCTTCGATTGCAACAGGTTGCTCCAAAACTTGTGAAAAAGAAATCCCACTCGTAACTGACTGATAATTTCAAGGATATAGGTTTCCCCATTTAACAATAGATCGTAACCACTGGAGGATGTTATTACTCTTTAGAAGAATGATAATTCTAATTACGATATGAAAATCTTACCTTGGACGTAATTTAAGTTTCAGATCAGGATTTTGCGTTTAATTTCAACTTCTATTTGAATTTTGTAGTGCCCATTTTGTAGTATTGCTTCACCATAGCAACTTTGATAGGATGGTCCAGTGTGTTATTAAAACAACCCTCGGGCTTTAATGGAACAAAACGTAGTCCAGTAGGCTTCTTTGAAAAAGTCAATCATTTATCACAAGATCAGTTTGAACAATGAAAACAAAGAATCTCAATATCTACTTAGAATGATATATTTGCTTTACCATAAATATAATAGCAAGATATGCAATTGTAAAATTATAGTTCGTTTATCTCGCTGTTAAAGAGTTTATGATATTAATTAAATTTTAAAAGAAAAAAGACGTTTTAATTTGAAAAGAAACGTTATAAGCAAAAAAAAAAAGCTGTTTTGAGGCTAATTCATTACTTTCATTTGGTTCAATGTTGCGAGGTGGGTATTTTTTTTTTTTAAATGAGTTTTCGAATTCCATTGCTTTCTAAGAAATATTATATATTTATCCGAGAGGAGTTCTTAGTTTAAGCATAAATTCTCTAATGATTTAAGCTTTTCCTATCTATATAAATCCCTCAAACTGTATCATTTGATGTTAGATATCTGATTGTCGTAAAGTATACCTATTTAAACCAAGTTAATTCTAATTTCCTCTATCTTCAACTTTGGACATTTCTTTGAATATTAAACATCAAAATTTCCTCAACACATTGTTTTTATGCAGCATTTCAATAATCCACAGTGTCGTGAATTGTTTTAGTTCACTATTTTTCTTCATTAAACTTTCCATTTAAATACACACACACAAATATTTCAGAATACTGATGAATCTATACCAAACAATCCCGTAAATAATTGATTTAATTAATTTGATTTCCCAAATAATCAAGACTGTACAGTCATCTTCATCTCCTATTTCATATACAAACCAATCATAATCAGCTTTTCTAAACACTGTCTCTCCAAATTTACCAGCTTTCATTTCTTTGCTGATTGCTTGCTGCAACTATGACACCTTTCACCCACAACCTGTCCACCCCTATTCCTGCAACACCTATTTAATGAAACATATTTGATCTGAACATTTCATCTCAAACATATGATCTCTTTTGGGACAGTTCTACGTTAGACTGTTTTTAAGGTGGAGATGTCCAGACGAATACATTATTACCTTGTCGAAGATTTCAGCCAAACATCAGGGAATGCTATACATTAGCACTGCACAAAAGGTCACAAATTACAAATTATCTTGTATATAAAGCAGAAAGTTGGTTTTATTCATTGTAGTTGCTTACTTACTTTGTGCATTTTTTTACGTTAGTGACCATTTAAGTAACTGAGCAGAATTTAACTTATTGTAAAATTTTAATAAATAACCAAACTTTGTTTACTGATAAAAAAATAATTATCAAGACCTTGCAGTGCAAAGAAATAGTTGGTAAGAATTCATTAAACTTTTGCAGTTGTAGATCAGTTTGAGAAAACCGTAATTCGGAAAAGAGAATAATAAAAAAAAAAGCACAACAATGGACCTTTTGAGGGCTTCAATTAACCTTCTTGGAAATAGTGCGCCGTGTGTTTCGGTTTCAGCTTTGCTAAGAAATTAATGGTCAGTGACTCGGAAGCTCCCCTTTCGCCCACCTGAGCGTCGAACCCTGGCGGAGGTCGGTCGTAATTAAACGGGTTTAGGTGGCGTTTACGACAGCACGTATGAAATAAAGCAGACCACGTGACATCAAGGCCAAGCAGAAAATGGACAAGCAACATGAGAAGACCTTGGCTCGCCCTGAAACTAATAAAGAAAACAACAGAAAGATAGGAAGCCTAAGTCAAAACAAGTCTTATTTCTCAATATCATCCCAAGTTTCTGCAGATGTTCAGTTGTCTTAAGTTTCTTTGTCACTTAGTGATTGGAGAAAAACATTAAATATTCTAAAAGTGGCTCAGGATCTTCATCAATATTTGTTAGAATCTTGTTTATTATTTTAATGTTTTATAAACATGTATATATTTATGAGATATAAATAGTACATGAGATATATATTTCTCTCTTAATTTTAGTACACTTTAATTAGAATTAAATACTTCCATTTATATTAGCATATAACATAAGAATAACACATCATCAAGGCTCAGTGGCACATCATCAGAAAATGATTGTAATTCAGGCTCACAGTAGAGGGAGGGTCCCCGGTAGCATAGTATTAGGGCCCGAAAGCAGAAAGTCAATAAGCCTTTTTTTTCTATTTTTGTTTTGTTTTTAGTTTGCAGAAGATAAAATAAAATGTTACAGTAAGTAATCGCGGATCTGTGTACTTATAGTTGTATATCATATATTGCAATGATTACTCATCCCTATCTATCAGAAATTTAAAGTCACTTTAAATTCACAAACTATCTTACAAGTAAGTGAAAAAGCCTTCCAAAGGAGTGCGTCAGCATTTCGTATGAGAAGGCCCAGCGCTTTATCTAATTTATATAATTTAGTACTACAGGTCCATCATCTAACCTTACTGGAGGACACATTATTAAATGCGATTCTGAGGTCCATTGACGAAGCATGATATTCGGGCCCCAACTGTATATGTGAGAAGGCTTCCTCAGCTGTTGCAGTTAACAGTAGCTTCTCCTTTCCCTATTTGAAAAAAAAATACATAATGATAACTGAATTGCCAAATACTAAACTTCTTCCGTGTATAAGATATAAAGAGCTCTATGGCTTTACCGGGTCTACCAGGAACTTACAAAAATGCTATTTTATCCTTAACTGTAACTTCAATGTGAAACATATAAAACATCTTGGCTTGTATCAGAACCTGCTGGTAATACTATTTGAAGCTAACTACAGTAAGCATTCAGCTTTGTTTTTGTATTTTTTTTTCCAGCGTTACTTACTTTGTCAAGTCTTAGAATAAAGAAGTATGATGGGAATGAAATTGTTGGGTTTATGTCTGTCAGTCGTCTGAAACAAACAAAAAATCCCTTGATTTTTCTTTACGATATTTATTGATAAGTTATAAATTATTTATAATATTATAAATTATATTACATTATAAATTATTAAAATAGTTAATGTCTATAATGATAATGTTAAACAACTATTAATTATTTATAATATTATAAATTATATTATATTATAAATTATTACAATTGTTAATGACTATAATGATAATGTTAAATAACAATAATTATTTATAATATTATAAATTATATTATATTATAAATTATTAAAATAGTTAATGACTATAATGATAATGTTAAACAACTAGTCTAGTATTATTACTTAAAATAAAGCAGAATTAGAAAATAGTATTTTTGGAAAAAAATAAGACATATTAAATGATCAACTTGTGACTATTATATGGCGAATAAAAATTAAAAGAAAAACATATTAAAAAAAAAGGAAAAAACTTGTAATTTAGCAAATTCACATATATTTGTGATTTTTTTTTCTTCTTTATTTACGTAAAATATTTGTCTGAGTATTCTCGTTTGGTCAAGGATTAAATATAAATATCTTAATTAAATATGAAATTATAAAAATCATTTACTTTAAAAATATCTAATTTTAAATATTATAAAATTAAGGTAACTATCCTTCATTAGGATGAATGCATAGTTGATATTTAAAAATTAAAAAAAAAAAAATTGAGGGAAAAAGTTGCACCTACTTACATTGCTGATTTTAGTTATTTATACATCTTTGCCTAAGAAACTTGTTCCTTAACAATTTCATCTCAAAATATATTTATTAAATGGAGGAGTCCGAATTTAATCTAAAGCTTCCAATTCCCTAAATAAAAGTGGAATCACTAAGGCAGCAGGATTTCGAAATTTTATGATGAACCATAAAAAAAGCTGTTTATGATCTGAAACATTCCAGAAAAAATACTTGACACTTCAGCAACAGGATTCTCAATCTAAGCTAAATTCGTAAAAAGAATATTGTATCACATGAGATAGAATCAACAAATAACATTCCTATCATGTTAGCAAATTAGCATTAAATAATTTTTTTTTTTTTTTGCTGACATCATCAATTATGGCCAAATATGTCTCGGTTTCCTTGTTCTATGTTGGCTTATTGATGATGGCTTTGATGGACAGTTCATTGTCGCTACAAAGCAAGAAGTTAAGGGACACTGACGACATGAAATACTTGAGTGTGAGTTCCTGCCAAAACTGCTTTTACATGTGCACTATCGAATATCTCTGGAATGGTCTTTGCAGACGAGTTATGCATAAAGAATTAACTGAGAAAATTGATTGTTTCTGCTTTCAAAATCTTACAGAAAATAAGACAGAAGAGGTTGGATTTCGCACAGGTAATACCAAACCCGACAAATCAGCTCTCTTTTTCTTTTAAACTCTCTTTCATATTAAGCAACTTAAAATAGTTAAAGATTTACATTCCAAAATTCATCTAAAGTTTGTTTATGAGGGAACAGGCAATTGAAATACTTTACAGTGGTCTATCTACGAGTTGTTAAAAATCGGAATGTAATTGGAATTCCAGATTTTTTAGTAGCTGGGTCCAAGGGCCCACTATGCCCATAGACAATGCTTTCCCAGGAATAGCAGTATGCGATCATTTGATTGGCTGTTCGACTTCGCGTGTCCCATTCGCCTGTACCTGAAGCTCTTTTTATTTTTAAGGCAGTCGATCCTCTTTAGTAATTTCAATTGCTATTTTCCAAAATCAGATCTTAACTTTCCTCTGTTTGTATAATCATGTTTAAATAACTTACAATTCAAGATTGGAAGCTTTGAAGTTTTTTTTGAAACTTCCAAAACAATATAGTTTAAAGAATAAATAAATCACAGAAAATAAAAAATCATTAAGAAATATACTAAGTACTTTTTAATACGTCAAACAAGTACAATGTTAGAAATCCGGTCTTTTAGCCTTCGACAGTTCTATTCAATGCGATTGCGCTGTCTTCTTAAATACTTGGTGACTTCGTAATAGGACAGTCCATCATTAATGGTAGGGGTGGCAACTATAATAAATGATTTCTTAATGAAGAACTCTTTCTCGTTTCTTCCCCTTGTTGCTATTCTCAACTCTTCGAATAATGGTTTATGCCCTCATTCGACTTGATGCTGAAAAATTGCAGATTTATCTAAATATTTTCCTTTACGATTCCGACCTCTGGGTTCTGCACCCTCCATAAAAATTGGTACAATCTACAAATAGAATGTTGTATACAACATTGCTTTGTTCCATAATTCTATTATTACATGTTAATATTGTTACGTTTTAATTTTATTGGCACAGTTATTGATAACTTGGATATTATTAGATTTCAAGAAAATATCGAATGGGTTCATTTATTTAAATAAATGAAATGGATGAATACACTTTATTTTCTAACATTTTTTTCCCTCTTTTTTTATTTTTTTCTTTCATTAGTTTTCTTTCTTTTTTGAGTATTTCAATTCGATAGTCATTACCTATTAACAATTTAATTAACATATTCAATTTCTTTCTTTCTAATATTTTCTGTTGAACTTAAATTACATGCCCTTCTCAAAAAATAATTTATGGCATTTCTTTTCATCTACATAAACAATGTAGTTTGTTGGAAAAAATAATAAAAACAACTACATTGAAAGTAAATGATTTCAAATATTACGAAATAGCCGTCGAATTTTTAGTAATAAGGACATTTTTTTTAAAAATTACTTTTTTTTAACTCACTGCATTACCTTTCGAGTGTTGTTACATTGTTTCTTTTGATTTATCTCTCCATGACCTTGTATGACTGTTATGCAGAATCGTCGCCTCTCCAAATAAATTTTGATAAGCCTGCAAGTTTGTTTTTCTGAATCATCTGGTGTCTGTGGAACCGTTACTTTACAATGAAATTTTAACTATTTCACACATAAATAAATTCTTGTGACTTCATAAATCTTTGAAATTAGTCTTCATGTAGGTTGTAACCCAATCGTATTAGTTAAATACTGCTATACTGCTGTACTGTTCTTAAAAACTTTGCATTTCAATAGTTCTTTTTTTATCATTATGCAGTTCCTACTTACCACTTCAAGTGATATTATCCTATGGCCTTTAATCGTTCACGTACAGCTTTCTCCAATAATATGATATCATATAATGTTATATCAGATGCATTCTTTATGGTTTTGCAATTTTTGAATCTTGACTAGTTCAAGAAGAATCATCCGTTGAATTAAACGTTTAACTATATTCGAATCAAGGGATGAATCTTCTTGACCGAGACGGAGGCTGATCGTTTAAAATCATTAAACTTTAGTTCTTCAGTAATTTAATAGTTGTTGAAGTTTTATCGTTAAAAAGTATAAAGGTGACAAGAATATATATTTATGTAGATTAGTTCGTATTACCGATGGGATAATATATATACAGTATATATCGGATCGTCGGTTATCCGAACTAATTCCGACGCTTTTAGTTTGCTTGGATTATTAACAGATCATAAATTATACTTTTTTTTATTTCTAAAATTAATAATAATAAAAAGAATGTAAAACTTAAAAATTATCATTAAATTTCCTTTTTAATTAATTAATTTTTGCTTTCTTTGAAATCAAGTAATTAGAAAGCGCTATTAAAAAAAAAACTCACATACAGCATTGGGGTTATCGTCCTCTGTACTATTCTCATAATTCGAGGTAAATAAGTTTAAAGTTCATTCAAGAACTTCATGATCTCTCTTCTCCTAGCATTTCTAGATGTAATCTAATTCACTTTTTTATCTTAATTAAAGTAGGATTTTAAAACCTTTTTTTAAAATATTTGTTTTCAGAACAACCGTCAACGACTCAAGATGACATCAGTAATTAAATTTATTTGTATAAATATTGAAATACTGGACTATGTAAAGGATATTTAGAAATAAAAAATATGTATGTAAGTCTTATTGTCGTCTTATATGATATAAGTTAATAAAACGGAAAATTTCAAAGTAAATGAAGATATAATGTCGGGCATTTTGGAAGGTGATGTGGTTTTAAAAATGTTTCTGTGAATCTCCAATGGGTCACATTATAGTAAGCAGTTTCTCAATTTGATGTGTTTGGCATAGAAAAAAAAAACAAGTTGTTAGAAACAGTACCATAACAACTAGGTTAAACAATTAGATACTGTAAACCGTACAGGAATGTAAGCTTCGGGTTCAAATGTTTAGTTTCGGGTTTAAAGGTAGTGTTTAATGGTTCAGATAGTCCAGACGTTTCGCCCACAACTGCGGTGGGCATCTTCTGGGGAATAAACTGCAAATCCTCTTCCTCCCAGTCGACAGTTGAAATTCAAATCTGAAAAAGCAGTCTCAGATTGGCCGATGTAATTGCGACAATACAAAATACTATACATTATTACCGTAGCTAACAAAATAGTTTGAAAGATAATAATGTAACATTGTTTGAAATATCCCACTGGAAATGTTGCTAAATCGTAGAACCACCACTGCAGTAAGATTCTTCAAAACAGGAATCCAAGCAGTATTTAATTTGAACTTTGAACCCGAAACTAAACATTTGAAAGTGAATCATATTTACAATTTTTCATTATAATTTCATGACGATTATTGAACAATCGAAGTTTAATTGGCGACCCTTCAAAATGAAGAGTCTTGTTCGAAATCTGTTATACTTCAAGGCGTACATTTTAGATATCTTAGTCAATTGTACTCTCTCCTCCTACAAATCCAATAACTGAACCGCGATTTTGCCCTGGAGATTGTGTTAAGTCAATCCTCAACAAAAGATCGTATACAGTGTGTGCAATTTCCAGGCCTAAGTAATTCATTGTAGGTATCATCTTATCCACCAATTGCAAATATTAAATACTATCAAATTCTTATCGTTTTTATAAGTGATATTGAAGTCTTGTCTGCAAGATCTTATTCAGATAGAGATGATCTAGGATATAAGTTGTTGACTGTTGGAGACACCTTCAGCTTCTATTGATATTGTTCATTCAAAGGTATTTCTAATCACTACTGTAACTACTGTACTATATTGACCATCTCTACTGCTTTGTATAATATTGCAAATATAGTACGTTTCCAAAATAAATTTTTTACTAAGAAAATTAAAGAGCCTAATTAAAACACTTTCGTCAGCATTTGAGTTGGAATAATAATTAAAAAAAAAAGGCTAATAATAAATAAAAAAGGCTCCATTGTCAATGTGACGACGCAGAATTTGCAAGAAATCAAAACTAACATTGAAAGCGTGAAATTAGCATTACTAAAAATCAAAATACAGAAGAGAAGTAACAATTTTACATTCCGAATGGAGAACTAAAAACAGACTGAACGAAGAATGTTCGGATATTTTTGGCTACTAACATGTATAGATCATTTTTTAAAGTGTAGAATAAAACGCTAAGAAAATAAGCATCTTAGATGTATTTTATGATAATTAAATATATACACAATTGTACGTTGTCAGAGATATAAAATAAAGAATATGTACTATTGATACATAGGTGAAATTAGCTAGTTCTCTAAGAGGAATTATTAACAGCTATCAGCTTTTCAAATACACCATACCTCTAATCAGGAAGATCTAGTAAAGCCAAAGAAAAACTGATATATACAGTGAAACCTCCGAATAGCGGACAGTCACGGGACCGGAAGTTTCGTCCGTTATGGGGAGGACTATCTTTTTTTCATTTTTTAGCTTACAGCATGTCATTTAATGAAAAATTACGTACAATCTTAAATTTCTACAATTAACATTGCCCTATAGAAAATATGAACAATTGCAAATTGTTTACTATTTTCCTTTTTAAATGAATGCTAATCCATTAGTCTTACTTAAAATAATGACAAAATTAATTACAGTATTAATTTTGTCATTATTTTAAATAAGACAAACGGATTAGAAAATTAATTTTATTAACTAAAGTAATCAGTTCACAGAGTTTCACATTTCTTTTTTGCATTGAAAACATGTTTCTCAATATGAATATTTAAATCGTTTAACTTTGCAAGGCCTTCAGAGTCCTCTTTGCTTCCAACGCCTTTTCTTGCAATAATGGTCTACTCATGGGAATGTTTTTTGCTCGTGCAGCGCAAAACCAATCGAAGACAATAGAGTCGATCGCACTTGTCTCCGTTTCCGAACTTTGATGTGTTGGGAGTTTTCGTTGGAGTTCGTGATCCATAATTTCAAAATTTCCTCTGGACGCTACGTATTACTGTAGCCTGATTCTATTGCTTTTGAAAAACAACCCAAGATCGTTCATTTTCTGTAGAATGTTTTCCGTTATTGGGAGTGTCCGCTAATCGGAGGTCAATACATGGAAATGTCTATATTAAGGGACTGGGGATTGAAAAATTGTCCGCTTTTTGGGAGTGTCCGTTAGTGGAGGTTTCACATTAATATTCCTGTGGAAAATTCCAGATTCTTGATTCAGAAATGTAATTTTATGAGTTTTGACAATAAATATGTGTTTACGAATGTAGAATAAATTGACTTCCAAAACTACCTATTTCTAAATAAGGAAAGTTAATTTTTTTATATCGGCTAATTCTAAATAAGCTTTTATACTTTTTACACTTTTTTTGGAAGTACAATATGACTATGAGGTAACCAATTATCAGGTTTATTTGTTTATTTACATAATCTTCTAGATGTGATTTATTCTTTACATTTTGGCAACTACTGGAATGTAAGGATAACCAGAAATTATTCATTGGAATCGACAAAGGTCCATAAGATGATTTCCTCTTTTATAAATGTAATGTATCATGGCATAATTCTATCATACTGTATGTATACTGGGAATCTGACACCAAGCGTCTATAAAGATAACTAGTACTCCACTTGTAAATTGCTTAAAATTGATATTCACTAATCGTGTCAACTTTTGCAATGTTTTGCTAATGCTTGAGAAAAAATTCCATTACTAACCAAAATCTTCCTGGTTAAAAATCTGAAGTGTGAACTCAAGATCAAGCTAACTCTATTAGTTAAATAGGGAATGACGTTACTGCCAAATTCATTTTTTTTCCCATATATTCAGTTAATCCAGTATTAAATTATTATGACAGATTATTTGTAACAAATTAAGAAATCATATATGAGGTGTTGCCCTAAGATGATCATGCACTCTATCCACTGCTGTGTCATTTGCAACGATTTTGGGTCTCAGATGATCCGGATCTTTTGTTGTGTTTCTGGTTACTTGTGATTTTCTGCGGAAAAACTAGGAGAGGGAGTCTTCAACTATTATCTTAGATTCTTTTTATTCTACACTATATAAACAAAGCATGCATTTTATTTGCTTTTGATTTTCACTATTTGTCCATCAAAAAAAAAAACAAATAACAACTTTCAAATAAAAGACATGATGTTGGCATATAATGTACTATATCTGTCTAAGAGTCAGGCAGCAGTTAAAACCCACTGTGCTAGGTTTTATATTGATTAATTTTATCTTTTGTCTTGCTTGTTTCTCTGTCAATTCTTCTCCAAGACTACATATAGGCTATTTATTTTGTAGACTTAAATATAGATTATTTACTTTACTATTTAATTACGGTGTAAAAAAATAAAATAATTGGCTTCATCTTCCTTAGTAAATCAATACTAAAAAATACTTCCTGTTTTGATTGACTATTTTTAGTCGACTTAACAGCTTATTTGATTTTACAAAAACATTCCGGAAAAAGTTAATTAAAAAATTTTATGAAAATCTTGGGATCTGGTAGATAACGAAAACTCGCGGATAGCCTAGAGCTGAACATTTATTTCTTCAGTGATTTCTAATTTCTTCCAGACAGTTTTGTTTTGGAAAGTATTTTTGTACGGTTGCGAGGAAACACTCAGCACGAGCTCTTTCCTTCGCTGCCAATTTATTCTTTCATTATTTATTATTTTTCTTCTGGAAAAGATTATTTTTTTTCCTTAATAATAAACGAAAAGATTTTCTGAAAGTCGGAGACGATAATGAAGCACCAAAGACAATTAAATCTATTTTTAATACAGCATATTTTTGTTTTGAAGGAAGATGGATGAAAGGAAAATAATATTATAAAGCCTATCTTGGTTCAATTACAAATTGGGAATATCAAATATTGACTTGAAATTTTAATGATCATCTTGTTTTCTCTTTTTTTCCTCCTGACTTGAAGCAAGTAATCAACAAGTTTTTGTCACAGTCACTGTTTACTGTTGGTCCAAAACAGTCTTTCAGGGCATTGATCTCGATTTGATAATTTATCGAAGCTAACCTCAGGAAAAGATGCATTCTCATTCAACTAACGAAAAATGAAACTCATAACCCAAAAAAGAAACGAACTCATCAACCATTTCCTTGAGATGAAGGAAAAATTTCAGAAGTACTTATAATTATTTCTGAAATTTCAGAAGGAATAATTTCAGAGATTCTGATGTGGTACCGTATTCGGCCTTTGTGTAGATATTTCATGCATACGAAAGTTGATGTCAAATAACAAAAATGCATCGATAATTACCTGGAATTATAAAGAAAGATTCTGTACAGAAATTCTCATGTTTTCTAATTTTATTGGTAAACATTGATAGATATGATAGTAAGATCTATCATAATATATGATAGTAAGTTTCCAATTTGAAACTATGTGTAGAAATATGTGTAGAGATGATGTACTTCAAATAGTTATGGTTACAAACTATTTTTAGAAGTTAAAAAACACACAAAGTTTAAAGAAATTTGTTAAGAAGCTCTTAATCTCGTCTCCTCTCTTCTGCATTAATAAATTTCATAGTAGCGTGTCCAAAAATTTATAAGGAGGTAAAGTTACGATGATTCTAACTATTCGGTCGTTTTCACGAAACAAACAATGTTCATCCTCTTTCAGGATTCAATGGAGGAAGGATTATAACTTCACTTTACCCATGACACGCCGGTGCTTTTTATACTTAAGCTTACTTAAATTACAATAATTTTTTTTTTAGTCTTTATGGTGATCTACCATAAGGTCATAGAACAGTCATAGAACAGTCATAGAATAACACAGCATCAGTGGATTATTTAATGGTACAATGATATTCAGGTGAATTATGACCTTCGCTTTAAACGCTGTAGTAGTAGTTAATTTTGTCTTAGCAATTCCACAACCAGCTACTAATAAAAGCTACAGGATTTATTGGCAATGGCAAACATGGAAAATACGACTACGAATGTTCATAAATCAATGGCAAATTGTTTAAAACTAGAAATGCGTGTGTGGCTTTTTTTTATTTTAATGTGAATTTTACAGTAGTAGTCATAAATAAGGGTAGAAAATCAAATCGTTAATCGGTGTAATGCGTGCTACCCCCAACAACTTTTGAAATGTCTTAATAAATCTTCTATAACTTTATATGCATTTCGAGGACTAGTCTACAATCTAACTTTTACATTTAAAGTCTTTTCCATGTGGATCCTCATCGAGAAATTAGAAGACGACTCAAAAAATCCCATAGAAAAGCATTGGAATCTAAACAATGGATTCTTTTCTTTAGCATACGAAGTTTTCTTTACGCTAGCTTATTTAACGTGTATTAAAACTTTTTTCATTAATTAAAACAAAGAGATAAGCAAACAATAAAATTATTTCAAAGTTGTAATCATTAAAATACATTGCATCTCCGGCTCTTTCGAAGTCTTCGACAGACTTCATTGTGATGTATCGTTTAGCATCACTAAACAATAATGCAGGCATATCCTGACTATTTTAATTACCACTTTTCAATTACCACTACGCTTCGTTTTGAGACACTTGCTTCGCAGTTAAATCAAAGCTCCTATTCCTATTAGTGAATGTGACATCACTATAGTGACATAGTTTCAAATACGAAGAACAGTTGGATATATATGAGCTTCGAATCGATTACGTTTCGGATATAAATCAATATTATTTTCTGAAAAAGAATCAATTAACATAAAAACAAAATATTTTTTTAAAATAAAATTAAAGATGCTGTCTGTTTTTAATGACATATTTTTTTTAAATATAACAAATTTATGGTTTTTTTTTGATGTTTCCGAGAATGTAGGCGAATGTAGTAGCACTCATAATGCTACTATAGCTACGAGGAATACGAGATTAGGCACTGCTTCGAGTTACAGCGATTTTCGAGTTATGATAGTGGTGTGAAACCTAATATGTCGTAAGTGCGGGTTATGCCCGTTTATGTTTTCACAATAATGTATTGCTACTTTTACAATTTTTACAGTGCAGGAAACTTAAACACTGAGCATCTAAAAGTGCACACAAAGTCGCTTAAAAATGAAACTAAAAATTAGGAATAAAATTACTATGTTTCGATAAGAACGTGATCGTTCACAAGGAAATATTGTAACAAAAAAAAGCCAAGCACTTAAAAAAAGACAGCTGTTTTAAATTTTTAATTAATTGTTTGTTGTGTTTTAGAATGATCATTTTGTCATGATCGAAACGGAGGAATTTTATTCCTGATTATTCAATTTTATTTTAAACTAGTACATACACCCCGTCAGCAATGACGGGATAACAATGTGACAGCTTTTAATGGAGATAGAGGATTTGCACTCATTTATAATTTCTTTATTCATTTCGAGAAATGTCTCTAACGACTCTTCAGTTCGTCGCTGAGAGCGAGCTTCTGCATCTAATCATCGTACGGCCTGTGCTTGTAGTAGGCTAAAAAAATGAACATTGAAATTTAAATGTTAATCTAGTAGGCTCAAATTAATGATTTTTTTTTCCTATGGCTCTTCTTTCATTGCGTCACACACACATAGAGCGAGTGATAGAGATATTTAACAACAAACAGAACGTAGTCCCTGTGGCCTAATTGATAAGACGTCTGACTTTGGATCATAAGGTTGCAGGTTCAATTCTAGTCGCAGACGTTTCATTATAGAAATTATTTCTATTTTCACAGGAAATTAAAATTATTTTCCAAACACAGATGAAGTGCTTTATACACATACAGATCTGGAAAAGCTGTAAAAGAGATAACATAAAAATTTAGGCAATTTGTTTTTTTTTCATAATTGTAACATTACACAGCAATTTGCAATAATACAGTAATGTTATTACGGAAAGTTGCTTTCTACTCTAATGAGATGATTAGCATTGTCGATAATTAGAATTACATTATCTTTACGAAATGTATCTAGCTACCTGTTCTTAATACTATCACCCTGTAAGATGTTTCTCATCCATTATATTTAAGTATTGAAGATCCTCATAACTTGGTTCTTTCTAAATATATCGCGGTTGGAGAAGTTCAGCGTAATAACATCTTTACGCTTGTTAGCTTATTTAAGGATTCAATTTATTTCTATTTGCGCGTGTTTTCCACCTTCGTAGATGATAAATTTTATCTTGTGAGCATCAAGCTGTTAGGTACCAACTCTTTCCTTGGTATTGTTTCCGGCGCATGCGTAAGGCTAAAACGTGAATGCCAAGTCAAAACAAAGCTAATCTATGGGTTCTTTGTTATTCCACGCGTGACACCAATTAGTCTGCACTCCATGATCACCTCTATAGCGCTGCTTCCGTATTCATGGAACTCTGCCTGATTGGCTTAGTTACCGAAATTTAGGAGAACAAATTCGAAAACGCGACGGTGCATGGCGACCCCTATGAGCGGGCCCTAAATGTAAACAACGATCGAGGGCTTCCGGTGAAAGCGACCTCTGTAGGTGGTTCACGTAACGAGACTTTGTAAATGCTGTTAAGCCAGAACGTATTAGTTACAGTCGGATGCCGGTTTGTTAGGACATGGAAATTGAAAACGATAAATTCAGCGGTTGGAAAAATACGTGCAAAATATTGAAATTGAAAAGAATTCAAAAGCTGGCAAATATTAATAATGCTTAATTAATCATTAAACCTTTACCAGGCGACCGTTTCCATGGCGAAATCTATTCTAGTCAGAGAATCCAAATGTATCCTCCACAAAAACTCTAAGGTTTTGCCATTCGTCTGATGTCCTTGCTATTGTTAACAAAAGTATTTGTAAATGTCACTTTGCTAATTTTGAACTGGCTTCAAAAAATAAGAAAAAAAAAAGGACGGACTTAATCACACTTATTGCGTCAGTTTCTCTTTCATTACTGGAAAAACATTAAATTTACAATAAAAATATTTTTAAAACATTAAAAACTTCACTTCTGCATTTTCACTATTACCCAAGATATTTTCCAAAAGAGCCTTCGCCCTATTGCAATGTTCATCGGGACTAGTTGAGTTTGGGTGGTCAGTTCAATGCACTCCCGCCTTTACCCCTGGTTCCCATTTTACAGCCTGAAGAACTCGAGGGCCTGTTCTGAGAAGAAATAACCTAAGAAAAATGCCAGAGCTTCGCCCGGGATTCAATCCTGTTCCATCAGCCCACAGGCCTGTAGCTAAACCACTGAACCCCATATCTACTATGCAAACTTTATCAATTCTCTAGATTATTGTTACAGATTCAAAATACGAACATTAAGCTGGGATTCTTTATTGTAAATTATTATAAAATAACGTTAAAAATTCATATTAGTAGATTGAATATTTTTGAATGTTAATTTGAGAGACATTAACAAACATGTAAAGTTTATTAAAATGTATCAAATGTATTAATGTAAATTGAATTATTTAGGCTTAAATTCTTTACGACTATAATTCTGAACAACAAAATTTTTTTCGAATAAGTTCCCTTTTGACCTGTATTTCTATTCAAAATGATTAGGATAATAACGGACAGTTTTACACTCAATGTTGATATCAGGGAACTTTAAGGCGAAGAGATGAAGAAAAAGTAGAAGAATAATTTATTTAATTAAAATTCAATTTAACATGTGCACATTACTAATAAAAAATAAATTAAAGGCCAACACACAAGTTTAAGCTTAAAATACATTTATAACATATTAAAAATTCAATTACACAACCGGTTTCGCCCTAATATACAGGCTTTTACTAGTGACCTAACCTGAATTAAATTTTTAAATTTAATTCAGTTATTAAAAATAACGGGATAATAATAGAAATCAATACACTAGTAAATAAAGCATAGTTTCAGAAATTAAAAAAAAAACCAACAAGAACACAAAAAAACAAAAAAAACAGATAGCACTATAGTTGTCGAATCTCACTTAGAAGCTCGATTGTTGATGTTCTGGAATGATTGTGCTAAGAATTTACATCTATCTATATAGACTCATTAAGTGTTCTAAATTTATTAAATTTACAAAATATAAAATTTCAGGATAGGTTTACTAAATTCGTCATTAAGCAAAAATTGATGTGTTTTTTTAATTGCTTTATTGAATTTAAATTTTTTTTTGTTTGGGATTTTTAAAAACGCTAACAAATATTTGGTCAAACAAATGTTGTTTTCCCTTTCGTTGTTTTCCCTATAGCATTTCCACAGCATTTTACAGTATCTTATAGATGAATAAATGCCTAATGAGCGGAAACTCCCTAATTGCTTAATAAACGAACTTAATGGATTTGGAAATTTGGAAAAAATAATACTGTTTACACTCTCTCTTCATTTTTTTGCTTGTTTAACATAAATCAGTTTCTTAGTGTTAATGGTATGGAGAATAGTTTATAGTTAGCATAATATTAGCTGTAGATAAAATATTGTGTCTTTTACAGAGATAATTTTGTAGTTTAAGAATATCCTTTGAAATTATTGTGCTTCTTAAGGTTTCACAATATTTTAACTAACTACTGAAAGAGTTTATAGGTGTATAATTAATGAATGCATTAAAAAGTTATTGAAATGGTATAAAACTAAAAACATATTATTTTTATGAAAATTATTATAATCTATAAATGAATATTTTCTATGAGGAAAAAAATTGGCAAATATACATAATTGAGTTTCGCAAAGCGAAGATTTGAATCAATCATTTGCAATTTTGAATAGAATATATAGAATATAGAAGGTAGCTAGTGTTAGGGAAGTTAGGTATTGGTGTAAGAATACGACCATGCGCTGTGAGATGTGACTGACGACAGCGCCCTTAGCGGCAAAATGTGGAAGTTAGTAACCTACCAGAGAGAGATATGGAAATAAAATAAATAAGAAAGTTGTAGAGCATCACCGAATAAATGGGAAATGATATTTTGCAGAATAGAATTGTGCAAATAGAAGACGGTAAACGCTAAGTTTTATGAAGATCATTAATTGCCAAAGCGATAAATACATAACCGCTTTTAAATGTTTTCCCGCTTTATAAAGAATTTCCTGTTGCACGTTCGCCAGGGTTGTCGGTGTCAACCTCTCAACAACTATTCTACGACGCAGATCTTGAAGAGTCATCGTTTCCACTGTGTACACTTTCTCTTTCAGATAACCCTTAGAGAAAGAAATCCATTGAAAGCAGATCGGGTGATCGTGGAGATCCCTCTACTTGAACACCATAACCGGTTACCTTTTCTCCGAAGGTTTCGGACAGAAAGTGTTGCACCACTGCTGCCCTATGTCGTGTAGCATCATCATGTTGGAACTACGATGATCGTAGGTCGCCCAAAGAAACATCATCTATCATCATCTAAGTTAATGTGTAACAGCTTGATCCAGTTAATGTTGCTTCGTAAAACACAGGCCCAAAAAAATCGGTCCTTCCAAATGCCACACCAAACGTTGATCGACTAGCGGGTCTGATGTTTCAGATTCCGAACAAATAACAAATTTATAAGCGTCCACCAATGTCTGTTTTGTTTGTTAAGCACTCTGCCACGTATGAATTACGGCTTGTCGGTTCAAGAATGTTTGATAAAAAGACAGATTTATAACTAGCGTGTTCAAAGCAGAATTGCATCAATCAAAGCGTCGATGGTCAGCCGTGCTTGAACCGATACTGGACGGTAAGTATGAGCACCACAAATATCCCTTTCCCATACAAAGGGATGGTGACTAGCCAAATGACAAACCAACTTCTCTCTTACTGCTGTGTTGGTTGGCCACAACATCGAGTGGTTGGACATGCATACCTATTCCGCTGGGTCAGCCCCGTCGAGAACGAGCTGCAGTACTGCCAGTCTCTGAGACTTTGCACAGCACGACTGGTGGTCGACGCAGTTGGAAATCGTAAGACATATTACCGAACAGCTTACCTAGAGTTCAGGCCACTTCGCCGTGTAGCAGCATCTTATCACAATACTCTTCATTCGAATAACCTGTCATGATCTTTTGTTTATCAGATACTACGAAGGAATTCGATAGTCGGCGATTCTTTGTAGACTGCAATGAGTTTTATCTGTAGTTTTATCTGCAGTCAAGCCATCTTTTGCATATTGCACACCATGTGTATGCTCGTTATGTGTCCCGCCTTCTATTTGCACGATTCTTTTCTGTAAAATGTCATTTCCTACTAATTCGGTGAAGATCTACAACTTTCTCATTTATTTTTTTCCGTATCTCTGATTGTTTCCGAGATAGCGTACCAACTTCCACATTTTGCCGCTAAGGGGGCTGCTGCCGTTAGTCGCATCTGATGGCGCATGGTCACTTTCCTATACCAATCCCTAACTTCCCTACCTCTAGCTATTTTCGTTC